>JAUPFV010000002.1:31291296-31702648 GCA_036936605.1 Limnanthes douglasii subsp. nivea
CTCAACCATCTAATTTAACTTAATATTGATTTTTAAAAAATAATTGAACTATAATGGCACTAAATCTAGACGGCTAAAACATTTTCATTTGACTTTATTGTATATTATTATTCACATATCAAGAAGCCATACACATATTTTTACTAATTTATTTTGTATAATAGATTTTACGATGCTAATGATTCGCATTCAGCATATAAAAAACCGAAATAAAATAAATTGCATCAATACCTTAGCTAAGATTATTACTTTAGCATCTTTTATTAATCTAATCCATTTTAGAATAATTATCGGTATAATAATGAATAGAAAAAAAATTGATTTAATATATATATTTTGTTATATAAGTAAAATCTACATCAGATATGAGTTTATTACATACATAAATATATATATATATATATATAAGTACTACAATATAAATGAGATATGAATTGATTAAATTATTTATATTGGCATACAAAACAACCTTTGATAATTCATTCTTAAGAAAAGGAAAACTCTTTTCCATATCTTCATCTCGAATCAACTTTTCAACTTTCCAAAATTAAAACCTTGATGCATGAGTTTTCGCTACGTACAACCTTTTCATATCATCCCTTCATTCCTTTTTCTCCTAATAAATAATTTGTTAATATACAACCAAACATGTAAAATTTAATTTAGTAAATCCATCTTTTTCATCACAGCCCTACTCTTTTTATTTCATTATTAAATACTTATATAAAAAAACTATTCCGTCCAAATTCAAATGAGCATAAAACCAAAGATAACGAAATTCAAGTTGAACAATGAAAAGCTCAGATCGAACACAAGAGGGCTATAAAAAGACAGTGGTCACGATTACAAGTAACACAAAGCAAGAACCAGATTCTTGATCAGCAAAAAGAGCAAAAAACAAGAAGAATATTATGAAAAATAATAAAACTAAATACTACAAATAATAAAAAATAAAATTCTGAAGATAAGTAGAATCAATAAGAGCACTGAATCAGGTTCAAGAGTTCAATCAATAATACAAGGTACTTGTTCTTCCTCTTCTTCTTTATATCATTTGCTCTAGAATTTTAGATAGGTGTGGAAAAAATATCCATTTTATAATTCGATACGTCTCTAACAGCATCTTATTACATATGTCATTGTAATCTCTCAGATTCGACCACAACCCTTTGTTTGGATCTTCTTGGAAAGTTCGATCCCAACATCAAAAACAAATTACTCCTAATATAGTTCGTAACTGATCGCTCGCACGCGAACTAAAATCGATAAAAACATAACAATCTATGCAAAATGATGGTTAAAAATTCTGGTTAGTCACTAAAATTTTTTTTTATCAAAATAATCATTTTGATTGGTTTTGTTTTGAAAATGTGGTCATTTTTGTTGGTTTTAATTTGCATCCGTGGTTACCTAAGAGTAACTACGGTTGGTCTTAATTTGTATCTGTGATCAACTCTGAGTAACTACGGATATAAAAAAATCTAACAGAAATGATTGTTTTGATAAAAAAAAATATTAGTGACATTTTCGATACACATGACAAATTCTGACGACTAACCAAAGTTCTTAGCGGCAAAACGATGATAAAATTTATAAGATGGAAACGGCTGCTGTTAGCTTATAGTGTTTACATAAGTATCAAGAACCGAAGATGGCCTACATCTATCTAACTTTATCACTGCCTAAAATGAAACAATAAAGAAAACATTACAGAACATTGATACAAAAGCTCTTTCTGAATAGCTATACTTATGAAGACAGTAAGATACGTAGATAAATGATACCAAAGATGATACTATAAATGACGAAGGGTGTAAATGAAACTAAATAGATTAATGGCATTTCAAATTAAACCTAATATTAGTATTGATGGTCAGATGGAATTGGAAAATAATATTTTGATTAAACGAATAGTAATAAATATTGTTAAATAGATTAATTATATTTAGAGTAACGTATATTGATATTAATTTTTCAGATTTAATGTTTTAGAGGGTTTTTTTTTACCCTTAAGTTTATCATTATGTTGATTTTGTAATTATTTATGTTAATATTTATATTTGTTTTGAATATTTTGAAAATTTTGAAAATTTCGGGGATTTTATATATACCAGCATATTTTTATAGACACGTTCAAACACTGTAACGTGAGGTTACAATAGTTGCAGTAATTGGACATATATTTTTACCATTCTCTTTTATAATCACTTTTTCATTTATATATATTTTTTATTATATTATAGACTTGTCAATCTTTACCTTAAAATTAATATTTGGATTTCAAAGGTATATATTAGGTTTTGATTTGTCAATTTTATTATAATCGGTTTAAAAATCCAAATATTTACAGAATACTTTAAACTCGTCCCGGAAGCAATCGAGAATTATAGTTTTAAATTATTGTTATACGTACTTTTATTCCCTTATATAAAACATAATTTTTTTATACACTAAGGCTTTTTTACAATGCATTATCTTTGTTTTTTTTTCCTCTTATATAAAATATAATTTCTTATACACTAATACTTTGTTGCAATGCATTATTTATGTTTTTTTTTGCACTTTTATATAAAACATAATTTTCTTTATACACCAGATGCCAAGCTGTAAAACCCAATTCCTGTACGAACGAAACCGGTAAGGAAAGATTTTCATCCATTAAGGAAAAAATCGGTGAATGCGAAGACGAAAATATTTGTTCTAAGAAAACTATTTTTGTTAAAGGAGCTGAATCAGGTGATTCGAAATTGGGTGAATCAAAATCGGGTGAATTGAACTTTTCAGATTCAGAATCCGACAAAGAATCCAAGAGTGTTTATGTTAGAATATATAGGTGATGGAGCAACTAGGAGACACACTTTTGCAAGGAGAAAAAACACTTAGTGTTAGAATATTCAGTATATTAAGTTTCCTTGTATAGGCCTTTAAGTTCTCTATATACTGAGAGCCTTACTTGGGTTTGCATTATAATAAGAAAAGAGATTCTCTAATAAACACAAAACCCTAGCCGCTTCCAGGCGGCTACTTCTCTCTTTGTTTTTAACAAAGACAACAACTGAGAGAACATGTGCATGTTAACATGGTATCAGAGCACGTGTGATTCTGGGAATTCTGAATATCCTCAACAAAGATGGCTGGCAATGAAGTCGTGGTCAGTCAAATCCCTGATGAATTAACAATGCAGATTGCTGCCATTCTGAGAAGTGGTCTCGGAACACAACAACAAACAACTAACCCCGAGAATTTATCCCTAGGGATTAAACTCGGTGGTGACAACTATGCCGGGCAAACCTGATGAAGAAAGCAATTAGGGGAAGGGGGAGAGGTTCTCACATTATAGGGGAGCCGGCACCTCCATCCAAAAGCCCTTTGGGATGGGTTAGCCACCACATACAGTTCTGGTACAGATTCGTTACAGGTGTTTGACCTTCATAAGAGGGCTAATTCATTAAGGCAAGGGTCCGATACACTAGAAGACTTGTGGAACAAACTGCAGAACATCTAGATGTCTATAGATAGGCGAGATCCAAACCATATGAAAGACCCAGAAGACATTCAGATCTACAATAAGAAGACTCAAGAACAAAGACTCTATCAATTGCTAATGGCGATTAATGACAACTTGGAACCAGTCAAGAGAGATATCCTGAAAAAGGATCCTCTTCCTTACGTGTAAACAACATATGCTACAATACAAAGGGAAGTGGCCAGGATTAATATACTAAAATCAAGTTCTTTTGATAGTGACTCAATTGAAATTGGAATGGGTTTGACTGCTAAAGATTCTGCACAAAGGTTTAAATTCTGATCCAAAGAGAAAAAGGATAAATCTAAGTTGTATTGCACTCATTGTGGGATGAAGAAACACACTAAAGAGACATGTTTCCAGCTTGTTGGCTATCCAGAATGGTGGGAGGACGGTCATAAGGAGAAATAACCAGTGTTTCAGATCTAATGTCAAACGGTCTTTGTCTACAAGTGACGGTGAAGATCTGACTAAAAATGAGCAAGGAAGTGGTACTGGTTTTGGAGGAATGACGGTGAACTCCTATGAAAAACTTGGAGGTAAAGGGTTTGAGAAATCAATGAATTGGATCTTTGATTGCGGGGCTACGGACACCATGTCTTATGATCCTAAAGACTTTGGTGACATGTCATCTCCAAAGAAATCCCATATTGAGACTGCAAGTGGAGAAATTTCTGAAGTCAAAGGGGGAGTCAATTATTTTTTCGAAAAAAATGGAAAATTAAAAACGGCCTCTACATTCCTTCACTATCCTTAAAGTTATTATTTGTAAGTCAAGTGACAAAACAGCTCGACTGTGTGGTTCTTATGTATCCATTTTTTTTGCATTTTACAGGGCATTCGTACGAAGAAGATCATTGGGCATGGTACTGAACAAGGAGGTCTCTATTATGTTGATGAGGTAGTTCATAAGGGATATGTCATGCTTACTCACGGAACAACCGAAAGACAACTTTGGTTATGGCACCGGCGACTTGGTCATCCTTCTTTTAGCTATCTTAAGAGTTTGTTTCCTAGTTTTTTTCTGAATAATTCCATTCACGAGAAATGTGAAACCTGCATTCTTGCAAAAAATCGTAAGGTCTCATTTAATCAAAGTAATACTAGAGTTGATTATGCTTTTTTGCTAATTCATTCTGATGTTTGGGGTCCAGCACCAAATTCCACTAACAATCAAATCAGATACTTTGTTTTATTTGTGGATGATTTCTCAAGAATGACTTGGATATACTTCATGAAACATAAATCGGAAGTACCAGAAATATTTGTTTGTTTTTATAAAATGATTTGACTCAATTTGAAAAACAAAATACAGATTCTCCGTTCGGATAATGGAACAGAGTTTGTCAACCAAACAATGCATAATTTTTTCAAAACAAATGGTCTTATCCATCAAACCACTTGTCCAAACACACCTAAACAAAACGATACTTTAGAACGAAAAAATCGTACTTTACTTGAAAAAACCCGTGTTATTATGATTGAATCTAGAATTCCTCATTCTCTTTGGTCAGAAGCTCTTGCTACAGCTACGTATCTTGCAAATCGTCTACCAACCCGATGTCTAGGAAATAAAACTCCATTACAAGTGCTTGCCAACCAAGTTACAATTCCATCTGTTAAGACCTTACCACCTCATGTCTTTGATTGTTCGGTGTTTGTTCATATCCCTAAAACTAGGCGAAAAAAACTTAATCTTTGTGCTGAAAAGTGTGTATTCGTTGGATACGGTGTTCATCAAATGGGATATCAGTGTTACAATCCGGTTACTCGTCGAATCCATGTCACCATGGACTGTGAATTCTTAGAATCCGATTATTTTTTTGACCACCAATCTCGTGCTCAGGGGAGAAAGTAAGTGAATCACTCGACTGGTTGCTATATGAAAGTTACGTTGAGGATGTGCCGACAAGTCGGTAGATGGCGCCACCGAACATGCATCTTCCAACATAAAGGAGACTGACGAGACAGTTCTTACCACCAATGATTCTCCCGAAGATAATGTCCAACAAAAAATAAATGCAATGGATACTACCAGCGAATCAGCCAAAGAAAATGTACATCAAGAGGTAAACAATTTACAATGTCATAATTCAAAAAATGCTATTGACCATGACATTTCAGGACATTCATTTGTTGAAACTCAAACTCCGGTTCTTCCCCCAAATAGAAAATAGAGGGGTTCCTCCTGACCGGTATTCACCGGAACACATTCCTCGTGCTTCTACATATCCGGTAAAAATGGACAGGAAAGGAATGACGAAGATTGCAAAGGTGTTTTCAGCTACTATTCTCTCTGAACAAATCCCTAAAACAGCTCAAGAAGCTAAGAAGATGACTGGATGGCATGAAGTAATAAATACCGAAATGGAAGCTCTAAAAAAGAATGGTACATGGGAGAATTGTGTGTTACCACAAGGGAAGAAAGCAGTCGGGTGTAGATGGGTGTTTAATATAAAATATAAATCTGATGGCACCATTGAGCGACACAAGGCAAGATTGGTTGCCAAAGGATATACACAAACATATGGTATAGACTACTCTGAAACGTTCTCTCCGGTTGCAAAGATTGACACTATTAGAGTTTTACTTTCAATAGCCGCGAATAAAGATTGGCCTCTTCATCAATTTGATGTAAAGAATGCTTTCTTACATGGAGACTTGGAAGAAGAGGTATATATGGAACCCCCACCAGGGTTCCCTGATGGTTTTCAAGAAAATGAGGTATGTAAACTGAAAAAGGCATTATATGGGCTCAAACAGTTTATCGTGCTTGGTTTGGGAGATTTACAATGGCAATGAAATAGTATAGCTACAAACAGAGTAATGGAGATCATACCTTGTTTTACAAAAAAAGAGGAGAATCAGTCATTTGTCTTATAATATATGTCGACGATATGATTATAACGGGGAATGACGAAGAATAAATTAGCTCTCTTAGGAAAAACCTCTTCAAGGATTTCAAAATGAAAGACCTTGGAAGATTGAAGTATTTCCTAGGAATCGAGGTTCTTAGGTCAAGAGGAGGGATTTATATCTCCCAACGGAAATATATATTGGATTTATTAGCTGAAGTTTGCATGGTGGATTGCAAACCAAATGACATTCCTATGGCTTTGAATCACAAACTAAAGATAATTGAAGGGGCCAGACCAGCAAGTAAAGAAAGGTACCAAAAGTTGGTGGGAAAATTGATTTACCTGGCTCACACTCGACCCGACATTGTATACGCGGTGGGAGTAGTTAGCCAGTTCATGCATCATCCTCAGGAACACCATATGGAGGCAGTAATGAGGATTATTCGATATCTCAAAGGCACACCAGGAAGAGGAATAATTTTTTAAGAAAAATGGACACCTTGATGTTGAATTATTCACAGATGCTGATTGGGGAGGGAATCCTAACGACAAGCGATCAACTACTGGCTACTTTACTCTTCTTGGAGGTAACTTAGTGACTTGGAGGAGTACGAAATATAAAGTAGTATCACTGTCAAGTGTTGAATCAGAATTTAGAGGAATTGTTAAGGGGACTACCGAGATACTTTGGTTAAAGAAGATAATGAAAGAAATCGGATCCCCTTTGAAGTGTCCAACTCAGTTAATGTGCGATAATAAAGCTGCGATTAAGATTTCAGAGAACCCGGTACAGCACGATAGAACAAAGCACGTTGAAATAGATAGACACGTCATAAAAGAAAATATTGAAGATGGGACAGTCGAACTTCCGTTTGTTAGATCCGAAGACCAACTGGCAGACATCGTGACAAAAGCGGTTGCTGCAGGAACATTTGAATCAGTTTTATCCAAGTTGGGTATTGGTGATCCCACTACACAACTTGAGGGGAGTGTTAGAATATATAGCTGATGGAGCAACTATGAGACACACTTTTGCAAGGAGAAAAAACATTTAGTGTTAGAATATTCAGTATATTAAGTTTCCTTGTATAGGCCTTTAAGTTCTCTATATATTGAGAGCCTTACTCGGGTTTGCATAATAATAATAAAAAGATTCTCTAATAAACACAAAACCCTAGCTGCTTCCTGACGGCTACTTCTCTCTTTGTTTTTAACAAAGACAACGATTGAGATGCTACGTAGAACATGTGCATGTTAACAGTTTAGAATTCGAAACCTACAAAGGTAAAACGTAAGGTATATTCTGATTTAAAGTATAAAGATGCTAAGAAAGCTAAAAATAATCATTTGGTTCTGATAGATGAGAAACCATGCCAACTATCATAGATGTTAGATGCTAGATTTGAAATCATACTAACTATGATAGATGAGAAACCATGTAAATTATGATAGATGAGAAATCATGCCAATTATGATATATGAGAAACCATACCAACTATGATAGATACCAAACGAGGCCAACTATTATAAATGTTAAACCACGATAACTATGATAGATGCTAGATGCAAAACCATGTCAACTATGATATATAAGAAACCAGACCAATTATGATAGAAGAGAAACCATGTCAATTATGATAGATGAGAAACCAGACCAATTATGATAGATGAGAAACCAGACCAACTATGATAGATGTTAAAATGTGCTAACTATGATAGATACTAGATGCTAGATGTGAAACTAGACCAACTATAATAGATGAGAAATCATGACAATTATGATAGATGAGAAACCAAGTCAATTATGATAGATGAGAAACCAAGCCAATTATGATAAATGCTCAACCAGGACAATTATGATAGATGTTAAACAAGACCAATTATAAAAGATGCTAAACTAGGCCAATTATGATACATGTTAAACCATGCCAATTATGATGGATGCTAAATCATGCCAAATATGATAGGTACAAACCATGCCAATTATGGTAGATGTTAAACTAAGTCAATTATGATAGCAGCGAAACCAAGACAATAATGATATATGTGAAACCAAGTCAATTATGTTAGATGTTAGATGCGGAAATTGGTAAATATGAAGGATGCTAAACGGGACAAACTATGATAGATGTTAAATGCTAAACGAGACATATAATATATGCGAAACCATATAATGAGAAACTATTGTAAAATATAATTTTTTTAAAAAATCAAAACATATCATGAATGGATCTAGTTTTATTTATCTTACAAAAAACAAAACCAATAGTATTTTCAGATTTTCTTTTTCTTCCGAGTTACGATTTAAAAATATATGAACCTTTAAAATGTTAAATTAAAAAAATAAATAAAAGAAAGAGAATGTGTACACATGTTTGCTGGATTTTATATATAAGGGTATTTTAAGTATAAAGTTTGTTATTTATTTTGGGCATTTATCTGTAATAAGTTTGTAGAATGGGTCTTAAACAATAAATATCCCTTTTATTAATTAGAATTGTGTTCTTTTACTACACCAGTCACATAATCTAGACTAATAACTTAATTGGCTAGTAAGCATAATAATATACTCCCTCCGTCCCAAAATGTTTGTCGTTTTGGGAAATATTTTTTGTCCCATAATATATATCGTTCTCGTTTATCGATGCAAATTTAAATATTATTTATAATCAACTACCAATTAGATCTCTTCTCTTTTCTACTTGTTATGAAAAAAAAAGTAATTATTACGTTCCTTAGTATCTGTGCATAACCTTAAAACAACATATATTTTGCCTCCCTCAAACTCATAATGCAATAATAATAAACATTGCAAGTTCGTTACATATAAAACGAAATCGAGATGCCGACTGAACCTTCATGAAGAAATCTGACACTTGTCTTCAATCTTCAAACGACCCTCAAACGTAATCGAAATACCAATCCAAATTCCAAATTCACATTCAAAACCAAAACAAAAATCCAAATACTAATCCAAATAACAATAACCAAATCCAAATAATAATCCAAAAAACACAAAACCAAATCGAATACTAAATTAAAGTCTAAATTCAAATATTAATCCAAAACAAAACCCAACCAAAACAAAAACCAAAATCAAAACCAAAACCCAACTCAAAACCAAATTTTTAAAAAAAATCAAAACCAAATCTTAATCTACGACATATCTCATTATGAGTATGTTAATCAAGCATTAGATGTTAACGTAGACATGACAGTATAAAAAGATAATTCTTATATCATTCTGGTGCAGAGCATGAATATCATACTTTATATAGTATTTCTCACCTCCAAGCATCAATTATAGCAATGTGCACTGTCACACCGTTAATAATAAAAATGTAAAATTCACAATAAAACAACAATACAATTTGTACATACATCTACTGTGTCGATTGGGTTGTATTAGTAAAACATTAGTATAATATATTTTATCATTCATTTATTCTATGACTTGTTATCCATGACAAGTTGTATACGTGAGACATGCTTCTAAGTTGGGGTTTAAGCATGCTTCTTAGTTGGGGATTAAACTCCCTTTCAGATTGTGTGTTGTGTTATTCATCTATTGAATTCATCAATTAAATGGATTGTGTGTTGTGCTATTCATCTATTGAATTCATCAATTATATCATGTATGATTGTGATTTCATTCAGGATATCTAGATTACAACCATTACATGTTCAGATTCACACTAAATGATAATGACCGTCCATCTTGGATTCTGAAGGCTTCAAAATAACATATCTCGTTTGCATGTCATTTTTTAGCACTCATGTTTTTGTGCAGCAATATACCACATTTGGTGTGAGAGAAATTTGATATTTTTTAGCTCTCGTCCCGCCCTTACCTTTGCAGTCTCGCAGCGTATGCTTTCAAACCTACGGTTCAAATTCTTTGGTACAAAAATCATATAACTAATGTAATCTTTTGCTTGTTTTATTAACTTATATTTGTTGTATGTGGTTATTACCCCTCTTTTTTATAATAACCACGTTTTATTACTAGACAAAATAGATCTGGGCTCACATTGCTCACTAACATATAAGTAATTTTTTGTTTTACGATTATTTTGTACATTTTTACATATTTTTTTTTTATCGTAGCCCAATTTCATCGGGTCTAATTATAACTTATATAGTGTTATTTTAGGTCTTATGTCTCATAAAAAAGTATAGTCAGATATCAAAAAATAATTTTTAAAAAAATAAAAATAAAATTTGTATCACAAATTGTCCCCTTACAATCAAATTTTTAATTATTAATGAACTTTTTTCGTCATCTCCATTTATCTTCATAAGTTACATGTTTGACATTATAAATGCGTAACAATATTCTTTAGTAACTTATAACATCAAATGTATAATTTTTTATGTTTTATTATTATTCATGTATTATGTATTATGTATATGATATAGTTTTATGTAAAGAACAATTTAATATTTATTTTTAAAAATAAAACAAAATATAGCTATCTTATCCAATTTTATTTCATAATGAAAATAATAGATCATACTATTAGTTTATAAATAAAAAGTGTTATATATATATATAGTATATATTTTTTAAAATTTGAAGTCTTAATCTTATTTTTATATATCTAAATAAAATGATGGAGGTATGTATTTATTTTTATTTTAATTATAGGTTTATAATTATTATTTATTTTTAGTTTTATTTTGCACATATTCTCAAATTTAATTTTAATTACCATTTAAATTCAGATTAAAAATAAAAACTATAATATATTTTTTTAATTAAAATAAATAATAAATTATATAATAAATATTTATGGGTCAATAAATAAGATAGATCGCATCTAAATATTCGTTGAAAGAGTAATATGAATGACAATAAATGTTGCATTGAATAAGTGTCATTATTGTATTTGATAAGTAAAAATCAACACCGATTTTAAATTTTAATTTTAATTTGATGATCTATTGATGACATGATTCCACCTCAGATTTATCCAGAATAATCTAAAACTCCATTGAAACTATGTTTTCAACAACAACCACAGTAAATGCTTATTGTTGTTGATTGGTTTTAGCAACTTTACCTAATACTGTCGCTTTTTACAGCAGTAAAACCTAAGAGTAGTAAATACAACTGAATTACAGATAATTTGACTGAAAGACTTAGTAGGTTGTAGGATCATAACTCGATGAATTTCAAAAGTAAAACTAAGGTCAAATTAAGCTTTGAAATGCATTTTAGAAAATCTCTATTGTATAATAATAATAATAATAATAATAATAATAATAATAATAATAATAATAATTTATTGTTTTTATATAAAAAAAATAGGGTTTAGTACTCGTTAATACCCAAAAGTCAAACTATCATTTATTTATTGAGCTAAAAAACATAACAGTCTTTTACACGTCAGTTTTTTTCTTTTATTTTTTCAAAAACATACACAGATAAAAGAAAGGGACTAATCTAAACGTCAGTTTTTTTCTTTTATTTTTTCAAAAATATAACGGACTAATCTAAACATCAGTTTTTTTCTTTTATTTTTTCAAAAACATACATAGATAAAAGAAAGAGACTAATCTAAACGTCAGTTTTTTTCTTTTATTTTTTCAAAAACATACATAGATAAAAGAAAGGGACTAATCTAAGAATACTGACAAACATAGAAAACCTACCATATTTTTTATCCTATTTATTCTCTTGCATATATTTGTAAAAGAAAATTATTTACCTCTTCTATTTGTTATCTAATATCTGATTATTTATTATAATATCATATATATTTTTAATTAACTATATAATTTTATTTTATTTTTTCCGTAGTTTTGTTTTATATTTTATTTTATTTTTAGATTTTACGATCCATTTATGACTCAAATTCCTCTCGATTTTTTTTCCATACGATTTTTTTGTAGTTTTCGATTTTGATTGTGTTTTTATTTTATTTCGATATTTGATTTTTGTTTTTTGTTTAATGTAACTCGAGTATTCTGCAAATTCGTTCTTGAGTTTGTCTCTATGTTACTCGTGTTTTTTGGTATTTCATCTGTTTTTACTTTGATTTTGAAGTTCAAATATTGTATTGATTTAGATTTTAGCTGTTTCAGTGTTTTTGGGAAAATGTGGTTGAAAGAGTTTTTATAATGTAAACGAAAAAGACGACTCTTATAAATAAGATGAAGTTTTGCTAAATACGAAACTGTTTCTTTCTACTACTAGATGCGAAACTAGGACAACTATGACAGATACTAGATGAGAACCAGACCAACTATGATAGATGTTAAACCAAACCAACTACGATAGATGCTGAATCTGGTCAACTATGATAGATGCTACATGAGAAACCAGACAAACTATGATAGATGTTAGATGCTAGATTCGAAAATAGACCAACTATGATAAATGTTAGATGTGAAACCTGACCAACTGTGGTAGATGCTAAACCATGCCAACTATGATAAGCTAATTAAGATAGATGCGAAACAATGTAATGAGAAACGAGTGTAATTTTTTTAAAATTCAAAACATATCATGAATGGATCTACTATTGTTTGTCTTAAAAAAACAAAACTAAGAGTATTTATGATTTTTTTACGGTTTAAAAACTAAGAATTTATAAAATTTTAAATTAAAAAAATAAAGGAAATAGAACATGTTAATTCGTAACTCTCCCTACAAAAAGCAGCCGCTACTCAACGAGTCTGACGCAATAGCCTCCAAACCAACTCCAGAAGGTAAACCACATAAGGTGACTCAACCAAGAAAGTGTTTGTAGAGGGACTCGAACGCATGACCTTTGGTCAGGAGCATGCCTTACTCCACCAACTCGGCTACCACATTGGGGGCTACTATGTTCATTTTTATTAATTTTATAAATTTATTGGTTTTTTTTATGATATGGACATCAAAATATTTTAGGGTTATGCTAAAATGAGACTCAATTTTATTGGATTAAGACCTTCAATCTAACTATTTTTTCATAATTTTGAAGTGTATATAATACCGTTACCTCAAAAAACCATAAGTTGAACCTAATTACTCACTCGATGTGAAATGAAAGTTATTCCGATGATGATTTGATTATTTTCCGATCTAAGTTGGCAGTTAATTCATGCAAATGCTTTTGTTTTTTCATTCTCGATTGTGTAGCCGATTCCCGATTCAATTCGTTTTCTTTTGCTTTCGCTAACCAAAAGCTGAAAGTTTTCTTTAGATCCGGAGGTTTGGAGCATCGTAGAAGAGTTTTAATAGAGCACGCCATGAAGTATCAAATCAACACCCAAATTAAAAAGTATAATAAATATAATACTACTATTAATGATAAGATCTTATTAGATTAAAATTACAAAAATTATTATAAATAAAGTTGTTATTAGAATTGAATGGTATTGTTCATGAAAAATTATAAAAGTACTAAAAAAACAACAACAACAAAAGATTGAACAAACTGTATTTTGGATCATTGTGATAAATCTAAAAAGAAAGATCACACTTATAAATGGAATCATGAATGGAAATCAAACATTATGAACAATTTAAAATTGAGCAATCAATTTTTTTTTTCTTTTCAAATAGATTAATACTTTGATGACGGAGAGATATTACAACTCTAAATATAAATATACAAAGATACGAGAGAGGGGTTTATGCGAGAAAAATGTTTGAGTTTTATAATTATAAGAATATTAAAAAAAAACGGTCTCATTCGTAAAAATTTCGATTTTTAAAATTAGTATTGCGATTGAGTTAGAATTAGGGTAATTTTTTAAAAAAAAATTAAAAAATAAAAATTTTATATCAATAACAAACTTGTAAATAATGAAATCTCATTTTATCAAAAAACGGATCTGGATCTAATTAGATCTCGTTCTAATAAAATTAGGTCTCGTTCTACTCCAAATATTTTACGATCTCCTACTAATACAAAAATAAGTGAAGTAAATTTAAATTAAAAAACTAATTGTAAGAAAGATATACTTTAACTCTTTTGTTTATTTACAAAACCCTGATTATTTGTTATAATCACAAATACCCTATTTTATTTATTATTTAAAGCTCGATTATTTCTTTATCTAGATTTTACAATCCATATCACGTGATGATTCAAATTACTCTCGATGTTTTTTACGAATTTCTTTGTAGTTTTCGATTTTGTTTGTGTTTTTATTTGATTTCGATATTTGATTTTTGTTATATGTTTCATGTAACTCAATTTTTATGCATATTCGTTTTTGAGTTTATGTTTCTATGTTACTCATGTTTTTTGGTATTTAATCTGTTTTTATTTTGATTTAGTAGACTAAATGTTGTATTGATCTAGATTTTAGTTATTTTTAGTGCTTTTGTGTGTTTCCATAAAATGTGGTTGAAAGAGTTTTATAGTGTAAACGAAAAAAGACAATTGTTAGAAAGAAAATTAAGTTTTGATAAATGCAAAACGTTTTTAACTTTTGTACTACTAGATGCGAAATCATATCAACTATGATATATTATAAATATTATATGCAAAACTAGGAAAATTATGATAGATGCTAGATGAGAACCAGACTAACTATGATAGATGCTAAACGAGGCCAACTATGATATATGCTAGATGCGAAACATGCTAACTATGATAGAACTAGATGCTAGATTCGAAATCAGGTCAACTATTATAGATAATAGATGCGAAACCAGACCAACTATGATAGATTCTAAACCATGCCAACTATGATAGATGCTAAATTCTACTAACTATGATAGATGCTAACCGAACAAACTAAGATAACTACGAAACCATGTAATGAGAAACGAGTGTAAAATATAATTTTTTTCAAAAAAAATCTAAAGTATCATGAATGGATCTAGTTTTATTCGTCTTAAAAAACAAAACCAAAAATATTTTCGAATTTTTTCTGTGTTAGGGTTTAATAGATACGAACTTTTAAAATTTTGTATTAAAATAATAATAATAATAATAATAAAAGAAATATGTAACTCTCCCTCCAAAAATGGTTAACTTTTAATTTCATCTCAATTTTTAAATACATTTAAGAGATAATATTCAAACAATTACAAAAAAAATATTATATTTCTACTATGTTCATTTTTATTAATTTAATGAGAATTTTTGATTTTTATGATATGGATATTAAAATATTATAGGGCTAGGCTAAAATAAGATCCAATTTTGTTGCAACAAGACCTCAAATATAACATTTTCTTCAAAATTTTGAAGTGTCTAAAATACCCCTACGTTAAAGAAAAAACCTATTTCAAACCTAATTAACCAGTACAATGTGAAGTGAAAGTTATTCCACTAATGATTTGATTATTTTCGTTACTTATATTTTGATTCCATGCGTCACTTTTGAATGTATTGTGTATACAAAAAACCTTAGCTTTCCCTGCTTACTTTCTCACTAACTGAAAATAAAATATGTACACTTGACACGACCCAAGGATCCGAGAATTGCGCAACTTGAAATATCCCTCATACCAAAAAGGGCATTAGATCCAAATTTGCAGTTAATTCATTCACACGTTTTTATTTTGTATTCTCGATTGTCTCGTCGATTTGATTATGTTTGTTTTTTTTCTTTTGCTAACCAAAATCTAAAAATTGTTCTCGGATCCTGAGATTTGGTGCATTGTAGAAGAGTTTCTGCTAGAGCATGTCATGAAGTATCAAATTAACACCCAAAATAAAAATTGAAATAACTATAATACTATTGTTAATAAGATCTTATTATATTAAAATTACAAAAATTATTATAAATAAAGTTATTATTTTATCATATTAGTCTTGTTCAAAAATATAGAACCGATAAAAAAACAGAGAAAGATTGAACAAGAAGTGTTTTTTGGTCGTTGCGAGCAATTGATCATAAATATAAAAAAGTATCTCACTTATAAATGAAATCATGAAGGGTGAAGCTATTTCTCCCCTTGTTTTTTTATTTCCTCCATAATTCAAATTCTAAAAAGCACTCATTACTTATTTTACTATTTTACCCTTATTTTATCTTTTAATCTATAATTTTATGCCACTAACCATTCTCAAACACTTATATCAACAAATAAAAGATTTAACCCAATTGAATCCAACATATATGTTTAAATTTATAAAATTAAACCCTAAAACAAAAAAAACCTAAATTTGATAAAAATTATCCATAGAGGAGGAAGACACCCAAACCAAAGATTTAACACCATAAAACATCACACAATCAACCAACAATGTAATTTAATCTTGTTTTTAAGTTGTATATTCATGTAATTTGACAAACCATTTTTAATCACAAATCTCGATTTTTACAGGTTTTAGCAACAAACACCTGATTCTCAGGTGGTATCTCGGCTATCACGTTTTCTGTCATTTAGTCCCTCGACTAAAAAATCACTGGCGAGGGTCCCTCGACTATCCCATTTTCTTTTATTTAGTCCTTTGACTTTAAAATCACCGGTGATGGTCCCTGGACTTTGCAAAAATCTATAAATTTAGTCCCTGATTTTGGATTTTTTTCTTAGATTCAGGGACTAAATTTATAGATTTTCAAAGGACAGGGATCCTCATCGGTGATTTTAAAGTCAAAGGACTAAATAAAAGAAAATGGGATAGTCGATGGACCCTCACCTCGTGATTTTTTAGTCGAGAGACTAAATGACAAAAAACGTGATAGTCAAGGGACTAGACATCGATTTAAGCCTTGTTTTTACACAAAACATCTAATTCCGAGATACCACCTCTGAATTGGATGTTTTGTGCAAAATCAACTCATTCTGAAAACAATTATTCCTAAATAACATCTCGGAATCAATTGTTCTGTGCAAAACAAATGATTGCGAAATACCATCTCAAAATTAGTTGTTTGTCGATAAAACCTGCAGAAATCGGAATTTATGATTAAAAAAAATGTCATTTCTCTTATCGACGAAATAACAACAATAGCTTCCCCCAATCCAATCGTGAATTGAAATAAAATCTAAAAAGCAATTTAAAATTGAGCAACCATATTTTTTTTTAATTGAATTAATAATCCTGTTGGGAGAAAGATATTATAAATAGAAATAAATAAAGATAAGAGAGAGGGGTTTATAGATCAAAAGATTTGATTTTTAATCAGTAGAACACTAAAAAAAATTAATATGATTTGGAAAAGCTTAGATTTTTAAAATTGATTCTACGAAAAAAAATTAAGATTAGGGTATAATTTTTTTTAGATTAAATAGGGAAATTGTACCAAAGATACCTACTCAACTATTCAATTGTCACTTACCACCCAAGGTTTGATCAATTGTTACTTAATACCCATCTCAACTACCTTATTGTCACTTACAACCTAACTTTATTTTAATACCCTAACTACCCTCACCATTCATGAACAGCGTAACCAAAATTTCTATTTCCTTCTCTTTCCTTCTCTTTCCTACTTTTCCTTTAATTTTATTTTTAAAAGATCCGTATCTTTCGAACGGGAGCTCGAAAAAAATAAATGAAAGTACCATTACTTTTGTTTTTTAAAAATGAACAAAACTAGATCCATTTATGATATTTTTTGATTTTTTTAAAAAATAAAATTTCACCAGTTGCAAGCAATTCGCATCTTGAGAATTGCACCAGTTTTTTTTTTTTTCATACCAGTTTTTTTTTTTTTTTTTTTTTTTTTTTTTTTTTTTTTTATCGTTCAGAAATCCTGAGAGTTGCAAGCAATTCGCATCTTATCATGAGAATCGTTCAGAAATTTGCAAGCAATTCGCATCTTATCATGAGAATCATTCAGAAATTGCAAGCAATTCGCATCTTATCATGAGAATCGTTCAGAAATTGCAAGCAATTCGCATCTTATCCTGAGAATCGTTCAGAATTTGCAAGCAATTCGCATCCTGAGAATTTGCAAGCAATTCGCATCTTGAGAATTGTACCAGTTTTTTTTTTTTTTTTTTTTTTTTTTTTTTTTTTTTATCGTTCAGAAATCCTGAGAGTTGCAAGCAATTCGCATCTTATCATGAGAATCGTTCAGAAATTTGCAAGCAATTCGCATCTTATCATGCGAATCGTTCAGAAATTGCAAGCAATTCGCATCTTATCATGAGAATCGTTCAGAAATTGCAAGCAATTCGCATCTTATCCTGAGAATCGTTCAGAATTTGCAAGCAATTCGCATCCTGAGAATTTGCAAGCAATTCGCATCTTGAGAATTGTACCAGTTTTTTTTTTTTTTTTTTTTTTTTTTTTTATCGTTCAGAAATCTTGAGAGTTGCAAGCAATTCGCATCTTATCATGAGAATCGTTCAGAATTTTGCAAGCAATTCGCATCTTATCATGAGAATCGTTGCAGAAATTGCAAGCAATTCGCATCTTATCATGAGAATCGTTCAGAATTTGCAAGCAATTCGCATCCTGAGAATTTGCAAGCAATTCGCATCCTGCGAATTGTACCAGTTTTTTTTTTTTTTACCAGCGCGCGCCTTTTTTTAGTCGGGGGTATTTTTGTCCAAATTTCAGTTCGAGGTACCCAGTTACACTATCCAAAAAGCGGGTACCGCCGGGTAATACCATAGTTGAGAAGGTATTTACCGGTACTTTTCTCTTAAATAAATTAGATTTTCATTAATGATAAACATATAAATTTCGAAAGTTTGTTCTATCAAAACCAGATACCTCGTTCTAATAAAATTAAATATCCTTGTAGTCCAACTCAATATTTCATCATCCTCTTAAATAGATATAGCAAAATAATTGTAATAAATTTAAAGTAAAGAATTAATTGTGAAAATAAATTTTCGAATTTAGTCTTTAAATATAAAGAGAAAATATTTTTATTTGACTATGACACATGGATACACGAAACAACGGTCTCTTAATTCACCCCCAATTATATTTTTGACACGAATCCATTAGCGGATAAGATAGGGCTATTAAGGTAATTTAGCTCTTCGATTACCACAAGGACAGTTAAAAGTAGCAAATCTTTTGACTTCGAAAGACCTTTTTTCTAATTTATTTAATATTTTCTGGTTTATATTTTAATTATAATTATAATAAACATTGTATTAAAAGAAATTTAGTTTTAATTCAACTGAAAAAAACATTTAATAAAAATAAAAACAATAATTTTTATTTTGGATAAGAATTATTATCTTGTAGAGCTGACAAAGGTTGCAAATTGCCATAAGAATTCTTCGTATTTCATGCATTTCTAATACCTACTACCAACTTTATTTTTATTATATATATCGGACTCACTTCCACTTCTCACTCACACCAAAACCAAAATCAAAACCAAAAATCATTTCAGATAAGGAGAGAGAAACAAAAAAAACTAAGTTTTTCTAGAGAGAGAAAGCTTAAAACCGAACAACAATGGAGAGAGATCAGTCGGGGGTCAAAGGGAGTCAACCAAGAGCTTCGTCTCTTGAACTCGAAAATGTTCAGTCACAACCACAAGAGCAATCAACTCCGGCGGGGAAAATCATCATGGTTGCGGCTATCGCGGCCGGTATTCAATTCGGGTGGGCCCTACAGCTTTCGTTGCTCACGCCTTACGTCCAGCTGCTCGGTATCCCACACAAGTGGGCCTCGCTTATCTGGCTATGCGGTCCGATTTCGGGAATGCTGGTTCAACCAATCGTCGGTTACCACAGCGATCGGTGTACTTCTCGGTTCGGTCGCCGTCGTCCTTTTATCGCCGGTGGAGCTGTGATGGTTGGGATCGCCGTCGTGTTGATCGGTTACGCCGCCGATATGGGTCATGCGCTCGGTGACAAGCTTAACGCGAAAGTGAAAACTCGTGCGATTTTCATCTTCGCCGTTGGGTTTTGGATCCTCGACGTTGCTAACAACATGCTTCAAGGTCCTTGCCGTGCTTTACTCGCCGATCTGTCGTTTCACAACAATAAAAAAATGAGAAGAGCGAACTCGTTCTTTTCTTTCTTCATGGCCGTCGGTAACGTCTTGGGTTACTCCGCCGGTTCGTTTCAGTCCCTTCACAAGATGTTCCCGTTCACCATGACGAAAGCCTGCGACGTCTACTGCGCGAATCTCAAGAGTTCTTTTTTCCTCTCGATTCTCCTTTTAGCAATCGTAACCACCGTCGCTTTGCTGAACGTCAGCGAGAGACGATGGTCCCCCGATCAAGGTATCGGCGGTGGTGAAACACTCGACGAAGGCGACGAGCCCGAAGAGAAACTTCCGTTTTTCACCGAAGTGTTCGGTGCTTTCAAAGTGATGAAGAAACCCATGTGGATGCTTTTGGTGGTGACGTGTCTGAATTGGATTGCGTGGTTCCCTTTCTTGCTGTTCGACACTGATTGGATGGGCCGAGAGGTGTACGGTGGTGATTCGGCATCAACAGCTAGCAAAGCTGCGCTACACGCGTACAACGATGGTGTTCGCGCTGGTGCTCTCGGTCTCATGCTCAATTCGGTTGTTCTCGCTTTTATGTCGCTTGGGATCGAACCCATTGGCCGTGCTGTTGGTGGCGTCAAAAGATTGTGGGGCATCGTTAATTTGTTATTAGCTGCTTGTTTGGGTCTCACCGTTCTTGTTACCAAATTAGCCGAAGCTCACCGTGCCACTTTACATTTAACCGCCGGTGCAAGTATTCCGGCTCCGCCTCATTCCATCAAAGGTGGTGCATTAGCTCTCTTCGCTGTTTTGGGTATTCCGTTAGCTGTAAGTCCACTTCAATTCAACTCAATTTCAATCCAATTTTATATTAAATTAAATTAATTAATTTTAATTTATGTTATATCGCACATGCAGATTACATTCAGTGTTCCTTTCGCTTTGGCTTCTATATTTTCAAGCAGTTCTGGTGCTGGTCAAGGTAATTTAATTTAATTTTTTTATATAATCAAAAATCATTTGTCTCTTTTTTGTATATTTCAAAAGTTAATATCCTTTTCTATAAAATTATTTTTTGCAGGATTATCCCTTGGAGTTTTGAATCTTGCCATTGTTATTCCTCAGGTGAGATAATAATAACTCTTTCTTTTTGAGACATTTATTTATTTATTATTTATTATTTATTATTTATTATTTAGTGATCCGTGATCTTTGAAACAACTGAAATTAATTATTTATAATAATAAATATGTTATAAAATAAAATTAAAAAGGTAGGGACTGAATTCATCACTAAATTACAAATCATGCATGTGAAATTGTGAATCATCATATCTTTTAGATTTTTTTTTGACATAGAAGCGAAGAAGAAACAAACGACAAGTAGTTTAAAGGTTTGTTTTGTTTTTATGTTTTTGAACTATACAGATGGTGGTGTCGGTCGGAGGAGGACCATTTGACGCCCTATTTGGAGGAGGAAATCTGCCTGGATTCGTGCTGGCCGCGGTGGCTGCAGCCGTTAGTGCAATTTTAGCTCTTACAGTGCTACCATCGCCACCGCCGGATGCTGTTGTTAAAGTGTCGGGTGGTTTCCATTGATAATAATGATAATTCAGTTTAAGCACAACAATTTATTTTTTGTACTTTGTTTTAGTCCCCCGTATTTTTAAGGTTGTTGATGAACATTAAAAAATGGGTGTTTTCTGTTGTTGATAAGAATGTTGTAATGGCATTGTGCCAAATTAATGAAATCAAAGTATGTCTGTTCAATAAATCGATTAGTATTTTCAAGTTTTAAAGATTCTTTCTTTTTTCTTTCTTGTTTTATAGTATGGTCGGGTTTATTTTTGTGTTTCATTATTTTGTCGTTATGTTTGTTGGTTTTGTATTATAGTTCATGGCCTTATGTTGTTAAGTCAAAGATGTCTTCAATTCTTGTCTTAACCTCAATATTCGGGGGGATATCTTTCAGTTTTTTTGATTTTGAGTGATAAATTAAGGCAATGACAGAATCATAGCCAAAGGAATCCTAATATTTTCACATTATTGATTGAATCAAGTTCTCTCTTATACAAATACAACCCAGCCAGCACACAACTCAAGCTAGAGTTAAAATTATTATTTATTTACTCTTTAAGTTAAGGTGTTTTTTTTTATGCATATGTAAAGCCAAATCCATAGTTTGAAATGGGATTGTAGCTTTGAAGCTTCTAACAACTCAAATGGCAACCCGTTTGAGAATAAAAATTGTATACTTTAAATATATTTAGACAAATATGTTGAATGAAGGATTTAAGAAAGCATATGTTAGCATAATTTTCATTTATCCTGGTTTATATTAAAATCATAATTATTTGTGATTTATATTTGATGTTTAATTTTATGTTATCCTACATAGTTAATATTGAAATCATAATCAATTGATTGATCATGTTTGATGTCATTCACTTTTAAACGAATAGTTATTAGTTTTTTAAATATATTAACGGACATAACTATTTATTTAATTTTTATGTATTTATCGAATGCTAGGTTGTAAAATATTTAACGTTTGTGGTTGTTTTTGTAGTAGTTATATAACTATTATTTTGATATTGAGAAAATATTTGGTCAATACATACCGTTATGTTCTCAGAACGAGAAAGTAATTTCACTAATCATTTTCACTCGTGTAATAAATCCGTTATCCGAGATATCTTTCGTCAATGGTCATATCCTGAGAATGAGGAAGTAACTTCATTAATCACTTTGAATCTTATAATAAATATATTAGCCAAGATATTTTTCATCATTATTCATATCATGAGAATGAGGAAGTAGCTTCATTAATCACTTTGAATCTTATAATAAATACATTAGCCAAGATATCTTTCATCATTAATCATGTCCTAAGAACGAGGAAGCACTTTCATTAATCATTTTGAGTTTTGTATTAAATACATTATCCGAGATATATTTCATCATCGGTCATGTCTTGAGAATGGGAAAACAAATTTAATCATCATTTTGACTTGTAATACATTCATTATCTGAGATATCTTTCATCACCAGTCATGTCCTGAGAATGAGGAAACGTTTCATTAATCATTTTGACTCTTGTAATAAATTCATTATCTGAGATATCTTTCATCACAAGTCATGTCTCGAGAATGAGGAACCAGTTTCATTAATCATTTTGACTCTTGTAATCATTACATTATCTCATATATTTATGTAACTTGTTTTGTAGTTTCACTAATCATCTTCACTCGTGTAATAAATACGTTATTTGAGATATCTTTCATCAATGATCATGTCCTGAGAATGAGAAAACAGTTTCATTAGTCATTTTAACTCTTATAATAAATTCTTTATGTGAGATATAGTTCATCATCAGTCATGTCTTCAGAATGGGAAAACAGTTTCATTAATCATTTTGACTCTTGTAATAAATTTGTTATCTAATATATATTTCAGCACCGGTCATGTCCTGAGAATGGGGAGAGTTTCATTAATCATTTTGACTATTGTGATAAATTCGTTATCTGAGATATCTTTCATCATAAGTCATGTCCTGAGAATGGGAAAACAATTCTATTAATCATTTTGACTCTTATAATCATTACATTATCTCATATATTTATGTAACTTGTTTTGTAGTTTCACTAATCATCTTCACTCGTGTAATAAATACGTTATCTGAGATATATTTCATCAATGGTCATGTCCTGAGAATGATGAAACAGTTTCATTAGTCATTTTGAATCTTATAATAAATTCGTTATGTGAGATATCTTTCATCACCGGTCATGTTGTCAGAATGGGAAACCAGTTTCATTAATCATTTTGACTCTTGTAATAAATTTGTTATCTAAGATATCTTTCATCACCGGTCATGTCCTGAGAATGGGGAGAGTTTCATTAATCATTTTGACTATTGGGATAAATTCGTTATCTGAGATATCTTTCATCACAAGTCATGTCCTGAGAATGGGAAGGCAGTTTCATTAATCATTTTGACTTTTGTAATCATTACACTATCTCATATATTTATGTAACTTGTTTTCTAGTTTCATTAATCATTCTGAATTTTGTCATAAATACACTATCCGAGATATCTTTCGCTACCAGTCATGTCCTGAGAATGAGGAAACAAGTTTCACTAATCATTTTGACTCTTATAATAAATTTTTTATCTGAGATATCTTTCATTACCGGTCATGTCCTTAGAATGAGGAAACAGTTTCATTACTCATTTTGACTCTTGTAATAAATTCACTATCTAAGATATATTTCATCACCGGTCGTGTCTTGAGAATGGGAAAGCAATTCCATTAATCATTTTAACTATTGTAATCATTACATTATCTCATATATTTATGTAACTTGTTTTGTAGTTTCACTAATCATCTTCACTCGTGTAATAAATATGTTATTTGAGATATTTTTCATCAATGGTCATGTCCTGAAAATGAGGAAACATTTTCGTTAGTCATTTTTACTCTTATAATAAATTTGTTATGTGAGATATCTTTCATCACTGGTCATGTCTTCAGAATGGGAAAACAATTTCATTAATTATTTTGACTCTTGTAATAAATTCGTTATCTAAGATATTTTTCATCACCGGTCATGTCCTGAGAATGGGGAGAGCTTCATTAATCATTTTGACTAATGTGATAAATTCGTTATCTGAGATATCTTTCATCACAAGTCATGTCCTGAGAATTAGAAAGCAGTTTTATTAATCATTTTGACTCTTGTAATCATTTCATTATCTCATATATTTATGTAACTTGTTTTGTAGTTTCATTAATCATTTTAAATTTTGTAATAAATACATTATCCGAGATATCTTTCGCTACCGGTCATGTCTTGAGAAAGACAAAACAAGTTTCACTAATCATTTTGACTCTTATAATAAATTTGTTATATGAGATATCTTTCATTATCAGTCATGTTCTCAGAATGCGAAAACAGTTTCATTAGTCATTTTGACTCTAATAATAAATTCGTTATGTAAGATATCTTTCATAACCGGTCATGTCCTCAAAATGGGGAAACAATTTCAGTAATTATTTTAACTCTTGTAATAAATTCGTTATCTGAGACATCTTTCATCACCAGCCATATCTTGATAATGGGGACAGTTTCACTAATAATGTTGATAATTGTGATAAATTTGTTATCAGAGATATCTTTCATCACAAGTCATATCCAGAGAATGGGAAAACAATCTAATTAATCATTTTGACTATTGCAATCATTGCATTATCTGATATATTTATGTAACTTGTTTTTTAGTTTCATTAATCATTTTGATTATTGTAACCAATACATGTTCAAAGTTTGTGATATAGCTAAGATTGCTCACAAACTGGTTTCTCGCTCAGGTATTATACTTGGGTCAAACAGGTACTCAAATCAAAGATTTTGACGAGTTCGCCAGAATTAAAAAATGCGATTTATTACATAGCTTGATACTCAAATTCAATCCATAAAAACTTCAAAACCCAGTTTTTATATTTAGGCATTATTTTTATTAATTTTATTTATTTTAAGACATTTATGTAATTTCTCTTATTTGGAATTTAGGTTTTGGGTAGTGCTATCTAAATTTTCTTATACCGTATTTTTCCGTCAGAATTTGATAAATAAAAATTGAGATTATTTTCTATGAGCCTCTGAGTTTCTTTCACTCTATAACCTAGGGTTAAGGTTTACATCCAATGTTTCTTATTCTTTTTTGTGTTTTTCATCTCTCTTTATCTCTCTCTTTATCTCTCTCTCTCTCTCTCTCTCTCTCTCTCTCTCTCTCTCTCTCTCTTCTCTCTCTCTCTCTCTCTCTCTCTCTCTCTCTCTCTCTCTCTCTCTCTCTCTCTCTCTCTCATCTCTCTCTCTCTCTCTCTTCATATTGCTTCTACGATATTGGTATCAGAGCGACAGAGCTCCTACGTCATGGGTTAAAAAGATATGCTACCTAAGAGAACCGCTCACGAGAAGTCTACTCTTCCAATCGCAGAACTATTCGGTTGAGCTACATCTTGAACCTCAAGAAAGGAAAAAAAATATTTGATAAAAGGAAACTTTGTGTATATGGATTATAAAAATCTTGACATGTTTCCAAGATTTGATCAATATTTAGGTCCTAATTTATGGCCTTTAGTGGATATTTGTGGGACGGTAAATTCTACGATTGTGGAGATTACGTATGTCCCTTACATCAAATAAATTAAAATATGTCTAGTGAAGACAGGAAATACAGTACCTTTCATATCGTCACTAGAAATAAGTTCGTTGCCAATCGATACTTACATCGTTACTAAACCCGGATCACTACTGACCTTTGCGAGGGGTTTATTTTTCTAGAAATGTGCAAGGAGGGGTTCATTAGGTTCAATGAATATGAATATGACCGTATATGGTCCCCATATTTTGATAATGAATGGACACCGATAAAACATCTTAAGCAACATCCAGGTACATGCTATTACTGGTTTCAAACCTCTCCAACTTGCATTGATAACCGTAGCAACCCTAACTAATGCTAGTCAGCCGATTAATATCATAATAGATAGACATAAAATCATTTCATATTACATATACATGTACTTTGATGAATTGGATGTTATACAAGCCACTGAGACCCAGAGAGTTTAACCTTACTTTCAACAACCAGAACTGGTACGGAGCTATAGGTCATGCTTATTTGAAGGCTTATATTCTCTACTCTACCAAGTCTTTAGTATCCTCTGGAATATTCAATTTTTTACTCAAAAATACAAAATATCAACTCTTTATCCTCTGATACATGCCATGGATATTTACATTGTCCACAAATTTATTGCAACTGGAAACCAACTAAAATGGCACTGATACAATAAAGAACATCACGGGATTATATGAAGTTAATAGAACAAGTTGGCAATGAGATCCATGTACACTTCAAGTGTATGCATGTGATGGTTTAAAATTGCAGCTATAATGGTGATGATCCACCCTGAATCACATCATTGAGCTTGTCATCAAGCAGTTTGACAGGGAAGATAACACCTTTTATATCAGATCTTACTCAGTTACAACATATGAACTTATCTAACAATAATTTAACGGGAGAAGCGCCCAATTTTTTTGCTCAATTAAAGTACCTCAATGACATAAACTTAAGTAGAAACCAGCTGAATGGCTCAGTTCTAGCTGACCTTATTATTAGACAGAAATTGGGATTTCTCAATTTGAGTTATGGAAACAATCTAGATATTTGTGGATCAAATACCTGGCTCTAACAACAACACTACAAATAAACATAACATCCTAGTCCCATAGTGGCAACAGTAACTTCATTTATTATTGTTTTGGTTGTATTGGCTATCTTCTTCTCAATAAAAAAAGATAAAATACTGCATTATGAAATCCATCATCATTGAAACCGAAAGGTCGAAGATTTTCTTACTCGATTTTTTTTTAAATATTACAAACAACATTGGCAAGATGGTTGGAAAACTGAGGGAATATTAAGATTTCAATAACGAGAGGGTTAAGTCAGTAACTTTTGAATGTCGGAGTGCAATCATTTCAATGGTTTTGACGTTTTGAATTTGAGCTCAAATTCTTCCCAACTAGAGAATGATGATGTAGCTAAGATTGCGGGCATACTAGTTTCTCGCTCAAGTATCGAAATTTGGTCAAACAGATACTTAGATCGAGTACTTCGACGAGCCCTTCAGATTAAAAAAAATATATGACTAGTCACCGTTGATACCCCAAATTCAATCCATAAAGCCTTCAAAAACCAGTTTTATATTTAGCATTATTTTTATTTATTTTCTTTATTTTAAGTCATTTATGGAATTTCCTTATTTAGAATTAAGATTTCGGGGTAGTGCTGTGTAAGAGCATCCTATACCATATTTGCCGTCAGACTTTGATGAAAAAAAAATGACATTATTTCTCTGAGTCTCTCTCTCTCTCCTCTATCTCTCTCTCTCTCTCTCTCTCTCTCTCTCTCTCTCTCTCTTCTCTCTCTCTCTCTTCTCTCTCTCTCTCTCTCTCTCTCTCTCTCTCTCTCTCTCTCTCTCTCTCTCTCTCTCTCTCTCTCTCTCTCTCTCTCTCTCTCTCTCTCTCTCACCTCTCTCTCTCTCTCTCTCTCTCTCTCTCTCTCTCTCTCTCTCTCTCTCTCTCTCTCTCTCTCTCTCTCTCTCTCTCTCTCTCTCTCTCTCTCTCTCTCTCTCCCTCTCCCTCTCTCTCTCTCTCCACCAGTTTGTAATTGGTTTTATATTAGTCATGTAGTCGATATCTTATGTTAGGAACCTATTTAGTCAAAACATCATCGCCCATGTCTTGAAAACGAGAAAATATTTTTATATTAGTCACGTAGTCGCTATCTTATGTTAGGAACTTATTTAGTCAAAACACCATCGCCCATGTCCTAAAAACGAGAAAATATTTTCACTCCTGTAATAAATACGTTATCTTAGATATTTTTTTAAATTTATATTATCTAACTTTCATCAATCTTTTGCACATAATAATAAATACAGTATTTGAAATTTATCTAAGATTTATATAGTCTTAACATTCGTTATATTTAGATAATAAAATGACATATATGAACAAAAAACAATAGTCCTCATCTGAAATCTTTGCTACATCGTATGATTTCCACCATTCATTTCAAGTCTCTAATAAATATGAAATTTATTGGATTTTAGCTCGTTAAAGAACCTAACTTTCAAAGTGAACATGTACAACATTTATTGAATATGATGGCATGAACATCTATTAAGTTGGTAGTCGTTGTGGTGGATTGATATGTCTTACTTGTATCAATCATTTACGTAAACTAACAAATACAACATCTAAAATCTAAATTAAATATATATTTTCTAGTATATATTTGAATCATATTAACTAATTATCATCTTATACATGTGATAAATTTATATTATCCGGATTTTACAGATAATTTCAAATCCACAATAAATAATGCATATAAGATATGTTTCAAATTCATGTTGTTCGACCACGAATAAGCATTTTCATGGTGAAATAGATAGAATATTTGAAAGTCGTGTTATATTCATGTTAGCTGAATTCCACCAATAATTTATATCCTATAATAAATGTGATATTTTTAAATTTCAAATTATTTAATGATCATAATTTTTATTGTGAACTTTATATTGTAATGATTGAAAATAATGATGCAAAGGTTTTTAACATGGTAACTAGTTTTGGCAGTAGCTTTATCGTCGTTACTTATTTAATAAAAACATGATTGGTCGAACATCATTTTATTTTTAACTTTGATATGAGCCTTTTTTATTAATAAATATATACTTATATATAATATAATTTTTATATGTGTATTTAATTATCATGGTAATTGATAAATTCATAAAATATATAGATTTTTAATAACAACTTTTATATTTTAGACCATATAGTAAATAGGTTCATTATATTTAAGAAATAGTTTCCAGCATATAATATATAAGCCACTCTATATTTGCGTACCTTAAATATATTTATAACGATAGTTAAAGACTATCTAAAATAAATAATATGTTTCTTTATTTTACTTTGTCACTCTCTTTAAATATCTTTTGATTTTAAAAGCTTAAAATTCTAAAATATCAATTTTTTATTATTATTTATCATATTACTTTAAAAGTAAACAATATAATATAAAGAATATGTTGGAACAAAACGTAAACTATAAATTTATATTATAATTTTTTATATATATTTATAAAAAATATAAAGAAGATATTGAGATGCTCTTAGTTCCGAAGCCCACTAATTTCTAGCTTATGAAATAAGTTTTAAAAATTATGGATCGTTACATGTTTAAGATGGTTATGACCATTATTGATAATGTTGGGAATATGGGGGTCCGGTCTGCATATTCCGCCTTCGTATATAAGTAAGGACACAACCGATCTCAACACTAGTATGATATTATCTGCTTTGGCACCCGAAGGCCCTCACGATTTTGCATTTGGTCCACTACCAAAAGGCCTCATACTAGTTGAGGTATGTTCTTACTTATATACCGTTGATCCTTCCCATGTTTAACCGATGTGGGATGTGGGACTTTGGTCGCCACCCTAACAAATCCTCCTCTCGAACAAAGTACCACTTAGCCTCCTCTCAATTGACTTTCATCCGCTCACTCTAATCAGAGATTGCTCCACCTGAGCAATAGAGCTTTTTTACAGCGGATCTATTTACTCACTGGACCATCATGCGCCTGTTCCTTAGCTCCACTATCCACTCCAATCAAGTACCACCGCTTGATGAGTCATGGACGCTCCGAACCATCCTGCGTCGGTTCCTTAGCTCCACTATCCACTCCAATCAAGTACCACCGCTTGATGAGTCATGGACGCTCCGAACTAGGATGTATAGAGTAGATTATTCACCTTGAGCATGACTACTGGTTCATCATGTTTGACCTCCGAGAATTTCACCACCATCGCGTTCCGTCTGGGCCTGACGCTCTGATACCACGTGTTGGGAATATGCAGGTCCGGTCCGCATATTCCGCCTCCGTATATAAGTAAGAACACAACCGATCTCAACACTAGTATGATATTGTCCGCTTTGGCACCGAAGGCCCTCACGGTTTTGCATTTGGTCCACTACCAAAAGGCCTCATACTAATGGAGTTGTATTATTAACTTATATACTGATCTTTCCCATGTTTTACCGATGTGGGATGTGGAACTTTGGTCGCTATACTGATCTTTACCATGTCCCACATCCCACATCGGTTAAACATGGGAAGGATCAGCGGTATATAAGTAAGAACATACCTCAACTAGTATGAGGCCTTTTGGTAGTGGACCAAATGCAAAACCGTGAGGGCCTGCGGGTGCCAAAGCGGAAAATATCATACTAGTGTTGAGATCGGTTGTGTCCTTACTTATATACGAAGGCGGAATATGCAGGTCGGACCCCTATATTCCCAACTTGTGGTATCAGAGCTCCAGGCCCAGACAATACGCGATGTGGTGGATGATGTGGGTGAAATTCTCATTAGTCGAACATGATGAATTAGTAGCCATGCTCAAGATCCTTGTTTGGAGTGCCCGTGGCTTATCAAGCAGTGTGGCTTTATTTGAGGCTCATCAAGCATTGTGGCTTGATTGGAGAGATCCTCGTTTGGAGTGCCCGTTGTTCATCAAGCAGTGTGGCTTGATTGGAGTGTATCAAGACGGTGGTACTTGTTTGGAGTGGCGCTAAGGAACAAGGCAGGATGGTCGAGATCAGATAGATCCGCTGTAAAGGCTCTAGAGATCAGTCAGCCCCAACCTGATTAGAGTGAGCGGATGGATGTCAATTGAGAGGAGGCCAAAGTGGTACTTTGTTCGAGAGGAGGATTTGTTAGGGTAGCGACCAAAGTTCCACATCCCACATCGGTAAAACATGGGAAGGATCAATGGTATATAAGTGAGAACATATCTCAACTAGTATTAGGCCTTTTGGTAGTGGACCAAATGCAAAGCCGTGAGGGCCTTCGGGTGCCAAAGCGGACAATATCATACTAGTGTTGAGATCGGTTGTGTTCTTACTTATATACGGAGGTGGAATATGCGGACCGGACCCCCATATTCCCAACAGATAAACAATCCAATTAATAAGTAATCGGATAAATAAAATAAATAGGAATAGAACCAATATATGAAAACTATTTATGAATTTAATTGTGTAGATAACATGTCAAATTCGGGCTATGTGAAAGATTGAACTCAAATCTTGTCACTTAAGTCTAAATATAATTTTTAAGGACTAACTTGTGAATAAAAATTAGTCAAGTAATGGTCCCGATTACAACCACTTAATTTAGAAAAACAAGTGTAATATTACTTAAGTTAAAACCATAACTTCACATCATATATAAAGAGGAGCTTAAGTGTATTATTCATTAAATCACATAGATACAAAATTTTGCCGTGTTGTTGATTAGTAGATCTAAAACCTTAATTTTCTCTCTTTATTCTCTTCCATCAAGAATAAATGAACAAGTGATACAATAATCAATCAAAGGAAAGTCAATGAACAAAAACGGAGTAAACGATAAAAGAAGATACCGTATTTATCCCGTAAGTTTTTCTTTTCTATATTTAGACATTAAATTAAGAGAAAAGTACCAGTAAATACCTTCTCAACTATTTAATTACCAAGTGGTACCGGATTTTTGGATAGTGTAACTTGGTACCTCGAACTGAAATTTGGATAAAATACCCCCGACCAAATATACTCATTGGTACTTTGAGGTGTTTGCAATTCTCAGGATATCATGAGAATTGTTTGCAACTCATAATATCATAAGAATTGTTTGCAACTCATAATATCATGAGAATTGTTTGCAACTCAGGATTTCCTGAACAACTCTCAGGATATCATGAGAATTGTTTGCAACTCAGGATTTCCTGAACAACTCTCAGGATATCATGAGAATTCTTTACAACTCAGGATTTCCTAAACAACTCAGGATATCATGAGAATTGTTTGCAACTCAGGATTTCCTGAACAACTCTTAGGATATCATGAGAATTGTTTGCAACTCTTAGTATTTCCTAAACAATTCTCATGATATCATGAGAATTGTTTGCAACTCAGGATTTCCTGAACAACTCTCAGAATATCATGAGAATTGTTTGCAACTCAGGATTTCCTGAACAATTCTCAGGATATCCTGAGAATTGTTTGCAACTTTCAGGATTTCCTGAAAAATTCTCAAGATATCCTGAGAGTTGTTACTGGTGAAATTTTATTTAAAAAATAAATAAAAAATATCATCAATGGATCTAGTTTTGTTCATTTTAAAAAAACAAAAGTGATGGTAATTTCATTTATTTTTTTCAAGCTCCGGTTTGAAAGATACGGATCTTTTAAAAATAAAATAAAAAGAAAAAGTCGAAAAAAGAAATTTTGGTTACGTGGTTGTTTATGAATGGTGAGGGTAGTTAGGGTATTAAAATACTGTTAGATACTACGTGGTAATTAGGTAGTTGAGATGGGTATTAAGAGATAATTGATCAAACTTTGGGTACTAGATGACAATAAAATAGTTGAGTAGATAACTTAGGTGTAATTTCTCTTAAATTAAATCAATTGGGGATTATTGTTTAACAAATATATTGGGGGGATGTTATAGGTATAAATACTCATCATTTGGTATTAGAGCCTTCTCATTTAGATTGATTGATATATTTTTTAGTTCTAAATCAATTGTATATAACATGTAATTTTATGGTAAGTATAAGATCCACAATACTAAGAATTATTTGTTGTTTGAACTGGTACATGTACGGATCTAGGATTTGAATCTACATGAATAAATGATTTGGTAATGATAAATCTTGTTAAGGTTTATGTTTTATTAATTGAAATTTGTTTTATGTATGAAAATTAGGGTGTTTTACTCGATTTGAGATTGGTTTGTTATGGAAAAAAATATCTTTGTAGTACCTAAATCCAACATTGAGTCATAAGCCAGATAGTGAATATTTTTCACGGTAACCCCTGATGTTGATGCGACAAAAATACTATGAGACGACAGTCAAAAAAATATTTGATGTTGTCGCGATAAATGCCAATGTTGCCATAACAATCCTACTATTTTTGGGGCAAAACCAAACTGCTGCAATGGAAAGACCTTACTGCAGCATGACACCTTCTGTGTGTGGTTGTTTGGTGAAATTGGTCTATATGAACTTCATAACTAAGTTTTTCATAACTTCGATAAGTGAGTCATAAAATCAACATATTGCTAAAAATCCATGTTGGTGAATTGTTTAACTTAGGATTTTAACTAGTTTATGATTAATATTACTATAAGAATTAGTGAACCAAAAAAGGTTAATATTTGACATAATTAATCATGAAAAATATACTATTAACTATGAATTGGTGATTAAGTGTTTAATCAAAAATAGAGAAACTAATCCAAAAAGATGGTTTGTGCTTTAGTTTTTCCTTAGCTAAGAAGTGTATAATTAATGAACTCATTTTTCATGTATTAGGAGGAGATACTGAAATAAAAACCTCATGAAGTGTATATGGTGAGTTCTCAACTTGGAAATACAGAGAAGAGAAAATGTGATAAACATCTTTTGTAAGAGTTCTAGTTCAGGAGAAAATAAACCTAAAGAATCACCTAATGCAAGTTGATGTTTCTTTTGTAAGATGACGAGGTGTCTAAAAAATGAATGTTAAAAATAAAAAGCTTATATGAAAGATAACGGTCTCATAACTCTGGTTTGTTCAGAAATTAATTTAGTTTCAGTAGTAAGTAACATATGGTACTTGTGTTTATATTTTTATGTATGGTACGATAAAAATCCAAACTCTCAGTAATGATGAAAAATACACCTATCAAGTAAAGGGTACTTCGTGCTTAGTTTATGTCATTCGTGATTTTCAATTGTTTCTTTCTAGTGAATGTTTATTATATTTGAAAGATGTTTGAAGCAATTAGATTATTTTCATACAAAATGAATGATAAGTTGTATTTATTTAAAACTTGAAGTATAAAAAATATCAATGAACATTTTAACGCAAGAAATTAGGTCATATCTCTAAGAAAATAATGAATAAGCTTGTTATTGAAAAGTTTATTATGTTCTCTTAATAATTTAGTATTTAGTTCTTTTGTCAATGTATTAGGGAAATCATACCATAATGAAACGGCTAGGTGCATACATAGTAAAAAACAATTTAGAGTGAATACATACTGATAAATATGGACCATTTCTAAAGTCATCATGGAGTGGGAAACAATATTTTATTATATTTATAAATGAATTTCTTAGTATATGTCTATATACCTTATTCATGAGATAGCATAAATTGTGAGATAAGTTCACAAACTTTAAGACCAAAGTTAAACACACTAGTAAGATCATTAATGCTTCAGATCTTACCATGATGGTAAATATTATGACACATATGACGGTTTAGTGAAAAATATCATGGATTATTTACAAAGTTCCTATAGGAGTGCGATATAATTCTTCAGAATACAATTGCGGGTTTGCCTAACATAAAAGGCATATATGAGAGATAAACTATATGTTTAAGGATATGATGAGAAGTATGATTTGTCATTCAACTCTACCACTATCACTATGAGAAGAGACCATGATGTTTGATGTATACATTCTAAATATATATCCCATAGCAACAACTATTAAGATCCCACATGAACTTTGGACTAGGTGCAAACCTAATTTAAAGCATATGCATGTTTGGGGATATATGTCTAAAGTAAAGCCTTACATGCCGAGTTAAAAGAAATTGGACATTGAATGTGTTAAGTTATATTTCATTGGATAGTAAGAACATTCAATGTCTTTGATTTTATGTTTTTTTACTGTAAGTATGTTTAAGACGGCAATATGAAGATGTTAGGAGTAAACGTCCGTTTTGAGAAAGAATCCATAGAGATTTATGAAGGTTCTAACAAAGATAATAAGGTCATGAATCCAATATATCACCAAAGTGATCCTTGTTGGTGACTTGATACTCAAAGATTATTAGGTCGTCAGACCAACATATCACCAAAACGATCCATGTTGGTGAATTAATGCTCAGGCACATGTCTGTTTGGTTTCAATACCAATCATCTCAGTCTCATTAGAACATGAAAATAATTAAGATAATATATATTTCCCACATAGAGAGCTAAATAAAATTATCCAAAATGGTCAAAGTCTACATCCTCAAAAAGTGCAAGAAAATTAAATATTTCCTTTAAGAATGTCTATTATAGATGTGAAGTAGAAAATTATATAGATCATATTGTGTATTTCCAAGAACATAAAGTTTTGGTGATGTAACGGTAAACGATTTGTCGTGTTTCTATGGAGCTATTACGAGTTATGATTCTCAGTTGTGAATCAATTTTATGAAGGAAAATTATAATTCAATACACGATAACAGAGTTTGGTAGTTTGTCCTGGTACGTCAAGAAAATAAACCGATTGGTCGTAAGAAAATTTAGATAGCCAAACCGGATTCCAAGGGTAATATACAGAGATATAAAGTGTGACTTGTGACAATATGTTATGCATCGAACTTCATCAAATGGATGCAAAGACCACTTATATTAATAATAAAATTAAGAAAACAATTTGTATAATGCAGGCTGATAAATTTATAATTGGTGATTCAAATCCAATGGTATGGAAAATTAATAAATCCATTTGTTGGCTCAAATAGGCTTCTCGATAGTGTGTATCAAAAGTTGGTTGGGTGTAAGTTCTTATTTTGGCATATCCTTGAATACGTATATTAGAAAGTGAGACAAAGTAAGTCTAAATCAATGTTGAAATATAAACACTGAGATTCCAAAAATAGAAAAATATCCATATGCTTCCGCAGTCCGGAGTTCGATGTATGCTCAATTTTGTACAAACCCATACATTTCCTTTATTGTCAGGTTATTATTTGGTAGGTATGTAACTAAATCCAGGGATTGATCATTTGAAAAGGATCAAAATTATTATTTGGTATAAAATTAAACAAAACATATGTTAACATATATTAATTCAGATAATATAGAGATCATCTGGTAATCAAACTAAGATTTTGATTGGCTCTGTAACATATTTTATAAAACTTCAAACAACATAGTTCTATTATCTGGATGTACAACATTATGAAAATGTGTAAAGTTACACTAGTTGCATCCTCCACTATATTATTTGAATTTGTTCCATGCTTTAAAACGCGCAATAGGCACCGTGGTTGCAAAATTTCATCATTGCATAAGGGATAGAAATTACCATAAGGGTATAATCTAACAATAATTATTTTGTTAACTAGCATGATCTAGATCAGTCTAAGCATATACTATCGAGTTCATGTATGTTATTAGTATATATCACATCGATGCATACCCTATAGTGGCAGATCTTCTTACTAAAGAAATGATACCTAGAGTTATTTAAGACAACACCATTAAGATTAGTGTTGTTTGTTTAAGAGAATCATTGATTTTAATGAGAGCTTGTAATATGTCTTAATATATATATTTTTTATTTGGTTATATGCATTTAAAATTAATTAATTAACTATATATATACATATATGTTCATTTACGTTTCATTGACTTCCATTGCTCATTAAGTAAATCTTCACGTAAGTAGGACCAGTAAAGAATATATATGTGTAATTAATTCTCATATTAGTATTATGTTACACACCATAATAGATCCATGAAGTTGATTGATGGTGATAATGTAATTACTTTTGCTTTATCAGTATAAAGCACATCGATACAAACCATATGGTGACAGATCCTCCTACTAAAGAAATGACACATAACGTTATTTAGGACTGCACGATTGGGTTAGTGTCGTTTGTTTAGGAGAATCATTTATTTTAGTGGGAGCTTGTAATATGTTTTGATATGTGTGTTATCAGTATACACCTATGAAGGGTAACGATTGATAAAGTACGGATAATCATATGATGTTGAATTTAAAGTACCGATAACCATTTGGTAGTCTAAAATACCCATAGCTTTTCTCTCTCACTCCTCTTTTTTGCTTTTTAAACAATCATATCTTCCAAAGCATAGCTCCAAAAAAAATCGAATACATCATTGAGTTTTTTTAATACGAACAAAACTAGATACATGAAAGATATATATTATCTTTAACGTGTAACTTGGGTGCGAAAAAGTAATTTTGTTCTAATTACGCGTAATTGGGGTGCGAAAATAGTGTTCCAGTTACATACTTACGTATAAATCAGGTGCAAAAGTAAGAAGAAAATAGTTGCAAAAATAAGACATTAATTGCTAAATAAGTCTCAATGTTTTAAAAAATAAAATACAAAGTTGTTTGTGAAAATAACTATTTATTGGGTGTGAAACGACTAAAATTCTTGTAGTTGCGAAAATATGTGCATTTTTGTGTTGAATATTTTTTTAAAAAAAAAAATAAAGTTAGACTTCGTGTGGGTGTACGTGTATTTAGAGTTCGAAATTAGTTTGGGAAAAATTGATTCTCCAAAAATATCACTCCTTGATTTTATTTTGTTCATCTTTAAAAATAAAAAGATACGTGTTTCTACCATATATATTTTGAATAAAGGTTTTAAAAATATGAAACATTGAATTTAAAAATAACTAATTGTTAAAGTTGTACGTATTATGTACGTTCGAAAGTATCGTTGAAACATTTATATTGTAAATAATAATCGGGATTAATTTTTTTTTCAAAAGATCATTAGTAACTCTATTTTAAAAATAATAACATTTTTATTTTTAAAATACTAAAAACAAACAATTTAGCGAATAATTTGAAATAAAAAATACTTCCGTTCTTCAAATTCTAAAAGCAAAATAGTTTGGTTTCGTTGAACTCATCACTTTCTAAATAACCTCATGGTTCGATTTCTTTCTAAAGTATAACCCAACTACATAGTTCATTTTTTTAGTTCAAAATACATTCAAACTCAATTAACACTAAGAAATATCGATTACGATTCTAATTCGAGTTAATTTGATTGGGTCGGATAGATTTTATACGCCCCAATTCTGGTTTACCCGACGAACTATATAATACATCACCTTTATATCTTCCTTGCCATCAAAACTACCAAAAGAAAAAGCTATAAGAAGTAACATGGTTTGGTTGATCTAAATCACTCAATGTCTCGTACTATTGCAATTAGGTTTTGATAGAAACAAACATGAACATCATATCATATAAAGAAACCTAAAAACATGAAATCATTTACTTGATTGGCTATATTTTCATCGAGTCATCTATTATGCGCAAAAGAAATATAACAATTTAATCGAGGCCGGAGCGTTCATTTCAGGCATATGAAATTCTTACATATAATATTTATTTATCTAATCTTTCCCTCGATTATATAGAACAACAAAATCCAGAGAGGATCTTTTGATCATACGTTCGTGGTAAAACTTCGATTATAATAAATTTTAGATCGTCGTATTTATCATCGAAGATAGATACCGTTCAATGTGTCGTATTGTAAATGAAACCGGTAGATTCGTTATAGCATAATTTTGTTAAATAGAAAAAAATACTCTAGGTTTTAGTTATTTTGGCAAAGTTTAATATTGGAATATGAATATTACATGATTTCGTAGGTAAATAGGGTAAAAAACACTAGAAGTAGAGAGAGAAACTCTCTAGAATCCTAACCAAACCTTCATCTTCCTAGTTGAATCTACAGCCTGGTTTTCACTTTCAATCGCCTTTTTTCCCCATTACAAGCCATTTGGCTTGCTGATGGGGAAGAAATTAATGCACCATTCATTTTCAGAGATTCGAAATCTCAAAAAATGCCTACCTGTCCTCTTCGAGCTCCATTAATGGAGTCTCACCCATCTCTTACGAAAACCCAGACACAAATGATGAGGAAAGCTGCTCAAGACGTCAACTGGTGCATTAATGGAGGTTCGAAATCTTCCCACCTCCTATGTCAACCAGTGAGTAAAAGCGCTGCAAAAACTCTCTCCATTCGCCTATCCCTTCCATTAATGGAGCTCAGCACTCCTCCATTAATGGCAAAAGACTTAATGCACACAGAGTTCACCCCCACGCCCAGACTTCTCCTTCTCCTGACGGCCAATCAAGATGATTGGATTCCCAAGGAAGACGCCTTAAATGGGGAGCAAAGCATCATCCTCTCTCTTCTCCAAAGCGCGCCGGCCAAAGCTCCTCAACCGAGAAAATCCGTCCCATCTCTCTCTGCCTTACCTCGAAAACACCCAACCAAAACTACATGTTACAAGCCTCATTACCTGGACTTTCATTCCTTTTGCAGGGTTTACTTCTCTCCTCTCCTAACCAATCGGGAGAGACAAGCATGCACGAGCGCATTTAATGCTCAGCCCCATCTCTCCTCCCCTCTCTCTTCATTAAATGTACATTTAACGTACAAGCAAAACCCTACCGCCTACCTCTCCCCTCCCCTGACCTCTCGCCTACCGTCAGCCTCCCTCTCACCTTTAAATCCACCTCCCTCCTCCCATCCCTTCACTGCAAAAAACTCTCTGCACCACCTGTTACAATTTCAAACACAGCCCCCTCTCGAAAACCGTCTCTTGAAAAACCGCTCCCCCTTCCCCTTCTCTTTCAAACCTGAAACTACCCCTCCAACTGCTCCTCAAACTTCTGTCGCCTGTTTTCCCAAACTATCCACCCTTTTACGACTCGTTCCCGAATCACCTCCCCGCCTCATTGTCCCCGCTGTCCTCTTTATCTTCGTTATCTACCCTGGTTTATCTAAAACCCTACACATCTATATCCTTAACTCACCACCCCCATCTTCATATCAGCCTTCAACCGCCCACTCTAAAATCCGTCCTTCCCTTTGCCTCTTCTTCCCCGCTTGCTCAATCCCGACAAAAATGGTCGAAACTAGGAGGAGCTCCTCATCCAGACGCCCCAACCGAAAGATCACCCCTCGTTTCGGAGAGAAACTAGCACCGCCTTCGCCAATCAACTCCTCTAGACCCTCGAGCCCGAGCACGTCTCTGTCGTTGGAGACCCGGTCTTCATCACCCCCTTCCAACTCCCCCCCCAAAATCGGTCGGCATGCACGGACTCCCGTTATCTGTTCATGGCTCACCTCCTCCCATCTCCCCCAACCGCAAGCTGCCCAAGCAAACCACAGATACCGACATGCAGGACAAGGCTCCATCTCCTCTGTCCTTATCCCCCCCGGGAACCAAACCCACCGCCATCACCATTGAAAGCTCCGAGGAGGAAGACCCATCGGAACTTGATCCTTCGCCGTCTCCATCAAGGGATCAGCAACTCCAGGCCATATTTGACAGCAACAACAGACTTCTAAAAGCCATCACAGATCTCGAGGAAAATCAGCAACCCAATATCATCTCGCCGGAATCCCACTCCAAATCCGGCCAGCATGGTTGTGAGACAGCCTCTATCCCCGGTCTCACCTGGTCCTCCCCCCTAAACCCTCTTCCACCTCCTATATCCTTGCCGCTAAACCAGCCGCTACAACCGGCCTCATCTCTTTCAAACAGCACCTCCTCGCCATCCCTCTCAAATCCTCTAACCCTAGACCCATGCATGCAAATCCCCATGCATGCAAAACCTAATTGCATACCTGACCCTTCCCTAGCAAGCCTCCTATCTTTAGCCCCCCCCCCCCCCCACTCGATTGTTGAAGCCACATCTGTTACCAGCCGTTATTTATTTAACAACTCCCACCCGACAACTCTCCTCACACAAACAAACACCCAATCCCCTCAAACGAGCATCCTTTCAACGGCGGTTCTCACCCTCCAGCAAGCCATCAAAGCTAGTAAAGCCCTAGCCCCCCTCCCCCGAATTCAAGACCAACCTTCCACTATCATACACTCGACTGCTTCCCTACCATCCCAAACCCCTAAGCTGAACCCGATCCCCTCTCCCGTGTCTTTTCCTGAATCCTTTCCTGGTCGCAACAGCAAAGGCTATGCTTTCTCCAGACCCTCGAAGGCCCACCGCCCTCTAGGAATTCGCCCTGACATCACCGGTCCATGGAAGCAAAACAGTGCCTTCCGTCACGTCCGGGGAAACAGTAACACCATTCCCCCTCTCCTTGCAGCAGAATCAGCCTCGATGCTCAATATAAACTCCGCAGGAGCCCCAACCAGATCCTGGGCTCACATAGTAGCACAACCAGACCCTCGATCCCCCATGAAAATCCACAAAACCGAAGACATACTCATCGACCAAGGTACTCTGGTCTTCCCCGACGACGCGATCTCGGGAAATAAAGAAGACTGGGCAAAATGCCTCTCAGGATACTTCCTTTCGAAGAAGCGAGCAGTAGCACACGTCCAAACCTTAGCGAATCAAATCTGGAGCACCTACGGACTCCAAGAGTGCAAGCCTACCCCATCGGGGCACTATTTCTTCAAATTCTCCACAGCAGACAACGCAACGGAAGTCCTAGAAAAATCCCCCTAGTTTTTTAGTAGCCACCCGGTCTTCCTTAAAAGATGGGAACCAATGGAAACCCTAACCAGGGAAGCCCTAAAAGCAATCCCCCTTTGGGTCAAATTTCATGGTATGCCCCATGAACTCTGGACGGAAAAAGGATTGGGAATCCTGGGAAGCTACCTAGGAACCCCCATCTATGTGGACAGTCAAACGGCGGACAGAACCCGACTAAGTTACGCTAGGATATGCATCATAATGCAAGCCACCTCAAGCTTCCCCTCCACCATCACCATCCGATGCCTGGGCAGAAACCACGTCATCCAAGTAGAATTCCAAGGCCTCCCCACCATTTGCAACCGATGCCTCTCTTTCGGTCACGCGGCGGCTGCTTGCCATTTAATAGCGGATCCCGCCCGCACAACAAACCCCACAACCCATCGCCCTGGAAAAGAACCAATGAGCCATCCACCCCACATCTCCCTATCTGACTCCAGCAATAGCGAAACCCCCACACCGGAGACATTAAGACAAATGACCATCCACAATAGTTGGACCAAGAGCTACATTATAGCAAGCAACACCCCGGCAGCGGCTCAGATAGGAATTGATGAAGGAGAGCCCTCCTCTACAGAGATCACCTCTCCAGGACCAAAAGCACCAAGGAACACCGCCTACTCAAGTATGTACGGGGAAAACCCCAAAATGTATTAATCCTCCTTCAATCTTCTTGTTTTAATTTATAAATGAAAATTGCATGTTGGAATGTAAGAGGATTAAATGACCCGGTCCGCCAAAAGGACGTAAGACACTTAGTCTTTAAAAATAGCATTAATATAATATGCCTCCTAGAAACTAAAGTCAAAATCCATAATACCGAATCCATTATGAGAACCATGCTACCCTTCTGGCACTACCACACTAACCATGATTCCTACCACCTAGGTAGAATTTGGATAGCTTGGAACCCTAGCGTTTTCTCCCTAACCACTTTAGAAACCACGGCCCAGACAATGCACTGCTCTATATATTGGACTTCCAGGAAAACTCGCCTCAGCCTGACAACTGTCTATGGCTTGAATGACCATACCAACAGACTCCCCCTTTGGAACAAGCTCAAATCGATTGCCCTTAATAACTCCAACTCCCCTTGGATCGTGCTCGGGGACTTTAATGCAATCAGAAACCCTCATGAGAAGACCGGTCCTGACCCCCAATGGAACTGCTCCATTGAAGCTTTTAATGACTGCTGTAGATACTGTAATCTTGAGGACCTCCGTTCTACCGGATTTCAATTCTCTTGGTTCAACAAGCAAGAGACTAATCCAATTTCGTCTAGAATCGATCGCGCCCTAATTAATGCCTATTGGGACGATTTTTTTCCAAACTCTTTCGCCCACTATGACATTCCCCTTACATCCGACCACACACCGATGATCATCCACCTCTCAACACCTTACCCAACAACCCCCACCCCTTCAAATATTTCAACATGTGGAAGCTCCATCCGAGCTTCCAGGATATTGTCCTCAACAGCTGGTCTCCGCCCACTAATCAGAACCCTATGGAAAACTTAGCCACCAAGCTCGCTAGGCTTGCCCCTGCCTTAACCTCGCTCAACAAAACTGTCTTTAGTGACATTAGCGACCGTGTAGAGAAGGCCAGAACTACCCTGGCCCAAGCTCAAGAAAACCTTTTCAACTCCCCCTCAGACCAACATCTAATCTCCTTAGAAAAAGAGGCCTCAGACTCCTACATCTTCTACAGCAGAGCGGAGGAATCTTTCCTCAAGCAGAAATCCAGAGAAACCTGGCTCAAGCTTGGGGACAAAAATTCGAAATTCTTTCACAACAGTATTCGAGCTCGCAGAGCTAGGAACAAAATTCTCTCCATCACGGCTGATGATGGCACCATAACCTCTAATCCCCATACCATCAGAACCACCTTCAACAACTACTTCCTCAGCCAACTAGGATCCCCTAGCTCAAAAAACTACCCTGGCCCGAATCGTATCCGAACCCTTCTAAAAAACACGGTCCCTTTGAACCTTATCCCAGACATGACCAAGTCTGTCTCAAACGAGGAAATAAAGCAAGCAATGTTCGCAATCAATAGTGATAAGGCTCCGGGCCCTGACGGTTTTAGCGCAGATTTCTTCAAAACCTGCTGGAACACAGTAGGCCAGGATGTCTGCGAGGGTATCAAATCCTTCTTCTCAAAAGGAAAGATGGACCCCAACTGGAACCAGTCCCTTATAGCCCTCATCCCCAAAACGGATTCCCCCTCCCGACCTTCAGACTTTAGACCAATTGCGTGCTGCAATGTGATTTACAAAATAATCTCCAAAATCATTGCAAACCGCATCAAGCCTGCTCTCCCTACTCTAATTGACCCTTCCCAATCAGCCTTCATCCCAGGGAGAACCATTGTGGATAACATCCTCCTCTCTCAAAACCTCCTTCACGGTTATCACACGAACCGTAAAGGTCCCAGATGTGCCCTCAAAATAGACCTTAGAAAAGCGTTCGATAATGTCAGATGGGAGTTAGTGCTTGACATCCTTCTAGCCATGAACTTCCCTATTAGCATGATCAACTGGATCATACAATGCATCACCACTCCCTCTTATGCAGTTTGCATAAACGGTAAGACCTCCAATTACTTCCCAGGGGCTAAAGGCCTTCGGCAAGGAGACCCCCTTTCCCCGTATATTTTTGTTCTAGTAATGCAGGTACTCTCCAGCATCCTCCAGGAAAAAAGCAGACACCCATCCTTCCGATTCCACTGGAAATGCCAAAAGCTGCGTATCATCAATCTTTGCTTTGCGGACGACCTCCTCATCCTCAGCAAAGCAAACTCCTCCTCCATAAGCCTCATCCGCGCAGGTCTTCAAGAATTCGAAGCGCTTTCAGGACTACAACTGAACCCCGCCAAAAGCCAAGTCTTCTTCTCTGGGACCTTACCAGTCATCAAGCGAGAAATCCTCTCCCTCCTCAACTTCATAGAAGGATCCCTTCCTGTTCGTTACCTTGGAGTACCCCTCATTACTTCTCGCCTCACATACAACGACTGCAGACCCCTTTTCCTAAAAATCACCAATCGAATCAATTCCTGGACCTCGAAGCATCTCTCATATGCGGGACGCCTCCAGCTGATCACTTCAGTCCTCTTCTCTACCCAAGTATACTGGTCCTCAATTTTTATTCTCCCAATCAGAGTCCTCAAAGAGCTATCACAACTCTTGCGTCGATTCCTCTGGTCGGGATCAGAAATGAAAATTACAGGATCAAAAATCGCCTGGGAAAGGATAGTAGTGTCCAAAGAGGAGGGTGGCCTTGGGATACCAGACCTAAAAATCTGGAATCAGGCGGCCACCCTTAAGCTCCTCTGGTCCATCCTCACTAAAAATGAGAACTCCTTATGGACGAAATGGATCCTAACGGAAAAAATACAAAATAAATGTTTTTGGACATTACCCACCCCCCCTAACGCTAGCTGGAGCTGGAGAAAAATCCTTAACCTACGACCAGCCGCAGCCAACCTTTACAGAGTCGAGATAGGCAATGGAGAAGACACTTCCATCTGGCATGACCCGTGGCTGTTCCCCACCTCCTTGGTCAACAGATACGGACCCGCTATACAAACCCTCTCTCGACTCAGGAACCTAACAAGAGTAAAAGACCTCAACCAAAGCGGCCGTTGGAGATGGCCACCCCAAGCTAGACCCCCCAGCAGAACCCTCAACTCCCCCCTTGCTGAAATAACGTCAGCCATCAATAATCTCCCCCCACCCTCCTTGGCAAAAGACTCTTTTCTATGGCTCCCTAACAAAAACAACTTATCTTTCTCAATAAGTAGCACCTACAACTGCCTCAGACCAAGCAGGAGCAAGATCCCTTGGTACTCTCTAGTCTGGCACAAATACTCAATCCCCAGACACTCTTTTATCACTTGGCTTGCCATACTCAACAAGCTCTCCACCCGAGACAAACTCATCGCGTGGGGATTAGACACCCCCCCGACCTGTGTCTTGTGTGACTCCTCCCAGGAAACCCCTGAACACCTACTAGTCCAATGCCATTTCTCCAGCGCAATTTGGGAATCGCTAGCTCAGAGACTATTATTCCCTATCCCCCCAACCTCCTGGCCCCGGTGGCTTGAGCAGGCTTGCAACTGGAACAGCACCACGGACGACAAAGCACATTGGAAATCGGCATTCTGCGCCACAATCTACTACATCTGGAGAGAAAGAAATGACAGAATTTTCAACAACAAGAGATCTCCTTTCACAAACATAGCCCATCATGTACTATCCGATCTCAGATATAGATTCAAAGGAACAAAAATAAGGTTCACTGGATAGCTTGATACCCTCTTAGGCTCCCATTAGCACAAATGTAATTTAATCTTGTTTTCTAGTAGTATGCTCAATCCAATCGGATTAAGCACTGTATTAAGGCACTGACCTTAGGAACGCTTGTACTATTTTTCAATATTAATTTAACGCTTTTTATACCAAAAAAACACACTAGAAGTCCTCCATGTTTGTCACTTGTAACACATCAGTCCCTATTCTTTGTCTCTTTAATAAACCGGTACTCTATGTTTTACATATATAACAAACAAATCCTTTTTTTTTGTAATAAATAGGTCCTTCATGTCTGTAATAAACAGGTTCTTCGTGTTTTTAATTTGTAATAAACAAGTCCTTCAAATTTTCAGAAAATGATCTGTTTGTTACATTTTTAAAATATAGAGGACCGGTTTATTACAAAGACAAAGAATAAGGACTGATGTGTTACAAGTGACAAACATGGAGGACCTCTAGTGTTTTTAACCCTAGGTAAATATCAACATGTTTTAACTAAATTGACTGTTTTTTGAGTCCATAGAGGTCAATAATATACGGCTGAGATCAAATATTCATATTAATATATAGAAGCTAAATAGTTTTGAAGGACTAGCCGAATTGGTAGAATAGAACGAGCTTGTGATCAAAGTCATGCATTCGACCATTTTACATACTTTTCTTGGTTTGAATATATATGTTACCGTGTGGTTTATCTTCTGTTGTTGGTTTGCATACTTGTATGGCTTATCTTCTGATGTTAGTTTACAGGCTATTGCGTCCAGACTGAAGATTTATTCTGTGTACACCCGTTGAGTAACAGTTGCGAATTCTTCCGAAAAACAAAATACCGAAACAAGATATACGATATCTATATTATAAGGGAGGTTAAATTCTCGTCGTACATGATAGTCCAACCCTATTCAAAACGACACATCTGTAGCGTTTTTATGGTTATGGTGCATAATCTAATTAGAATGAAGGGACAAAAATGAAGACCGACCATGTTTAAGTCTAGCCCTGCTTGAAAACTATACGTTTTTTATTTGAGTGGCCGCAACTAAACTAGTTGCACGACAAAGGTCAAACAATTGACGAGATGGTTATGCCTCAAGAATAATTTCTTGAAGCACAGCTAGAGACAAATAATTTAAGACATCTTGACTAATAAACTAAAGCCATAGACTATAAAACAACTCAAGAAAGAGATAGTCAAATAATCAAACGTAAAAGAACAGCTATAGAAACGAATAAATTTCTACGGTTGTTGAGTCTTGACTTGGAAAGACTTGGTGGTTAGAAGGGCAAAAGACCATATCTTAGTTTGGCTCTACTCTGTCTAACTTATAATTGAGCGGCAGCCTTTGTCATGGGACCATTGGGTGCCGAGGCTAAAAAACATAATAAAGGCAAAAACAAACGCTAACTTGCAATTCCACGGTCAGCTATCTGATGATGATCGCTGGTACACTTCCAACTCCAGATGAGGCATCAACTGGCCATCCTACAAAACAAAAAAAGCCAACCATTGCCATATGTAATTTGTCTCAGACATATAATTGTATCGTCAACATGGATAATTTGTAATTTAGTGAACATTATTTAAGTAAGGTCCTGCATATCCTTTCCTTTGTACTAGAGATAACCAAAGGCTATTAGAATAGTAAAAATAATGTACCCATCAATGTGACTTACCTACAAACACATACTTAAATAATGTACCCATCTCAGACTTATGTAAAAATAATGTACCCATCAATGTGTATTGAGTCCTTACAAAAGCTGCATAAATAATCTATGTACAAATTCATTTGTTAGACTACTTTATTTATATATATTAGACGTACTAACATTTTATTGTATTGATTTTTAAGAATAGTATATATATATATATTAATAAAGTTAACGGTCTTTTATCCGTTGCTTTGCTTTTCTTTGTATGTCTTCAAGCAAAAGATTTATACGACCACTTCAAAGCTAAAGGAGCACCATTGATTGTTTACAGTAATAACAATTTTTTTAGATTTAAAATTATCGTAAAATAGGTTTGATTGCAGTAAACAGAACGTACCTGGAGGTTGTTTCAAAAACGGCTATGAAGAGACTATCAAACCTGAGTCAATAAGATATAAAGCTGATCATATCGATCTGCAATTCAATGATTCCATCATTGAAAATCTTCAACAGAACACCACCTATACCCTGGTTGGAAAATTCTACAAAGGTCTTCCCAAGAAACACGTTCTTGATAGGTTCTTTGAGGAGAGAAATTTCGAAAGAGATTTCTCCTATGTCAGCTGGGATTCACACCATCTGTTCTTGGAATTCTCTCTTTAAAATGATATTAGTAGAATACGGAGCCGTTGTTCTTGGTCAGTTGGGCATCATTCAATGCACGTTTTGAAGTGACTGTCCTCCTTCACGACAAAAAAGCCATGCCCCATAGTACCAGTCCAGGTTAAGATCGAAAATTTGCCAGAAAATCTCTATAACGAAGACATTGTCCATTTGATTGCTTCTTCCTTAGGAAATCATCTCAAATCCTGGATTCCACCAAAAAACAAGGCATTATATAATGCTTATTTTGCCTGGATTGAAGTTGATGTCTAAAAAAAGTTATAACATAACCTATGGTTAGGTATTGGTGAAAACTATGGAGCATGGGTTCATCTCAGTTATAAGAGTGTCCCTAAATACTGTGATCTATGTTTTCACGTTGGACATGGAAAAGCTTCATGTAAAAAGCATGATCAGCAAACAAATAAAGACCGTCACATTGATAAAGGTCCATCAGATATCTCAAATCAGAATCAAAACCATGTTTCTGATAAAACTACCAAAGAAACTACTACAAATGATCAAGTAACTGTATTACCTGCTCAAGAATCATCAGAGCAAAACACTGACATTCTTGATAAAAGAATAAATCATAGTGATTAACCAAGGGATATACCTGAAACATCCAACATTGTGTCAAAGTAACCTCCTGATAACAATGATAATGAGAAGACAGCCACAGCTGATTTTACTGATATAGTAGAAGCAATCAAGTCTCTTGATGTGGAAGACTTAAATGAAGAAATCAATGATGGGCTATCCTATGGATACGTTACTCCAAAAATAACCAACATTTGGAGCCTTCCATCTACACCAACATTCTGCAACAAAGAAGCTGATTTAAGTTTCCATAAAATTCTTAGCAGAAAGCTTAAAATAGAAAAAGCAAAGAAGTCTCTCAAATCCAATATCTACCTTGTAAAGAGACAAGAAGGTTTGCAAGAATCAACCCAAAGAATGATTAAGGTGCTATGTTGGAACGTTCGTGGAGTGGGAAATAAAAGTACTACAAGAAGGCTTAAATCCATCATTAAGAAGGAAGGAATCTCTCTACTTTGCATCCAGGAACCCATGATTGAGGGCAGAAAGATTGAATCATTGTCACTAAAGCTAAGTCTTCCAAATTCTTTTGCAAATTCATCAAACAAAATATGGCTTTTCTGGTCAGCTGATTATAATATAGACATTGTATTAGATGATGCTCAATGTATTCATATGCATATAAACTACAAACTTTTAGATAAAAAAAATTCCACCTCTTGTATATATGCTAAATGCCAAAGGTTGAATAGGCTGTTTCTCTGGGACATTTTAAAGGAAATTTCTAAGTCAGTAGGTGAATGGATGGTAATGGGAGATTTTAACACATTTGTTGCTCCCTCTGAGCAAGCTGGTTGTATAAACTATTGTAATCAAAGTTCAACTGATTTTAATGATGCAATCAAGGATTGCTTTCTTGAAGATGCAGCTTTTGTAAGGACTCAATACACATGGACAAACAAGACTAAATGGAAACGCTTGGACCAAATTCTAATCAACCAGACTTGGGCTGAATACTTTGTCGAGACTAAGGTGGTTCATATTCCAAGAACGTGCTCTGACCATACTCCAATGTTCATCACTATTACTAAAGAAAAGATCAATATTATAAGCAGTTTCAGATTTCAAAATGCCTGGACTCTTCATGATGAATTTCAAAGTGTTGTTGAGACAAGTTGGAATGAACCTGTGTAGGGATTTCCTCTCTTCATATTTTGGAACAAGTTGAAAATATTAAAAGTGGCTCTAAGAAGTTGGAACAAAAACAACTTTAAAAACATCTTGGATAAGGTGCAGCAAACTGAGGAAAATGTTACCATTCAAGAACAAAATTTCCTCAACGTTAATAGCCTTGAAGACAAAGCTGCAATGGAAAAGTCAAAAGCTGAACATCTCCTTACTCTAACTATGGAAGATGAGTTTTGGAAACAAAAATGTTTTTCAAGTTGGCTTAAGGATGGAGATCGAAACACAAAGCTATATCAGAATTTTGTCAAAAAGAAGAGAAGAAAAGCAAAAATTTCAGGAATAAAGATGCGAAACAAATGGATCACAGACAGTAAAGCTATCAAGGAATCTGCAGTGAATCATTTCAAGAACATTCTGTCTTCTCCTTCATTCTCTAATCCTAATATACAAGCTGAATATCTGAATAATGAAATGCAAAATTCTATTCCTAAACTTGTTAATGAATCTGATAATGTTGGCCTTCTAATTGCTCCCACTGAACATAAAATTTGGAGCTCAATTCAATCTCTTAACTCTGATGGTGCCCTTGGTGTTGACGGTTTCAACAGAAAGTTTTTCACTACATGCTGGCAAACCATAAAGACAGACCTATGTAGAGCCATGGAGTCTTTCATAGTTGGACAACAATTACCAAATGGTATTCTTGCTACTGGTGTTTGCCTAATACCAAAAGTTGAAGCTCCCCAAAACTTGAACCAATTTAGGCCAATCAGCCTTTGCACAATGTTTAATAGAATTATGTGTAAGCTATTAAACAACAAGTTATCTACTCTTTTACCTAAACTAATCTCTGAATTTCAAGGTGCATTTGTAAAAGAAAGAATGATTCATGAAAATATCCGTATTGCAAAGGAATTGATTCATGACATCAAGAGGAAAACAAAGGCAGACAATATAATTATAAAACTTGACATGTCGAAAGCATTTGATAACTTATCTCACTGTTTCATCCTAAGAGTATTGGAATGCTATGGCTTTAACAACAATTATAGATCACTAATATCAAATGTTATACAGTATGTCAGTGTTTCGTTATTTATCAATGGAGAAACAGTAGGATTTTTTAAAATGAGAAAATGAATTAGACAATGGGACCCTTTGTCCCCTAGTCTATTCATCTTTGCAGAAGATGTTCTTCTTAGAGTCTTAAAAGAACTTTTCCTAAAGGACAAATCTCTTCGTTACTCAACTAGAAGTAGTTTAGTCATCCGTTCTTATCCTTTGCTGATGACCTTTTAATTTTCTCAAATGGTTCATCTACTTCTTTAGAATGTATTTGGTCTTTTTTACAAGTATACCATGGAGTATCATGTCAATCCTTAAAGAATGACAAGACTATCATAATCACTGCAACAACTATGTCCCAAGACAGAAGGAATGCATTGTCTATCCAAACAAATATTAACACCAACAACCTACCTTGGTGTTACTCTCGGTCCTCATAACAAAAAATAAAACTATATCCCTCTGATAGAGAAAATCAAAACAAGAATTGAAAGTTGGAATGACAAAACCTTATCATTCGGAGGAATACTAGCCTTGATACGATCAGTTCTCATGCCCATCTCAATGTACTGGATTCAAAGCTGCTGGCTCCCAATCTCAGTCATATCAAGTATAGAAAGACTGATGACCAGGTTTCTTTTGGGAACATCAAATGAAACATTGAAGATTCATTCGGCTTCCTGGAAAAGTATCTGTAAAATTCATGATGAATGTGGTTTAAACATCAGATGTCTACAAGATATTCAGTTAGTTTTTTCCTGTAAGCTATGGATAACATTTAGAGAAAACAACTCTCTATGGGTAAGCCTTATGCCTAACATATACTGCAAGGGCAAGCACCCCCTCCAACTAAACTTTTCTAACTAAGGGTTCTCAACATGGAAAATATTAGCTGACATTAAGGAGTTTGCTGAAGAGAAAATACAATGGAAATTGGGAGAAGGTAAACTTGACTTATGTTTGGATAGCTGGTTCGACTCTAAACCCCTTATCAAGCTGGACCACAACTCGAATGCCAACTGGTTTAAAGGCATTCAGGTTTGTTACTTTTGGGAAAATAATGAATGGAACTCAGAAAAAATTAAGCAACATCTTACTACCTTTAATGTAAGTAAAGTCCTTAAGATTAAAATCACACCTAATACCAAAGATAAGCTGGTCTGGAGCTTATCAAATAATGGTGAATTTAATCTTAAGGATACTATAAATGGTATTAAACCATCAAACTATAGCTCTTCTCTCTTTAAATCTCTATGGAACTATATTACTCCTTCAAAATGCTCCTTTTTAACTTGGAGGCTGTTGAAAGACAAGTTACCTATAGAATCTATAATTAAAACCATACATATAAACCTGGCATCAAAGTGCCAATTTTGTTCTAACGAGGAAACAAAGGACCATCTATTTGTAAACTATAATTTTGCGTGGAGTATTTGGTTTCATTTTGCAGGGATATTAAATGTAGATATAAGAAGATTTATGACCACAATTCAACTACTTCGAACCTCGTTTTGGTCTGCTCCTGTGAAACTCCATATCAAGATAGTCCTTCCTCCTATAATCTTCTGGTCTATCTGGCAATAACTAAACAAGTCCAAAATTAATGGCGATTCCTTTTCATCAAATGTTACCATAAACTACATCACTTCAATGCTATCTGCACTAGACCGCTCAAATCTATTACAAATGAAACAGTGGAAATTCTGTGATGATGTTGCTCCTTCTCTAGGATATTAAAAGCTGAAGCTAAAGCTATGCTGGACGGACTCCTGATCTGCTGAATTATTGGCTTAAAGGAAGTAGATGTAGAATCGGATGAATCGGACTGCAGTACTCTTATTTTATCGTCTGTTCTGGGAATTCCACAAATTTCTTGGAATCATTAATCAATAGAATTAGAATGTTGATGACTGACAAAATATTAATCAACTTCATTCTTAGGGAACAAAACGCAGTAGCCGATTGGCTTGCTCGTTGGACCCTAAAGTGTAAAATAAATTCTGATTACAAGAACTTCATTCCACCTCCATGTTTAGAAGCAATTCTAAAACTAGAACAGTCAGGTACTGGATACATTAGAGTTGCTAATTCCATTCTTATTTTTTTTTTGTAGAAAACAAATAGGAAAGAAATAGGGAAGCACAAAGTGAGACTTGATGGGAAGAGCTTTGATGGAATGAAGATTGGAGTCGTAAGGATGATGAAGAGGCTTAACTGAAGATTGCAAAATCGAAGAATGAAGAAATGAAAATTTGATGATGTTAGAAACCCATTTCGCGGTCTCTCAAAATTCAAAAATGTTTCGCAGAAAAATGCCCCTATTTTTTCTATTTGTTCTATAATTTAGTCCCCAAAGTTTGTAGAACTTAAATTTTTACCCTTTAATCAATAAAAGTCCTATTAGATTAAAAAAAGGTTTGTTATCTCACATACCTTAATGCGTTATATTAAAAAACAGTTCCAACCTGTGAATGGTTATGATCAAATCTTCTAGTTTATTATATACATCGGAAAAATATTGTAGGACGATAATAAATAGTTAGTTATATTAATATATAATTGAATATGAATTAGATATAAGGATTAAAATTTATTAGGGAGGTTTAGCACTAGAAATATGATTGATTTTGGACAACGTGAAAGATTGAATCTAAATATTAATATTTTAGACGGAAATCATAAGTTTATGGATTAAGTTAATAGAAGTTGATTTAATGGTCGTGAAAACGATAAATAAGAGTTTGATGCAATTGAGATTGAGTAAATAGAAGTCAATTTAATGGTCGTAAAAACGATAAGTAAGAGTTTGATGCAACTGCGATTAAGTTAATAGAAGTCAATTTAGTAGTCGTGATAAATAAGAGTTTGATGCGAGTTTGGATTTCAACTCAATTGCATTGACATGGAGTCTTTCACCATTCCTAGATTTTGTCCGTCACTTTCGTGATTACAAGATATACAAAATCCAAAACCTAGATTTTTTTGCTATATCTACCTTCATTAAATATTTACAAGCTTGGAGAAACACTAAATCAAAGGATATTCACAAAGAAGAGTATTATGAATTATTCTCTTACTAATCTACTATAACTAATTGTTGCTAAAATGAGCAACTTAACAAGTAATAAATTTGTCATTGTTGTAGTAGAACTAAAACTTACAAATGATAAATTCGTTTTATGTATGTCATGGAACTATTGAGCGATTCAATAGGTTCTATCAATTAGAATAAGAATCACATCCTTTGTGATTGAGATAATAGGATTGTTTATATATATAACAATTAAAAAATATATGTTTTATTTAGTAAAGAATCCATACCATTAAAATTATGTGGTTCATTGTCTTAGCTAGGGTATGGATTTACAGTTTTTTTGGAAACAAAACATGTTGTTACTGATTAATTCATAATAAACATGATTATGATGTTTTTTGTGATTTATAATATGTATAAATTATAATGAAAATTTAGATTTTTTTAATTTGCGGTTTATTTATCGTTGGAAAAATTATTCTCCCCATTTCTGCATTATTAATTTGACATCGGCTAATTCAAGATACGTCTGATGTTACTATCGTTCGAAAGCCACACGATGATACTCACCGTGGCTAACAACACGCTGCCACTGCACATTTACGTTTTTCGGTATTCTTTCTAATTTTAATAGTAAAATTAGACATTTATTTTCCTCGTCGGTTTTAGATGATTAAAATTTTTAAATATTTTTTAGTATATCGAGATTGACTTAAAGCATAATTTTTATTATTTTGGATCATTTTGTTTTTTAGAGAATAACGTCTACTTCCTTAAAATCTTTCATCTTGAAACTATAAAATGAAAAATCTTTGTTTCCAAATCTTCTGATATTATTATGACCAAATAATATTCTTCCGTAATTGTAGCTTCTATTTGAAATTTTAACTTTGTATTGCTCTTGTTTACTATCACTTCACTAATAAATTAAAAATAACCCAATAAAAATAACACAAGGAAAGTCAAGGACTTGAAGATAATTAAATCAAGAATAAAGTAAAGAAAAAGAAAAGATGAAGAATCAATTGAGAATAAAATATAATTATTTTTATTTCTTAAATAATAAATTATATTTTCTTAGTCTTTAGTTTAAAATAATAAAGTTATTCTTTTGTTTTATTTAATGAATATTATAATATTTATTCTTATGAAGATGAGTTATAATTGTAGGAGACCAAGGTTAAAAAAACCCATAAAATTTTCTTTTTTGTTTTCTATTTATTTATTAACAAATATTTTTTTTGGTTTGGCTAAACTATTAATCTGAAAATCCAATATCCAAATCTTTGATAAAACCTCTCAAAAACCTTCAAATCTTTACCGGAGCAATTGTTACACAAATCAAACACAAAAACACTAATATATCATTCCAAACTCGATTTTAACCCTAGATTTAATTGAATTCACAACATAAATAAAAATATATCAAAAATCAACATAAAACTAAAATAAATTAAACAATTATTGAGAAGATACATGAAGAATATATGTGTTTATTTTTTGGAGAATAAATGAAAGGTTCTACTGAGAAGATGAAGTTCTTTGAATTAGTGTTCTGGAAATGTTAGAGAAAGAAGATGAATTTTGAGAGAGAATTAGGCTAGATTGAATTTGGGAGGACTTATAACTTAATTGGGGAGAATTTAGGGTTTTGAACTTGGAATGATTTGGGTTAACTTATAAGGTTTTTTTGGGTGAACTTAATTTGGAACAACTTATAGTTTTGAGGGGTGTGCCGGTGTGGTTTGGCCGAACCCTTATCTTATTTTAGATTTAATTAAAGTAAGATACGATAATCGAGTCTTAAAATACTCATTCTAACTACAAAGAAATTGTATAATTACCATTTTCCGTTCAAGTTTTTGGCGTCGTTGCCTGAGAAAATATCTATTTTTTAGATTTTTTGTTTGATTGATTTTGTGTTAGTTTATATTTTTTTATAGATTTATATAGTAACAATGACCAAAGCAATACAGGTTGGAATAGCCGTAAGAATAATCTAAAAAATTACTAATATATCATCAGTCGGGTTTAACCCAACTTATTAAGACCAGAAGTAACTATTGCGCCTTTCGAGATCAAACCAAAGATAATCACTATGATCCTAAACAACCAAATGTTTGCCGAAGATCTAGAACAATGCCTCAACATGCATTTGGTTGGTTTTTTAGGGATGTAAAATACATGCCAATACAACAATATCTCTACTGATGCAGTACGACTCTGACTCTTTCCCTTCTCTCTCAAGGGAAAAGTTAAAGGTTGATTGCAATCTTTACCGTCGTACTATACAATAACTTAAGAACAGCTAGTTCAACTACTTCTGGAAAAATATTTCCCACCTGTGAGATAAAAAAAAATTGCAATTATATTTCAACATTCACTTAGAGAAGCAATGAACAAATAAGTGAATCGTGGGAAATATATAAACAGTTGTTGCGCCCATTCTCTCATTATGGGATCCCAACATGACTGATAGTTCAAGCATTATACAATGGGGTTATGACGAACAACAAGTTAAAGATATAATCTGCAAGCGAAGCTTCATCAATCGAGAAAATAATGGAGGAGTATATCAACTACTTTAGTTACTCGTAAGAAAAAAAATATTGCTATGGAAGGAAGGCTATGATGTACTCCTTTACGACTTAGACTGTCCTTCAAGCAAAGATAGCAACGCTAGAACAACAAATGAACAAACTAAAGATGAATTCGACTACAGTAGTAGACGTCAATGATTACCATCCGTATATCACGTATCAGTTCATGGAATTTGAAGATGTCAGGTATGTAAGTAATTTCTAACATGAGCCTCAACCTTGTTTTACTAATAATCATTAAGCATGTCACATTAAAAAACCAAAATTTTCATGGAAGAACAAGGAGAACTTATGGAAACAGAAGTACTTGGACAATTTAGATAAAAAAATCAAAATTTGAAGAGAATATGAATAGGTTAATTGAAGATTTTATAGCTCACTTTAAGTGAAACGAATCGAGCATGAAATTTATAAAAGTATCAGTTCAGAATCACGAAGCAAGCCTGGAGAAATTAGAGGTTAAATTAGGACAACTACACTTGATGATGGCATATCAAATTCAAAGAACGTGGCCGAGCAACACAGAATATAACGCAAAACAAGTTAAGGTAATCACACATATGGGTCAAGGAGATGAGTCATTTGGTGCAAGGCAGAAGGGTGATCGCAACTACGAATGAGAAAAAGGTTGTTGAAAAAGGAGCTAAAAACTCGCCCATAGACTTTCTTAATCATAACAACTCAATAGTTGATTGCAACATGAGTCTGAAACATGCCTTGATAGCAACAAACCAACATGTGATCGCGGAAACATACCTAACATAAACCTTGATTACATTAGTGTTCCTTCATATCACGATAACAACTACGTAACATAATTTGATTACAACATTACGACTCCAGATCGCGACAATACACATGGAAAGGGTCTTAGATGCGATAAAAACGTTTTTGGATGAGACAAAGAAGATATTGGATTCAAGGAAGAATTGGTTAAACGCGACAACAAGTCCTTACCTTAGACGAACTCTCTTAATCGTGAGACTTCATTTCCTTATCACGAAAGCATGTCTGACACAATAGTCATATGGAGCAACTTGATTCTTGATCGGGACAACCAAAACCTTAATTGCAACAAAAAAACTTAAAAAACCTGACACAAAGGACAATGATTACAGCGATCAAGATCTTGACTACAGTAACAAGTTTGAGACATGCCTTAAACACAATGATACTCCTTCTGATCGTAGCTTCAATTGAGTAACTGATATAAATTTGAACGCGACGAATAGGTGGCTGATTGCAGCAACATAAAAATACCTGAATCAATGTATTTTTTATCACGACACCTCATCTCGTGATCAAAACCAAGGTTTTACAAATGAGAATAATTCTTTTGATCATAACAAAGATTTTTCTCATCGGCAATGTGAGGGAGCAATTGAAACTGGATGAAACATTTATTTTGGCAAGGTTTACGGTGGATGTGACCAAATGGAATTTTTTAAAGAAACAAATTCCATTGAATTGGTTGATCAAAAAAAGGTTTCCTGTACTCACATTAATAGATTAAAGGTATCCCAGAGCCCTTACAATCTCAAATTGTGCACCCCGAATTCGCTACCCAAGCAAGAAGAAGAAACGAAACTCTAATCATCATTTTTCTAAAATTTTGAAACTGTTTCACAACTTGGAAGTTAATATTCCTTTTGCGGATGTCTAAATCGACGAAGTTTCTAAAAGATATCATTTCACATAAAAGGAAATTTGGAGATTTCGATACAATTACATTGGTAGAGTAATGCAGTGCGTTGATTCAAAATAAATAACCACACAAGCTACAAGATACATGAAGTTTTACTGTTCCTTGTAGTATTGCTAATTTAGGATTTGATAATGTCAACGTGACTTAGGTGCTAGTATCAATTTAATGTCTTTAACTATTTGTAGGAAATTAGGATTCATTAGAATAAAGGCTATAAATATTTATCTAGAGTTAGCTGATAGGGATATTGTATATCCTAAGGGCATATTAGAAGATGTTATTATTAAAGTTGATAGATTTGTCTTTCTTTTGAATTTTATAATTTTAGACTTAGAGGAAGATAGATTTGTACCCCTAATTCTAGGAAGAATTTTCTTAGCTACTGCAAGGACTATGATTCATGTTGAGGTTGGGAAATTAATTTCACAAGTTGAGGATGAGCAAGTAGAGTTTAGAATATTATGATTCCAAGCTTTCTAAGGATGCTAATGTTTGGTTGATTGATGTGGTATAGACACCCAGTGATAAATCCATACATAAAACATTTCTTCTTAGTATTTCAAGAAATTCATTAATGTATGATGTACTAGATGAAACATGGTTTTAAATGAAGAGGTTATGAAATATTGATAGAGAAAATCTACCGTTTTAATCTAAAGATGTTCAGCCTTCAAAGTTAAAAGATAAATCATCAAAAGCTAAACAATCTACGCTCAAGTTAAAAACTTCACTGGCCGTGTTCATTAACCGTCTATTTGAATGAACCTAACAATTTATATTACTAATCCGTCTTTGACTTATGCATATCAAGAAGAGTTGTTAAAAGTGCTAAGACACTAAAAAAAGCCATAAGTTTGATGATAACGAAGATAAAGGGGATCATTCATCCCAATCATCAAACTAAGCTTCTAATTGAGGAAGTTCATAACTAGCTAACCAATTTTCAGAAGTGGCTTAATCGAGCCAAGAAGGAAGGGGGAGTTGTACACAATGATTATGGTCTAAATTGAAAAAATCGTTTTACGGAAGAAGATGGAATTGTATTAGGATATCGCATCCTAGAACGGTGGGTTTTGCTCAGAATGGAGATTAGCTGAACCATTTTTACTATCAAGAAGTAGTTGACGATGATCATATATCAATTGATCTTCAAGTTCCACTATGAGAAATCCAACAAGTCTACTATTGACTTAAAACGAAGCGCTGAATGAAAGGCAATCCAATCTAAGTTTTGATTATTTATTATTTTTATTTTTATTTTTATATTAAAATTTTAAAAAATACAGATGATTTTTTTTCTTAGAATACTATTCACTTTCCAGAAACACTATTCAGCGTCGAAAATACTATTCACAATCGAGGAAAAACTAATTTTTATTTTTATTTTTAGGTATAATTTCTGTGTTTTATTGTGTGTTAACGATTTGTTTCATTTTTAAGACTCTTTAGTTTCGTATCAATCAATTTGTTTATTTTTTTTATCTTTCAACTTGTATTACGGTGGAACCATCTATCTTCAACAATTCAACTTCAATTCCGAAATTTTAACCCCAACTATATTTATCCGATACCATTGGCTCTTTATCTATTTTTTCTTAACATTTAAGATTATATTATATTTTAAGTGCGGGATAGTGGGAAATTGCTGAATATAAATATCATAAAAATCATTTTTTGATCATTTAATATTGCTTATTGTATATTTTAGGAAATTAATAATTAGTTCAAACATGTGAAGTAATTTTGAATTTCAAAAACTTAATAACTATATGTTTTGATGTTTTATTTGATCGGGTCTTTAGATTTTTGTGTGCATAGAAGTTATTAAAATGAAATATACTATAAATTTATTTTGAGTATGGTTTTTTACATGTAAATTAATAAAATGATATAATAATTATTTTCTAAAAAAGAAAAATATTCGTCATTGTAGAAAAAAAAAAACTGAAAAAAAAATTTATATAGAAAAAATACAAAGGTTTCATAAATATTCAATGAGGGAGATGGTATCTTCCTAACTGGTCGAGATTTGCATGAAATGGGAAGAAATTCATGTTTCATATTAATTATGAGATGTGGTTTTTCTAGTTTTGTAGCCTAATTAGTACGAGTCAATAATCCTTAGGGTGTTTCATCATCTAAATGATCCTAACCATTTTGTAGGGATATCATTGGTCGTCTAAAGCTCGTTAAATAAATTAGTTAGAAAGCTTAATTAAACATTGTATAAGTCACACGTAAATATATATATATATATATAATAGGATGATATTTATCCACAAAAGGGTAGCCGAGTTGGTTGAGTAAGGATGCTACTGCGTCAGACTGATGGTTTATCTTGTGCGCGCTCATCGCACACTGAAACACTCTGAGTAGCGGTTGCGGGTTCCCTCTTTTAAAAGAAATAGGATGATATATATATATATATATATATATATATATATATATATATATATATATATATATATATATATAATTGATAATATTAAAAATGAAATATTTAAAATAAAAAATTCAAGTAAATAGTATATGATAAAAATTTAACCAGTCGTTCATTAACTTGTTTTGAAATTAAGCAATTTGGTATTGATTAAAATTAAAGAATTTGATTTTTATTTATATAGTAAGATAATATCATTAGATTATACTTTTAATTGTGATTTCTTATTTTATTTTCTCCAGACTATCAAATTAATGAGTGTCAGATATTTTGATCAAATAATATTTATCCTAGATTTTATATTATTTTTATATTAATTTAATTGCTAGTTTTAATAATTATGAATAAATACTCTTATTTGGTTATTTTTTTATTTATAATGAGCAAAATAACACAAAGGAGTTAAAATTATAAAAATAATACAATTAAATAAGAAGATAAAAACATTTGAAGATAATGAATCAATAATAAAGAAAAAAATCTATGGAGAATTAATTGAAATTCAAGATATAATTATTTTAATCTATAAAGAATAAATTATAATTTTTTATTACTTAATTTAGAAGAATAAATCAATTCTTTTATTTTATTCAATGAGGATTATAATTTTATTCTTATTAATGTGAGTTTATTTATAAGAGATTAAAAATAAAAATAAAAAACTCAAAACTCTTCCTATAAATAAAACTCTTACACATTAAAAACAAAAAGGAAGAATCGAGAAGTACACTAAAAACACAAACACAATTTATTTAGTTTTTTATTTATATGTTGCGTATTACTTTCGTTATTAGGATTGCTAGACATGAGCTAAATTCTTTGTGTTATACGGTCTTGAAACCTCTGTTTATACTTTTATTTTTGAATTAAACTTGTATTTTATTTTATTTAAATATAATTTCAATTCAATAGTAGTATTAATTTAATGTTTGCAATATCATACAAGATTAATTTAATTATATTAGATATAGGTTGAAGCCGAGAGGTAAAATTTAGTTGTAATCTAAACTAATACCACTAGATTGAATGAGTATTACGTTACGGTCATGACCTAGTGAAGTCTGAACTGTCTGAACTAGATTCTTACATTTTATGACCTAATTGTATGATGTAATGGACTAGATATATAAACAACCATATAAAAGGGTTTAGTTGTGTGAGATCGAGAGATGATCCCACCATTTTGAAAGAGAACATTGCTTCAGAAAGAATTATGTTTAGATTTATTTATTTAATAATTAAAAATTCTAAATAAATTGTATATGCATGTTCAAAAAGACTCTCGAACAGCTTCCTCTAAATGTTTAAAAGTTAGATATTAAACTTAATTGTATTTTATTTTCGTAAACCTCAATTTGTTAGGGTGGCGACCTAAGTTCCACATCCTACATTGGTTAAACATGGGAATGATCAATGTATATAAGCAACACCATATCTCCATTAGTATGATGCATTTTGGAAGTGGACCAAAAGCAAAGTCGTGCGGGTTTTCGGGCCCAAAGCGAACAATATCATATTAGTGTGGAGATCTATTGTTCATACTTATATACAGAGACGAAATATGCGGTATCTATGACCTAATTGTATGAGGTAATAGACTAGAGATATAAACAACCATATAAAAAAGTTAGTTGTGTGAGTTCAAGAGATGATTACACCACTTTGAAAGTGAACATGGCTTCATAAAGTATTATGTTTAGATTAATTTATTTAATAATTAAAAATTCTGCATGTTCAAAAGACTCTCGAACAATTTCCTCTAATTGTTTACGATTTTAAACTCAACTTTATATTATTTTCATAAACTTGTTTTCCTATACCACCTCTCAGTTCCACGGATCACAAAATAAATCTTTCATTATTTCTTTTGGTTTCTTTTTATTAACTAGAAATTATTTTATATTAGATTTAGATTTAAATTAAAGTAAGATTTTTTTGGGTACGTTAATTGAGTCCTAAAATACTCGTTATAACAACATCGAAAATTGTACACTTGTCGTTTTGTTTGTTCATCTTACTTGGAATTAGTGTAAATGCATGTATAAACACAAAGTATACTAGTTGTTTCATATAGACCTCCTCATCGAGATTTTCATTTATGATTTTCATTTTAACATTCATTTAGTAAATCTTAAGATGTTATACCAATATAGTCATAAATAACATTGTCATGCTCATAGTTTTTGCAACTCGATCATATGTATTAAAATAATATTTTATTTTATTTTTCTCGAAAAAAATGACAACTGATTTACAATTGGATATTTGAATGGTTTGAGCTATATGATTTTTTTTATATATTACTCATTAACTTCTAATTGGTTTTGAAATTGATATTAAATCAACCAATTTTCAATTCTAGTTTGATAGTATTTAATCGATCTCATCATTTATATTTCCAAGTCTGGTTTAATAATATCTAATCGATCTTAACTTTTGTGACATCTTAAATCCAAAATATTTACAAGATGTTGTCTCGTTGTAAGATTTAAGATAATTTTTTGAAGAAAACAAAACCATAATTTTCTCGGTAATATTTTCGCAACTATCATATCATATTCTACAACTTTTGGTATTTTTTAATTTTTGACTTTGACGAGGCTCGAATGATTAATCGTCAACCAAATATGCTTATCTTTAAACATTTTCCTCATTTTTCAACAACTGTTTGAGTCTTATTACTTCAGTATAACTCATTCTGATACTTTAGATACAAATATAAAATTAGATTTCAAGTTTAATAAACTTATAAGTTTTGTCATTTGCGGTATATCACACAAAATGCATTTATGAATTTTTGGTTCAAATTTTAATTTCTTAAATTTTTCTCTTTTCAAATATAAAGCACCTCCCACTTTGACGTAATCGATATTTGGTTTCTTTTATTTCCATAACTTATATATAGATACAGCCCGCCCTTCCAACTACCCACTTTACCGTTTCCCTCTACCAGCCAAACTACTCTCAACCTACCCGTTTTTTCCAACCTCCGTCTATTTTTTTTTCACGCGTGGAAATATTCCTCATTGGTTCCACGTTGAAGCCTCCTCTAGACCCTCTCCCTCTTTCCTCTTAGGATTGGCCAAATAAACTCTCTTTTTGGTTCGACACATGCGTCCTACATGCCCACCAATCGAAACAAATAACTCTCTCTCTCTCTCTCTTTCTCTCCTCTTTTAATATTGGCAGTGATAGCGTCTATACCGTGACTATTTCTCTCCCCAAGGATATTAAGTTGAGCAGCCACCCTGTATTAAATTGCATTCTTATTCCTGCACAACCTACACCCTCTAGCACCCCTTCTGTCTTTTTCCCTTCCCTTTTCTCCCGAGCCCCAACACTTTATAAAATGCACACATCAGCAACCTTACGCTCTATAACCAACCTCCTATGTTGTACTCACCCAGGCATCAACTCATCAAAAAACTTCCCAACACCCCATCCATTTACCACCATGGTCAAAACCCAAACTAGTACAAACCCCAAGACAAAGAAAAAAATAGCTACCTCTAAGAAATCTACCTCCACAAATAGGAAGATTACTCCAAAAATTTCAAACAATTCCAACACCAACCCTATCAACTGTGATTCCATGGCCTCACTCCTAACATCGGCAACTTCCTCGCAAACCCCATACTCTTCTGGCATTCATCGTATTCTTGATGAAATCAGGAGAGATATGAAGGCAACCCTCATTCCCTTCAACTACTTTACATCAATGCTTGTTAAGGAGGAAGATGGCCCTTCTCTTGTATCTTCTTTCTCTTCGTCGGAACTTAAACGTCTCGATGCCATATATAAGGAGAATGTTAGCATCCTGGCAGTCCAACATCTCGATAGCGAACCACCAGTCCAGCAGGGCATTACCACTTCACCCACATCTGTCTCGCGCCCTTTGCATGGCTGTGAAAACCCGGTGATTCCCCGTCTAGCCCGATCCCTCCCAGCATCATCTTCACCAGTAACAAACCCTCATGTTATCACCTGGATTATTGACCCCTCACTTCCACTACCCCAACTCGAAAACCATACTTTAACATATCCCTAAAGTAACCCTTCAACCTCTGCATGCATTCCCATGCACTTTGATATGTCTCACCAAGTCATGCAAACCATATCGAACCAAATAGCCCAAACCATCATTACTAGTAAGTTTATTTTCCTTTCCGACTAAACAAATACCTTAAACCCCCCGTCATCCACTCAACCGCCCCAGCGCGTCCTAACAACTATCGAGATCTTTATGTTACAAACCACCAAGCCAACCCCATCATCATTGCCTATATATTTTCCACAAGATCAGTTCTACTCAACGACCATTCACTCTTCTACCACCCCCAACTTCAATCCCATCCCCCAACCACGAGCCCAACAACTGCGAGCCTCTCATCCTTTCCAAAAATCCCACCCGACCAAAACCAGCAAACAAGGGGCTCATTCGCGTCCCTGTTACACAAACCCTCACTAATACTTTGGCCTCACACCGGTGTATACTGCCTCACAAGCTTTGGATTTGAGGCCTTGTGCACCCAGCCACAAAGTCACTCTTTAGAAAATTTTAAACACTCTTTTATCCTTTGTAGACCTCCAGCCCCTTGCACTAACACCAACACCACTTCCCTTTAGCATCACTCGAATAGCGTTTCCCTTCCCATTGCTCCCATTTCAACAGGCCAATCTTGGGCCAGTCTTCTCAACTAAACGCAAGACCTCTGCTCACCCATGGATATAAAGAAAATCAGCTCGGTCCACGTTGACAAAAGTGTGTTTAAGTTCCCACCAGAATCCATCACGAGGGACAAAGAGAAGTGGTTTAAATGTCTTTCCGGATATTTCTTCACGAAGAAACGGGTTGATCACCAAGTACATGACCTTGCTTGTCAAGTCTGAGGTATTCACGGACTCTAAGAATGAAAAGCAACACCTTCGAGACACTAATTTTTCAATTTCTCAACAAACGATAACGCAATTCAGGTCCGTGAACTCGAGCCATGGTTTTCAACAGCCATCCTATATTTTTAAAGAGGTGGAAACTGATGGTTAACTCAATTAAATAGGATCTAAAAAATCTATACCTTTTTTGTTTAAATTTCACGGCCTTCCCCATGAAATCTGGACGGAGAAAGGCCTTAGCATCCTTGGCAACTTCCTTGACACGCCTATTTACGTCGACACTCACAGGACCAACCATACAAGACATTTTTTTCTATAATCCTCATTATAATAAACCTCTAACATCTTCCTATGTTTAATCTCTATAAGCTGTCATGGTAAAACTCATGTCCTTTAAGTAGAATATCAGGGTCTGCCAACCATCTGTGTGCGCTGCCACTGCTTCGTTCATAATGTCTCCGCATGCAACAAATCAAGAGAGACGAGTCTTACCAGCCCACCCAACCGCCGCCCTAGAAAAAATCCGGGCATTAAATTATCGAATGCTACCTCTAGTGGAAATGGCTCAGCACCCCCACCGTCCTATAATACCTTACGACTTTGCATCGACGAGGCTACCCTAAAATATATTAAGGAACCACCTGCTTCAACTCTACTGCTGATCAATGGGATTAGGGATCATTAGAGAAAGACCCCTCTGTTAGTGAAATCACGTCATCCTTGTTGCATGCTGGTCCAACCCAGAGTGTTAGGGAGTATGTACGGGGACAATCCCATAAGTTATATATTTTTCTTTCTGTTTTATCTATTTTCATTTATCATCATGCGATTGGCCTGTTGGAATATAAAGGGCCTCAATGACCTTGTAAGACAAAAGGTTATTAGGGATACGTTTTTTCCAATAGTATTACTGTAATTTGCCTCATATAGACTAAAGTTAGTAGTGAAAATGTGGATAATATTATTAAACGGATGCTCCCATGGTAGCATTTTAGAATGAATCATGATCACCATCACTATGGAAGAATCTGGGTGGCTTGGAACCCAAGTGTCTATAGCATCGATGTTAGATTTACCTCCCCTCAAATCATGGATTATTTCACTACATGGATCAACAAAATATCATACATTTAATCTCTCGACCATCTATGGCTTCAACGAGCCAACTAATCGTCTTCCCCTTTGGGATAGTATTGCTCACATCTCTCAAGGTCGAACCAACAATCCTTGGCTAGTCATTTGCGATTTTAACGACATCCAAAACCCATCAGAGCGCACTAGTAACACGAGCCTTTGAAACAGTTCAATTGTAGCCTTCAATAACTGCTGTCAAACTAGTGGTCTTGATGATCTTAGATCTTTGGTCTTTCAATACTCTTGGTCCAACAAGCAAGAGGACAATCCAATTTCTTCTAAGATTGATAGAGCCCCTGTTAATGGATAATAAGATGACGTATTCTTTATCTCATTTTACCATTTTGACCTTCCCTGCACCTCGGACCACACCCTCATCACCCTATACCTCATTACTCCCAAACCCTTTAAATATTTCAATATGTGGCAATCTCATCCTTGCTTCCCCACCCTCGTAGTTGATAGTTGGAAAGCTCAATGCCCGGGCAACCTATGTCTACTATCCCCTTTAAGTTAACCCGCTTAACGTAGGAGTTGTCCTCCCTAAACAAGCGTGAATTTAACAACATCAATAGTCGAGTTGAGAAACCCATGAGGCCCTCCATCAAGCTCAGATAAACCTGGTTGCTAACCCTTCGAGTCACTCCCTTATTACCGCTGAGTAAGAGGCTATTGAATCATACATTTTCTTTGCTAAAGAATATTTTCTTAAGCCGAAATCTCAGGAACCTAGCTTAAGCTAGGAGATATAAATTCAAAATTCTTGCACAACAACAACCGAGCCCAAAGGGCCAGAAATAAAAATTTTGCCATCAACAAACCCAGCGGAACCACCATCTCTAACCATTGCGACGTCTCAAACATCTTCTTCAATCACTTTTCTAATCTAATGGGTACAAGAAGCACACCAGACTACCCTGTCCTTGATAGGATCAGATCCCTTATCAGTACCAAAATTTCGCATGCCGACAAAGTCAATATGATTAAGCTCGTTTAGGAAGTTGACGTCAAAGTTTTCCTTTTTGACATCGATAGTAACAAAGCCCCCGACCTCAATGGTTTCGGCACGAGTTTTTTCAAAACATGTTGCCCCATTTTTTATTTTTATTTTCAGAGGGAACCCGCAGCCGCTACTCAGAGTGCAATGAGTGCGCACAGGGTAAACCCTCAGTCTGACGCGATAGCCTGCAAACCAACGCCAGAAGGTAAACCACACAAGGTGACAGGCTCAGCCGAGAAAACGTATGTAGAGGGACTCGAACTCATGACCTTTTGGTCATAAGAATGCATGTTGCGCCATGGTTGGCTATGGCGTATGTTTTGTGGTTAAGTATTTCTTCCGTCATAAAGAAATGGACCTTCAATAGAACAAGACTCTCATTATTCTTATCCCTAAAACTGACTTTCTCTTATCACCATCCGATTTCGTATCAGTAGCCTGTTGTAACGTGATCTACAAAATAATCTCCGAAATCCTGACTTCTCAAATTAAAACAGTCCTATATATCCAACAACATGAGGTAAATAAATTAAAATAGGAATGATTGTTTTTTGTTAGGTTGAACTATATTTCATCCCTAAAAATAAATAAATAAATAAATTAGATTTTATTGTTCTAGTTGTCACCGTTACTATAAGTGATGAAATTTTATCATCAACCGTTAAATAGAGTGGATTTTAAATGTAGTTCTAATTTACCGTTTTATATCGTCTCACTTATTTTGTACTTTGAGGTAAACCCATTTCACACTGGTCATCACCTACCAATAAATAAACAATGGTTTAAGTAGTGGTCAAAAATCAAGTACATGGCCCGAATTATAAAATATAATTAAGACCAGACAACAACCCACTATTTACATTATAGCGTAAGCTTTCCATATGAACAGTATTTTTAAAAAGCTCAAATTAATACTATATGAAAACTTTCCATTTCAATAGTAGTTTTAAAAATCCCATATCAATATCGGTGGGCATTACCTAAATTTAATTGGTTCCACATCCATATACAATGATAACATGTTGATGACCTCTGTGGTTTAAGAGTTTGGAAAGGGATCCACCGACCAGTATTTCTGCTGAGTTCACCAAAAAAAGAAAAATCAGTTTCAGTAGTCGGAGTATAGGCTTTTTGTGTATCAAGTTTATGTTTTTTTTAACGTTTATAAAATTATTTTTATATTAAAAAAATATGAAAAAAAAAACTTCAAATAATCCTTGAAACCCGAAATCAAACAAAAAAAACTTAAAACCATTCGTCAAAATAAAAATAAAAAATAAAAAACTAACAAAAGAAATTAAACAATTTCGAATTCAACGATATATAAAATTTATAATCGATCAGTCAAATACAAAAAATTGTTATCACTGTTAGTACTCGTTCGATCTAACAAGATTCAGTTTGATAAGACTCAACTCAAAAAATAATAAATCAAAACAAATAATACGAGATAAAATATTTGTTGTTTTTAGAATAGAATAATAAATGGTGTGACAAATTATATTTATAGTGATCACATTTACTCCATAAATACAAAAAGCCTCTATTGAAATTATTTTTATTTATCAATAAATATAACTAAACTCGGTTCAAATCTCGATTAATAATTCCTTTATTAATAGCCATTTATTCCTAACGAGGTTGTCGAGGTAGTAGTATAATAGTATTTTGAGTTGGATCAGGTGTGACTATGTAACGACGTTTACGCCAAAGAAACTGTCATGTCCCAGATGAATACTTCGAACTAAAAAATTTAGACGAACATAGTGGGGAACGAGAGGATGTTAAGATGCACTCGAAAGCTCTGATCCGCTAACTCATCCGAAGCAGAGATCTGGACATATCCAGAGAGTGATGGTGAATACTAATTGATGAGCTCTTCGGCAGTCAAAGCGATTAATGAAGTGAAGCCAAGAACTTTTGGTTTGCTAGCGACACACCTCCTTTTTCTTTGTGCCCGTCGTTTGTTTGTCATGTGTCCACTTCTGACCATGCATACCTTCGAGGTTTAATAATTCAAAGGCTAACTAGCCTTGATTGCATGTGTTAATGGAATTGTTTTACTCGTCCCATATATCTACATTTTTATCAAGAAAAGAAGGTGACCAATTATATTCGTTCTCTGTCCAAACTCTATAAACGGAACGTCGACCCATTCATCTATACTATTTTAGAAAGAGAAAGTATATTCATGTTTCAATATTCCAATCCACGTATATTATTTTCCGGCAGCCTCAACCACTGCGTTCAGCATGTTCGAAGTTTTTTCGATTGATCAACTTGTTATATTTAAACATTTTTTGTCAACATGTTATATTGATTAGGACACACCTTCAGTCAATGCCTCGAACAAGCTATATTATACTCCCATATTTATTTTCCTTTAATTTTTTAATGAGCATGAATGACTTCAACATAATTAAAAAAGCTAAGGGGAATTCTTTGAGATTGATTTTATTCAGGATAATAATTAGCATATTGATTAAAAAAACCACAAAAAGTACGTCTGTTATTAGGATTACCCCAAAAAAAACTCATACTTGAATAATCTTAGTAAGTCATGAGCCACGTCTTCAGCCACTCAATTCATCATTCTACTACATCTTATGGCGAGTTTACCACCCCGGCAGCGCAAGTTCCTTTCTTGAGGCCACTTCACATAACGAGTCTGCTTTCCCTGATGTGAAGGGCAAGTGCAAGCTCAACTTGAAGAGCTTTGATGCTCAACTATAACGCCAAAAGAATGGTGAGAACCCAAGATATTTGTGGGACGATAAGGGCCCGATGTTGTTGGAAGTTTCCCCTTTGTTTGAAGAGATAGAAAATCCTCACTTGATACATTTATACAGAGTATCATATATCTACTATGACCCCGAAAATATAGCTTGCATGCGCTAACAATGGGGAATTCCTAATAACATCAATATTCAAATTTCTTATCCATAAAATACTTCAATGGTTATGCAAAATGATGACCTAATTTTATATCCTAAACTACTTGAACGGGACTTCGGTTCTCGATGCATCAAGACCTTATAAAATTCTTCCAACTACTTGACATTTATCCTGTCCAGGCTAGTCTCAGCTTTTGAGGGACCCTGATGTCGTGTGTTATTTCTTTAAAGCTATCGAATATAAATTTTTCTATAGATGATTTTTTATCTTTGAGTTATGTTTCAACTAACTTGAGCCTCCTTTTCTACTATATTTCTTTACCAACAAAGTATAATATTATGAATGGCCCTTTGGAGTATAAAATAGATTAGAAATGACACTTCTTCTTGATTAGTAGTGCTTCAGAGAATGACAATCCGATCATAAATCTTATCCCTAAGTCATCTTCGAAGGACATGTAAAAATATTAATACGAATATGAAGCCCAAAACCTTGCACTTTCTTTTGGACTTATTAGTTTGGCTTGTTTTATCTTTTTATATGTTGTTAATTTCTATGTAATAACCAAAGATTTATGGAAAAATATCACAAGCTCTATACATCAACTATTTACCGAGGCAAAGTGTTTTTTTGGAACTTAGCCCTTGGGCTGAGCAGTATTCTAAAAAAGGTTTCATCATTGTTTTACCACAATCAACTTTACTCGCTCTAAGTTGTGGATAATGAAGAACCAAAAATACGATACTTCCACCTAAGTGTTCGTTATTGACGATGAGGTGATAGTTGTGATATCTCTTTCATATACCAATATTTTCCCACTCTCGTGAAGATTAGCTCCCATCAATCTTTTCAAGACAGAGTCCTCCAAACCTTATGAGAAGAGAGGAAACACGGATGACTCCAATTTCATTAACATTTCAGAAGACTAGATTCTACAAAAATTCAGACTGATGAGATCAAAGCTCCAAACTCTACCAATGATTTGGCTAAGAAGATTGAAAATCCCTACATTATCCCAAGCTCTCATCACAATCAGATGAATACGAGGAAGAATCACAAGAAGTTCATTAATTTTGAGGCTAATGACCTAGGAAAAATTGACAAGTCGTTACACAAACATTACTCGTAAAATCGTTGCCTCTACCGACAAATATCTCACTGAAACTTTTGTGTGAAGCCTTACACTTCAAATAGAGGTAACCCTTTCAGTTTCTACTATCTTTGAAGATATTAAGCTTTGATTTTCCTTCTTTACTAAAATAGTATGTTTCCTTTTCAAGTTGATTAAAACTTCCTTTGGGATGGTATAAAACCTCACAGACAAAAACACATGACCCTTCCTGACTTCTCTATTTTTATAAGGAACAAAGAATGATGCATGTAATAATCAAAAGAATGTGCTCTTCAAAGCCTACCACCAAGTAAACCGATACTATGGATTCTGCAATAGTTCTTGACCTTCACCAAAAATTCCCCGACTTTCACTTAGGATTTTTATGATAGATAGTCCTAGTTGACCATAGGCCAACATGAATGGTTGGTATTGATTGTGAAGTTGATATGGAGGATGAAGAAATTGAGGAGATCGAGCCAGATACTACAGATGACATGTAAACTCTAAAAACCTTGGATGATGTTGCTGCCAGAGTTAATGAGGGCGACACAACTCTAATGAAATGACTTAGACTACTGGATTTATTATTATTTTACTTCTCTTTAATTTTTTGATTGAAAATTTTGATAGCCTCTCAAATTTTAAGCTATCTTTTTATCTCATTACAACTTTTCCATATTTCAAAAAGACCAAAGTCCTTGGACAACCAATGCATTTTTATTTTATGACTAAAGTCTCTGTATGTCTAGTGCATTTTGTAATATGTTTAATTTTCCCTCAAATGTTAAGAAACTTTTATTTCTTTTATCTCATTTTGTTTCTTTTTTCATTCTATTTTGGCTCAACCCAATCTAAAGGTGATCATGCATTGGTGGGGCACAAGCTTATCATATAAACTTGATTTATTATCTTACAACCTAGAGCATCAGATTGTTCTTTGACCAACTAGGGTTAAAACACTTCATAAAGGCTTCAGACTGACATGAATCATAATCATTGAGCATCAGATTGCTCTATGAAGAATTAAGGTTCTATCGTTTTACTTAATATTCGGACTGAAGTGAACTACACACTTAAAAGGCCAGATTTCGTTTTGACAAAAAAATGTTGGAACACTTAACTCATGCTTTGGAGGGAACCACACCACATACTTGCACTAAACTTTTATTTGACCAGCAAAGGTTGAAATATTTTACAAAGGCTTCCATATCGTTTTTTTACCAACAAATGTGGGAAAGATTCACAAATACTTCAGAAGGAACGGAAGACATAATAATTATACGGATTTAAATGACAACGACTACATTATTGTGCTGGTTATGTAGGTATCTCGTTAAATTCTTCCTACCCCACCAAAGTAAGAAAGAGTATGTCATAAGTCCCTTCACCAAAATTACAAGTATTTAATTTAAAGTAAATTTTATAATAGTTTCATATGTATATATGATATATCTTGAATGGCTCAATATTCCACGAGTGTTGAAGTCTCATCCCTTCTTTATCCACCAGTTTGTAAGTACATGTCTTAACTCTTTCAGACATTATGGTCCATCCTAGGTTTGACCTAGCTTTCTGAGCGTTTAATAGTGTTGGATAATTAGTTGAGATTTTATTATTTTCTCATTAATAGAATAAAGTTAGGTAATTCTTCTCTTTTCATATCCCTCTTGGGAATACTTAGACATAATGGTAATGTGTTTTTCGCTAGGACAACAACATACATGCCATACCCTAGGGGGAATGAAGTTTCACATATATCAATCTAAGACATCCTTCGTTATGCCTACAGTATATTTTAAAGAAAGTTAGGCCACTTACCAACGATTCCAATTAAATTTTCTTTAATATCATCTATAATGCTCATGTTGGTGACCTTCACCTCCTTATTTAAAAAAAATAGAAATGTATTAAAACATACTAATATATGCCTCGTGTTTAAAAGTGACGTAAACATTTTAAAATTCAAGACCATTATTTGTGGGGATTCACGTAGGCATCTCGAACTTGTGCAAAATATTAGTCATGATAAAATGTATCATGTTCCTAGAAAGTGGTTGAGTTTCCATCCACTTTGAAAAATAAAGCACTAGAAAAATGAACAACCCGGATACCCCATTTGTAAAACAGTTTAACTTTGGATATTGACTCAAGTAATACAGCTATGAAATAAATCGTGTTGGTGAACCATCAACAAACATCACACCTTTTTACCAACTATTTCACATCAACCATGATTATGAGTTAATAAAAAGTTTGTTAATAGCATTATCCACGTCAATGTTTGAAAACTATAGTGCATCAAACCAGTCCCATAATAAAGTTCTTTCAAAATTAAATGGGACATTTCAGGGCCAAGGCATCGCAAAAGAGTTATGCTTAAAACTTGCTTGTATAATATCCCATCCAACATCAATAACATTTTCATCTTAAACTTCAACATTTGGGTTATTTCTTTATTGCTGGGAAAAATGATACTTGTTAGAAAATCTAATATTTATGACCTTCGATTTCTGGTTTTCGTAATACACAATTTAAAAATCTCATATGGATTCGGCTTATTTCTTTTTCAATTGAATGATACTCTTGTAAAGTAACCCAGAGCTCCATTTTGGATCAGGCAATCGAGGCCAACAAGTCTGCCAATGAGTTCTCTGTTATTGGGACTTGTTGATTTAAAATTATAATATTTATGCCTAATTCTTTAATAATTTAAGATATGTAGCCAAATGCTCTTTGCTAGCCTCTCAATGCTTGAGGACTTGGTTTATCATAATCTTTGAGTTGTTTATCAACCGAACCTTCTTGGCTCTGCAAATATGGGCCAACGAAATCCATGTAATACCAGTTTTGTATTTAATATTATTTTTATGCATAGGAACCAAAACTAATGGCTTGATTCATAGATTTATAAAAATAATCCACTAACTACACCCATGTCTTGCAACCCAAAATATTGGATCCCTTGTCAATCTGGACCAACCACTCTGGTGTTGAACTCTCAATTGACTGTTTGGTCCTTTCAACATGAAATTCAGTTGGAAACTCGGCTAATGTATGTGCCTTGATTTTCGTCATCGACTTTTATATTATGTCAAAGTATACCAAATATATCGAGTAACATGTTAAAAGTCCTGCGATATTTAGATTCTGAAGAACGTTTTGAGGTGGAAAATAAGTACGAACCATAATAGAATATCATTGAATATAAGGCATAACCTTTCTTGCAACAACAATCAATGGGAAAGCTAATTTCTCAACTTGAATCTATATGGTTTTTGTAGACAATAAGTTCTTACTCATATAACTATTTGAATTTGGAAAATTCCCTCTTCTCTTATTAGGACTGTACTTACAACATAATCAGATACAATTAAGTAAATGAATAACTTCTCTTATTCAATAAGTTTGGATAATGTATCTAGAGGATACAAATATTTCTTTATATTATTGAACACTTTGTCATACTCTTTTGTCCACTGGAAGCTACTATATTTTCTCAAAAGTTGAAATAAAGGAGAATATTTATCCAAAGATTAAGATATAAACCTATGAAGCGCAATAAGCCTACGAATCAAGACCACAACCTTCTTAATTAACAAAGGTGGTTGCATTGAAGCTAGGGCCTCTAGATATATAAGATCAACCTCGATTACTTTATTACTGATCAAGTAAGTAAGGAATTACTGAATGAACCCTGTGCACTTAGTTCGAATTAAGTTTAAGGTTCACAACCCTCAAGTTTTCAAAAGTCTCAACCGAATAAAAAATATGCTTAAAATAGTCATCCTTCTAGACTAACATGTCATCAATATACACCTCAATATTCATACCAATCTGGATAACAAAAACCTTGTTAACCAAGCATTGGTATGTTTCCCCAATATTATCCAAGCTAAAGGGCATGGACTTCTAACAAAGTAAACCCCGATCAGTAGTAAAAGTAATGATTTTTGTTACTATGAATGCATCTTAATTTGGTTGTACCCGAAGTATGCATCCATAAAATGCATGAGATTCTTCCTTGAGGTTGAATACACTAATAATTCTATGCTCGGGATAGGAAAAATATCCAATGGACACACTTTGTTCAAATCTATGAAATAAATACACATCCTCCAACTTTCACTCTTTTTTCACTCAAATCAAGTTTCTCGTCCATGTAGCATATTAGGACTCCATGATGTGGCGTACACTTGATAACATGTCAACCTCGTACATTATTATTACAGACTTTTAAATTAAAAAGCCCCTGTTTTTTGGTATATATGACTTGTATTCGGGTTAACTTATAATTTATAACAAATAATACCAGTTCAGACCCTGGTTATATATTTGGTAGAATCTAAATTATTGGATACAAACAAGATCAATTCCCTTCTCAAATCCTGTGAAAACAAGGAGTTCATGCTTTAACGTTTCTCTTCCTCAAAACAATAGACTTCAGTATCATTTTCAAAATAAAAAAATTGGGATCCTCTTTACGATCGTCAACAACCTCGATACGTTTGTGAGGTCCCGAAAACTGCTATTTTTCTATCTTCGGTTCCAATGATGTTGCAAAGTAATTTCTAATTTTACCAAACCACACTGACCTTATACCCCACAACGGACCAAATGTATTCATGGATTTTTGAAGCGAGTCATGCATTTGATCGAATCAGAATCTCTTAAAGATCGGATTTTAAGATGTGGGTTAGTTACCACCATGAAAAATACTCAACCCACCTTTTTATACTCAGTATTTCCCAGAATAACCTCAAGTAATAGTGTCACTTACCCTAGTGAAAGAAACAATCATCTTATTCGAACGCCAAACTTACGGGGTCAATTAAAACCCTTAGGATCTCTTCCCCTTCAACACAATACATTATTAAAACAAAATCCTCAAAAGGTCCAGCTACACCTTGGAAGTCATCATCATTGAAAGCAATTGGAGGTGTAAGGAGCACGATTGAAGTTGGGTGATACTATTCCTTTGAATTGTGCCTCAATACTTCTAACGTGTCTATTTCTAGAAGAATTATTGATCACATAAATAGATTATCCTCAAAAAATAGTGAGAAACCTGAATGATAAGCTTAAATCATCTCCACTAGAAATGGTCTGTACGACGTGACGATTCAAATCAAGGTCGGGATACTCACTCGATAAGTCAATCATTCCGGCATTTTGTTCCACTATTACCATGCTGGCATTTCTTACTTTTGAATGAACTTCCAAGCTCTGATATTCTAGTTCTTGCAGACCTTGACCCATTTCACGTGTTCTTCTGAGAACCAATATTGTTGTTTATCACCAACTAAACCAAATTTCCATTATCGATCAAACTCTAGATTTCATTTCTCAATGTGATGCAATCTTTGGTTCCATGAATAATGTCATTGTGGTATTTGAAATACATGTTAGGTATGTCCTTCAAATGATTGTTTAACAAAGTCTCAAAATTCTTAATCGAAGTTGGACCCAACTGACTTAATGAAGTCAAAGTGTTATCCTTGAAAGTCATTGAAAATGCTCTCAAAAAGTCGATCATCATTTTCAAAACTCACATAATGTTTCTAAATTGTTTGATGTGGTGTTCGGTATCACCCTTTCTGTTGTATTTCTCCATTTAGAAAAATCAAACCTTCTTAGCAGCTGTTCAACCAAAATTTCGATGCTAGAAGGGAAATTATTCTTCTATAACTCTAACGGTATAAAAAGACTATTAGCATCCACTAATCGTCTTATTCCTCTTGAATTAGGATATTCGAGGCTTTACTTCATAGACATATCGGCGATACCTAGTCGAATATGTCTTATTTTTGTTTATAGTATTTATCGACGAGGTCTTTTATAATTAAAAAACCATGGATACATAGGCCTGATATATCTCGTTTCTACGATAAAAAATTGTATAAAAAACTCCAAATACTCATCGTATTACTATATTATTTACCAAAATCATTGACGTATGATATCGTTTGTACGTCATTTGTATCTTACAACACTACCTAATCAATTGATGATGTAAGATGAAAACCTATCTTTACCAAATGATATATTTGCGATTATTACTGTAACTTTTTTTAAAAAAATTGTATTAAAAATAATGTAGTTATTTTTATTAAAATACATTTTATTTTCTTTATAAATATCTAATTATTTTTTGTTTCAATCTAACTTACTGAAAATATGTGTACAAACGAAAAGATTTATTTGTATTTATAATTTTTAAAAAAATTGGTCTATATTAAAAAAAACACATTATACTTCTTAATATGTTATATTTTAAATACTTTTCCGAAATGAAAATTGGATAGAAAAACGGTCATTTTAAAGAAAAAATTTAAACTTGTATACCATTATAGATGTAGTTTTGATTTTTAGTTGGGTTAGGCTAAATTGGGGCCCAATCGGCTAACCAGCCCCAATTTTAAGCATACCCATCAAAAATATAAGTAGCCCCAAACTAATACCCAAAAAACCCTTCGTTTTTTTACTAACTCAAAACCTAAAACACTAACCATTCCCACTTCTAAAACAGCCCCAACCCAAAATCAACCCCAAAACCCTAAAACCTCTCAAAACTCCAAACTTCTACAATCAGCCCCAAAATCAAATCCAAACATCTCTACACATCAACAACAACTCAAGAACTGCAATGGGCAAAGGAAAGGAGTAAGTTTTTACTCTTAAATGCATTTTTTTTCTATATTTGGTTTAGGTTAGGTTTTTTGATTTTGATGCTAGGTTAGGTTTGTTTGTGGCTGATTTGGTGTTATATGTTGTTTGTAGTTATCTAGTAATGCTAGGGTATGCTAGATTAGGCTGTTTGTGGCTGATTTAGGTAGTGAATGGAGGTTTTGGGTTGCCTTCAATGGCGGTTTTTGCAGGTTTTCGTGTTCCCCCGCCGGTGTTAAGGCCACTCACCCGGCGGGGAACAAGAACAGACCTGGGTTTTCCAATGTTTGTTCTTGTTCCCCGCCGGATGGACCCCGCTTCACCCGGCGGGGAACAAGAACAGACCTGGGAAAACCTAGGTCTGTTCTTGTTCCCCGCCGGGTGAGGGGGGGTCCACCCGGCGGGTGAAAATTAATAAATTAATAGATTAATTTTCACCCGCCGGGTGATAATTATTCACCCGGCGGGTGAAAATTATTCACCCGGCGGGTGAAAATTAAAAAATTAATTTATTAATTTTCACCCGCCGGATGAATAATTGTCACCCGGCGGGGGAGACCTGTTCCTGCATTTATTTTATGGAATTTTGAATACATTTTTCTAACTTCTTTCTCTAATGTTTTGCAGCCAACACGAAGCACCTCGCCTAACGAAAGAGAAGGCGGCGAAGGCGGCAAAAAAAGGCGAAGGCAGTAGCCGACGGGCGGTGGTCGCCGCTAGGCCGGAACATGGGGATCGGACAGAGCGTGTTCGCCCCCACCGCGAGGTGCGCGAGGAGCGCGTGGATCCGACCGAGCGATCTTTGCGGCATCGGAAATTCGATGCCACCAGGGATGCCCCCCGTCGACGATCTTCTCCTCCACGAGAGGTGCTCCCCATCCGCCGACGTGCCCTAGTGGACGAGGAGGAGGATGATACGGAGCAGGAGGAAGCGGAGGTCCCGTTGCCACCACCTCGAAGAGAGGTCCGTCCTGAAGGGCCTCCAACCGATGCCGAGGGATGGAAAAATCTTTTCCTATCCCAAAATAGTGTGCTTCTCTTCCCCGAGTATGCGCAGCACGAGGCGTATTACGCCTTCAAAAACGATGTAAGTATATTATTTTATTATTTTTTTGTTTACTTGAATTCATTTTTTAACATTGTAGTTATTTTACAATTTTTTTACAGGCGCGCTCGGGCATTACCGTGCAGTCGAAGTATGGTTTGCTTGGTCAGTGGGACCTTAGCAAACAAGTGGGGGTTAGGGCGTACCTAGAGGAGACCCCATTTTGGCCCTTGATGCGGCATTTACCGAGGTTCAACAACCATGTACAGTTGGCGGAGGTCTTCGGTGAGAGGTGGCACCAGGAGACGAACACGTTCCAGTTCTCCTTCGGGGAGATGACGATCACACTGGACGACGTGTATGTCATTACGGGCCTCCCGGTCGAGGGGAGAATCATTGACCTCTTCCGGCCTGATCCGATAGAGGCGACGTATGCACGGTATGGGGAGCTGTTGAGGGTTTCGGCTGCTGATGTGCAGCAGGAAATGGAGGCTCATGACGGGAGCGGATTCGGACTCCGATGGCTTAGGACCACATTCTCGGGGGAAGCGTACTTAGATTCGAACACCGCCTGCACTCCGGAGATGAAGAAGGCAGCAGCTCGGGCATATATCCTATTCTTCCTCGGGTGTACGATCTTCACCAACACGAGCCAGAAGAACATCCAGTGCGATTTCCTTCTAGCCCTCGAGGATTTAGAGTCGGTTGGTGAGTACGCATGGGGGACTTGTGCGTTGGTGTGGCTGTACAAGAGTTTGGGAGGCATCTCGAAGCACTCCTTGAAGACCTTGGTCGGCTTCTCGGCCTTGTTCGAGTGTTGGGTCTATGACCACTTCCCCGTCTTCCGCGCGCCAGTGAACAGCGGTTATAGCCCGACAGATCCGAAGATGCTTGCGTGGTTGCCGAAAAAGATCCCGGTATCATTAGCTCGGGGGAAGCCTTACTACCGTGAGATCCTTGCGGCGCAAGGAGAAAAGGATGTAAGTTCTCTTTTTTACGTTTATTTAAATAAATCTAATTTATATAAAATGTTGGACGTTGAAATAATTTTATTTGTAGGTTATTTTCCGACCTTACGAGGATCTCCGTGAGGTATGGCCGGAGCAGGCAATAGGGTTGTACCGAAACCCTATTCGCCTAATGATGGTGAGCGAGGCATATCACCCCGACCGTGTGATGCGACAGTTTGGTTGGATCCAAGAAAAGCCGCTCGCCCCCATAGTTGCTAGAACCGGTCTTGGTAGAGGAGACCATCTTCGTTATATGGTTGAGGTTAGGCATTGGACGCAGTGGAGGGAGCACCTATACGTGATCGATAGGTATTCGAGGCCTTTGGAAGGGAGTAGTCACACCTCGTCCCCCCAGTACAAGGCGTACGTGAAGAAGTATGGGTGGTTTAACATCACACCTAGGGTTCTTACGGAGACGTCGGCGGTCGATGTGGTGAATACGATTAATCGTATTCGGCCGTTAGACGACTCGAATGACGAGGTACTCGCTTTTGGGAGGAAGGTTATGGAGCTTACCGCACCGTGGCTCCTTATTATTATGGTTGGATTTTTATTATGCTTATTGTTCTAGTTTTCATTCTTTTTGGTTTAAGTTTCGAACTTGTAGACATTTGGGTTAGTTTGTTTTATTAATGTTAACATTGTGTTTGTTTAATTATAGTTCGTTATTGTTTATTTATATTTCATTCACTTCGTAGCCTTAAAAAAAACATTTTATAACTTTGTACGTGGTACATTTTAAAAAACATAACTTTTGAAGTTTAAACCGTCGTAAGTTTTTTAAAAAAACATTGTTAACTTTGAACTTGGTACTTTTTTTTTTAAAGGACCCTTCCCCGCCGGTTGAAGATTTTTCATCCGCCGGTTGACTACTTCCCCGGCAGATGAAAATTGGTCCGCCGGCGGGACTTAATACTCAACCGGCGGGTGGAGGCCTTTACCCCGCCGGTTGGGAGCGAGTGGGAAATTTTTGATTTCCTGCTCGCTCCCCCGCCGGGTGAAAAATATCCAACCGCCGGGGACATAGTCGCCCGGCGGGTGAATATTCATCACCCGGCGGAGATGGGGAGACAATCCCATCCTCAACCAATATTGAGGATGGGCATATCGCCCGCCGGTGTGCAAAATCCACACCGGCGGGGACATTAATTCCCCGGCGGGGATGTTGTCACCCGGCGGGGTGACAATTCCACCCCGGCGGTTGAAACTTAATTTTTTTTTAAAAAATGTACACGAGTATTTTATTACATGGACCGGCTGGTGACCAGTCATGGACCGGCGGGGACCTAATACAATTATTGCCCCCGCCAAAAAATATTTCGCGCCATATGACTCTCCCGCCAAATGAAACTCCCGCCAACGATATACTTCCATTATAAATATACAAGTGTTAAGGAGCAGCATGACATCCATCAAACACTTACAAACATATGGAGTTTACCGCTAATGAAGACTACCACATGCTTCTAGCAGTCAAGGATTCTCGGGCCGAGTTGGGTGAAGATAGGAGTGATGCATTTTTTGAAAGGGTTTTGTGCCATATGTATTACAACTACGGCTATTTAGAAACTGGAGGTGTCGTTGTGCGCAGCCGTGACGAAATCAAGGCACGCTACCTCTTTGTGCAGCCCCTCACGAAGTTGTTGTTCATGCCGCGAAGAATTAAAGAGGAGGCGGTAAAGGTCTGGGACATGACCGTCTGCGACTATATCACTAGGGATATGGTTGCATATGTGGAGGATATGGTTTTGGCAAGGGAGGATGGCGACGATGTTTTGAACAGCTTGCGTTACGACTACTAATGGTTATGTTGCGTAATGTTGTTGTAACTTGTTATGTTTTTATTATATGTGTTAAGTTGTTTATGTTATGTTAACTTGTTATGTTTTTATGTAATGTAATGTTAAGTTGTTTATGTAATGTTAAGTTGTTTATGTAATGTTAAGTTGTTATGCTTTACGCCCCTCTTCTATGTGAGTGTTACCTAGTTCGATAGATGCTTTAATCAGATATTGATCTTCTAACTCGTTCCAGACACACATTATTTTAGGGTTTCTCTTCTTGTGTGGACAGGACATTTATTAAATAGATATCAAACTCCCGCCAAAAACTTTGCCACATAAACTCCCGCCAAAATAAGCCCCGCCAAATTTAATTTCCCGCCAAATTCAAACACCTACCTACAGATACTCCCGCCAATAAGCAAAAAATAAGCGGGGAAAACAACACCATTTCCCGCTCCCTATTATTATGATTGAGAGCCACATGCATGAACTCTATAAATACTGTAACCCGGCTATGAAACTAAACACTTAAGTTAAAACAATGGATGAGCGAGGCTGGAATGTGTACGAAGATGCAAGCCTACTATGCGCATTCGACTTCGTCAAAGCTACGATGCAAGAGGAGCTTCCTGGTTTCGTTGATGCAGTTCTGTGCAGAATGTTCTTCAACCACGGTAGGGAGGCATCGTGTGCAGGATGTTTAATGCCCCGACCACGTGCCCGCGAAGAAGTCGCGGATAGGTTAGCTTATCTTAAAACTGTGACTTTCAATATCGAGTCACTTCCTTGGGAAGACCGAACCAAAGTCCGAAGGCTGTTCGACATGGGATTGCAGACTACAATTACGCAGGAGATGGTGTCGGAAGCGATAGAGCGGGCGGAGAACGAAATAGCCGATGCAATAGCCAGCGCCGTTGAAACGTACTCAACGCCCGAGGAAAGTAGTGACTCTGATGGATACGGGATGAACTATCCAACCCCGTAAAACTGAACGTGCAATGCTAACCCGGAGTTAGCTTATCTATCATTTGGTTTACGTTATGTGCTTCTGTACTTCTAATTATGCAATGCTTTAAATTAAACTGTACTGTTTTAATGCAATGTTTTCAATGTTGTAGTGCAATCATCATATTAAGAATGGAAAAGTGTTATTGTTTTCAACATAAAAAACAACCAAACATAAAAACCATAAAAGCACATAAACCATCCAGGGTTTACATTCGTTACAATCGTGTAGTCATCAAGCAAAAGGGGATAAATTGGTTACTTCGGGGTAATTATTTTTAAGCTCTTCGTATTTCTTGCAACGAGATACAATCGGCAATGCCCAACCTTCAGCTTCTGGTGAACGCAACTTTAAGCAACAAGGATGTATCCTAGCACATGGGGCCTCCGCCTTAATCCCAAGCTACAAAACGAAAACACGATAAAATAAATTTCTTGAAATTAAAATTACCATTAACGTCCACGAAATGTATGAATACTTACGTTCACGAAATGGTTGGTGTTGACCCAACCCAATCCGATTTCCAATCGGTTTGGCATCGGAGGAGGTGCACCTCTTAGCGGAAGAAAAGTGAAGCCGACATCCATATTTCGGAATACCCCAACAAAATGGAGTATGCAGTTAAACGCTGATGCGATTGCCACTCCCATCTCGGGCATGGACATCCAATGGTCCTTAGTTCCCACATCGCTAGAACATTTCACACGCTCCGCAACGTCAATCAAATCCTCCATGCTAGTAAAAATCTTTACATAGACCGATGCGTAATCCATAAGCTCGTTGTAAAGGGCATCCCTTATCAACCTCCACCCATCTTGTTGCCCGTTCAAGGCGTACGCTATCGAGCGATACCCGCAATGCCCATCGGATTTAACATCGGTAATGGACTCTACGAAAGGCGTAAAAAAGCTCGGGAATTGGTTCATGTATCCTTTGGGGTCGACAAAACTTGCCTTCACCGGCATCGTAGAGCTTGACCTACAACCCACCGTTCCACTACTAAGCATTGTACCACTTCCTTGCGTTCGAATAGCGCTACCTTTCGTACGAGCGGGGGTGGTCCCCGAACCACGCTTAGGCTCCTTCTTTTTTCCCTTCCTCGAGGTTTCGGTTGGAAGTTCGAAGTCTCCAAGCAAGGATGGCGTACTATCATTTTCTTCCTTAAGCACATGTTCGTGCCAACTTTTGTCGCGTTTAGTGGATGTATCATCGGCGGCAATAGATAACTTACGTTTGTTAGGAGGACGACCGCGCGCTTTTTGCTTAACCAACGGCTCCAAAATGTTAGTTGTTTCGGGATGGACGACGGCAAACCATTGTTTGTAAATGTGCTCTATCCGTGCTTCGTCATTGGACGCCATGACATCGGATACTAGTTTGTCAAGCTTTGCTTTAAGTTGCTCATTCGTTGAGAGGTTGGTACGAACTAGGATGTCTAACCTCTTCCAATGTTCATGAAACAACTGAAGCGGCACCTCTATCCCTTTCGCAACAAACTCGTAGATTTCGTGGGCGCAAGGCATGCCGTGCGTAGTTCGTATGGCACAACCGCAAGGCATATCCGGTGCGATTGTCATGTTCCGGGCACATTCGACTTCGTTGGCCAAAATTTCCATTGCATGGTGGGAGATGTTGTTTTTTAGTTGACCGTACACAATGTTTGTGAATTTATGTAGGGCCAACAACCGGCTCTTTTCGAAGGAAGCCTTGATGTCCCCGTGTTGCAATTCAATCAAAGTATGCAACTTCAACCAAAAAGATTCAAAGTTACCTTTGCTCGAACCGATGAAACGCTTGAGGCTCGAATGAGCGCTTTCCACGCGGTTTGTGGTTTGGTTACCAAAATGCATCCACTTGTTAGTTCTCCACGTGACAAACTTCTCACCGTACGGCCCTACCCAACTTTCGGTATACTCAATCGCTTTCGGATAGTCTTTGAAATCGCGGTGCAATTCGGACCGGTAGTTTTCGAACGCTAACTCCGTTTCCGCCAACATCATTCCGTTCCACACTTTCAAAAAGGCATCGGACACTACCTTCTCCTTTATGAACGTTTTTGTTTTTCCAAGGACGTTCATGTTGATGTGCCATCGACACAACATGTGCGTCGCATTGGGGAACACTTCCTCCACCACATTCACAAGCGCCAAGTCTCTATCCGTCAAAACAATGGATGGTAATTCGATGGAGTGAGTTACCATCAACGAATGTAAGCATCCTAACACCCACTTGTAGGCCTCATTTTTTTCACTCGACATAAAAGCAAATCCAATGTAGAATGTTTTCCCCGTACAAGTCGCACCCACGACCTCGTACAACGGCATCCCGTATTTGATCACCTTGTACGTGTTATCCATTATGATGACGTTCAGAAATGTCCGTAACAAATCCAAACTAACCGGGTGCGCAAAAAAAAGCTCGCCTATGATATCGCTTCCGTCTTCGGACTTTCTATGGAATTCGTAGTAGTTTAGTCGCTTTAGTTCACCCAACAAGTATTGGAATTGCGACCGACCGCCTTTCTCGAGCTTCCGGTGTTTTAGTATTGCGTTGTACACGGTCCGGATTGTAGAAGAATTCTTAGGGTTCAATTTCTTGACTCCACCAAGAATATCACGAGGACGGGATCCCATTTTATTCGAACTGACCACAAATTCCATCTCTTTTTTTTGAAAGCGTCCTACGTAGGAATGACCTTCTTTGTAGGATGTAGTACTGTGATTGTGAACGCCGCACACAACCTCTATTCCCCACAAATCGTCACCCATCTTCTTTCCTTTAAGGGAGAACGGGCATCCGCATTTTTTCGTTCCGGTAGACTTCCTCTTTAGATCTTTGGGGTCTACCAGTTTTGTGTAAACACCGGATCTTTCGCACACAAACTCTACTCTAGGAGTTTTACGATCGTTTCTATCGCATCGCCGTAAAATTATCACAAACCCGTTATCCGATGCGGTTTCCTTAACCCATTCAATAAGGTCTGTCCGAGAGTAGTACTGTGATTTGGTGTTGAACACCTCGCTATAATCGATGGAGCAAGGCACCGGTATTTCCTCCTCCTCCCCCTTCGCCATGCACGAACCAGTCAAATAATCCTTTGACTCATCACCCTATGCATGTTAAAAAAGAAGCATCAAATACGACCATGGATAAAACAAAACCCCAACCCAACGGACAAACCAAACCCCAACCGCCGGTTTTAAATGGTCTGACCCGCCGGGGACATTGTCAACCGGCGGTTGAAAATTCCCACCCCGGCGGGGATGTAGTCAACCGCCGGTTGACAATTCCCCACCCGCCGGGGGTGAGGTTATACATCCAACTCCATTGGAGTTTGGAGATAGCCCGGGACCCCGCCGGTAGAGTTGGTCAGCCCCGGCGGTGGAAAAGGCCAACCCCGCCGGTTGAAGTGTACTAATCCGGCGGGGATACACCTTCCCTTTAAAAAAGGATTAAGTCCAAAACATAACGATTTGCCCCGCCGGTATGCAAAGGAACAACCCCGCCGGGGTCGGCTGTCTCACCCGGCGGGTGGACATGGCTTCCCCCGGCGGTTGGACACGGCCTCACCCGGCGGGGAACCTTCATCTTCTACATATGAGTGTTCTTCAGCCCCGGCGGGTGAGAGGGTCAAAACCGGCGGGTGAGTTCGTGTTCCAACTTTCTAAATGTGGAAGGTCTACCAAAATAGAAACTTTGACAAAAAAATTGGTTAGAAAACTACCGTATTTGGAGTCCCATGCTCCTCATCAAGCTTCTCACATTGAGAGTCCATCCTTCGATTATTCGGAATTTATAAAAAAAATTGATGATTTTTTGGAGCTTCAAGTGTTTATTTGTGAGTTTTTGAAGTTTTTGAAATTTGAAGAGTTTTTGAATTTTTTTGAGTTTTTGAACCTCACTTGAGTTTTTGAATTTTTTGGAGTTTTTGAAATTTTTGTTAAACCTAGAGTGTTAGAGGGTTGTTTGGAGGAGAAATTTTGTGTTCTTCAAGAATTGGCTAACTATACCCACATTTCACTACAAGACAAAAATAAAGATTCTTGGTCAAAGGGCAAAATAGTCTTTGACTATTGAATTAAAAAGATTCTCTAAATTTTGGGAATGCTTAACATTTTTTGGGCCCTAATTTAGCCTAACCCTTTTTAGTTACTCCAAGGTAAAAATACACTCAAACGTAAAATGGACACGTGTATAATAAGTTTGAAATAGAGTCACATGCGAGGGAAGTTGCCTTATCACCAATGTGGTCACGTCTTTGTCTGTTTGGGTCTGATACGGGGGCCCTAAGCATCATTTTGGTATCATGAAATGGGGTTTCTTATTTGACTACTCACTCAAATCAACAGTTTTAACGCATAGGAAGTTTCAAGTTAAACGGCAAGTGCTTGTCAATTTCGAGGATTACCAAATTCAACCTTTAAATCAATATGCTTATCTTATGAATGCGATCTGAGTATAGACTCTACATTTAAGAGGCTATTTTGTATTATGGTGCTATCATGAGACCATTGACTCATTGTGTTTATATGTGGCCTATTCTGATTGTAATCTTGCCTATAGTGACAACTTATGACTCTTCGTATACTCTCAATCCAAATGTCCATTTAATTTTGTCTAACGTATTACGAACTCAATTATTCTTTACCATTTATCAAATACTAAATCAAATAAAATATCAACAAAAAATTTAACCATACAAAAATATAATGCATGTATTTTTTTATTTTTAAAAGTTTTAAATTTATATTTTTTCAACTAATTTTTTTTTAAAAAATAATTCGCAAGTATCGAGTTTTATTTTTTGAGTCAAGCAAAACCAAATTCACGAATAGTTTTTCGAGTTTAATATATGATTCGCGATTCGTGTTTAACCCACGACACGCGATTCACATTTAACCATTGATTCTCGGTTCAAATTTAATACATAATGCATGATTGAGATTTAACACACTATATAAGATTTATATTTAACACATGATTCTTAGTTCTTTGTGCTGATGTTTGCTAACGGATCGCCAACACGAAGAAATATAAAAGCTTCCGATAAACAAAAGAGTATGAAAAACGTTCCATAAGATAAATCAACACTTTTTTCTCTAGATATATCATCCAAAACTATCCCATAAGAGAAGTTATTCATTTACTTAGTTGTATCTTACTACAGTGTAAGAACAGTATTGATAAAAGAAGAGAGTAATTATTCAAAGCCTCATATAATATGAGTAAGATCTTGTTGCCTCCATAAACCAGTATACCTCCAAGTGGAAAAATTATCTATGGCATTGATCATCGTTGTAGGAAAAATTGAGCCTTATTTTCAGGGAAATTTTATTGTGGTTCGTACTTATTTTACGCTTCGAAACTTTCTTTAAAAGCCAAACATCTCAAAAAATTGAACGTGTTAGTCGATAGAGTTGGTATAATTTGACATAATATGCGAGCTTAAGAGAGAAATCTAAGAAGACGCATTATCTTATTTTTTAACTAAATTTCATGTTGAAAGACCTGAATAATCATTTAAGAGCTTAACGCAATAGTGGTTGTTATGGACTAATGGGAGATCTAATATTTTGGTTGCGGAAAGAGGGTGTAGTTAGTGAATTCTTTTTATGAAGCTATGCATCAAGCCATTAGTTTTGGTTTCCAAGCATAAAAAATGAGACTAAGTACAAAGCTATTATTGTGGGGATTCGGTTAGCCCACATTTACAAAGTTAAGAGGTTTGGTTGATAAACGGCCCATAGCTTCTGATAAACCGAATCATCGAGCATGCGAAGGCTAGCAAAGAGGATTTGGTTAATTATATTAAAACCTTAAAGAATCATGCATAACTCTTTTTCAAAGCATTTAATATGAATAAGTCCTAATGACAGAGAAGTCTTTGGCAAACTTGTTGACCTCAATTGCATACCCATAGGTTTGTTTACAAGAGTATCATTCAATTGACAAAGAATATGTACCGAAGCTAGATGACATTTAGGGTGTGTATTAATAAAACCAAATTTGGAGGTCAGAAATATTAGACTTTTTAACAAGTGGCATTTTCCTAAACAATAAGCAGCTACCCAAAAGTTGAAGTTTAATATGGAAAGGTTAATATTGTTGGGTGGAGCGTTATATAAGAAAATTTTAAGCCGACCTCTTTTGGGATGCTTTCTCCTTCAAATGTCCCTCGTAATTTTGAAAGAACTTTATTACGGGATATATCTATCGCGTTGTGGTTTAAAATATTGATGCAAAGAGTGTTATTAATAAACTTTTATTGATCGGTAAACATGGTTTACGTGAATGAGTTGGTAAACAAATGTGATGTTTATTGATGGGTCGCCAACACGACTCACTGCTCAGATATACCACTAGAGTCAATATCCAAAACCTTGCCTTTTGAGAGACGAGGTATCGACATAGTTAGTTCTTTTTCTAGTGCTTCAACAAGCTGTCAACATATTATTTTTGGTGTGGACTATTTTTCAAAGTTGATGGAGATCAACATTCTTTCTAGGATAACAACCGCGAATGTGATTCATTACATCTTGACTAATATTTTCTATAGGTTCGGGATGCCTAAATCAATCACCACATAATGGTCTTTAATTTTAAAATATCGACGTCACATTTTTCTGCTAAACATGAGGCATATAGCAGTATCTCTCAACATCTTTCCACCCTAATAAAATGGATAGGTGGAGGCTACCAACATGAGCATCATAAAGTTGTTATTATCTTAGACTACTATATGTTTGACTTCTTTATGTCATCTTATAATACTATATGTTTGACTTCTTTTGCCCTATTGTCTGGCATGGATGCGATTGTCAAAGTAGAAAACTCATTACCATCGTGTCCAACTATTCCCAAAAAGGAAATGAAGGTAGGAAAATGAGCGAACTAGTTTTTATTTTATTGAAAAGAAACAAAAGCTCAACTAATTATCCAACACTACCAAATACTTATGAGGAGTATACGCTCTGAAGATCTGAGGGTGTGACTTTAAGGTAGAGAATAAGGTCTTAACAAAACATCTTCATACATACTAAGGACCCAAGACTCAGAATGCTACGTTAAAACTGAGAAGGAACATAGTATCCGAAAGAGTTAAGGCATGACTTAGAAATTGGTGGATGAAGAACGGAAGAGACTTCAACACTCACGAAATGTTGAGCACCTCGAGATATATCATATATATAGATATGAAATTATTCTACAATTTTCTTTGAACTAAATACTTGTAACTTTTGTCAAGAGACCGATAACATACTATTTCTTACCGTGGTGGGGCACGAAGGATTTGATAGGATACATACATAGCCAACACATTAATGATGTTTTTCTATTTAAATTCAAATTATTATTATTTTTTGGTTTTTTTAAAAGAATTTGTAAAATTTTCCCACGTTTGTTGGTAAAAATCGATATGAAGCCTTTGTAACATGTTCCAACCTTTGTTGGTAAAACAATAGTTTAATGTAAGTATATGGATCATTTCCATTTGAAGACTGAGTAAAATGTTCTAACATTTGTTGTTCAAATAGAAATTCGACTTTTTATGTGTGTAGTTTGGTTACGTCTGAAGCTTAAGTAAAATATTCAAGCCTTAGTTTTTCAGAGAGCAATTTGATGCTCTATGATTATGATTTGTGTCAGTTCGAAGCCTTCATAACATATTTCAACCCTAGTTGGTCAAAGAGAAATCTGCTGTGTTATTTTGTAAGATAATAAATCAAGGTAATTGTATAGGCTTGTGCCCCACCAATGGTTGATCACATTTATATTGGGTCGGGCGAGAGCCGAATGAAAAAATAAGTAAAGTGAGATAAAAGAAATAAAAGTTCTTTAACATTTTAGGATCTGAATTAGAAATTAAACATATCACAAAATGCCATGGATATCCATAGACTTTAATTATAGAATAAAAATGCCTTGGTCGTCTAAGGACTTTGGTATTTATGAAACATAGAAAAGTTGTTATGAGATAAAAAAGATAGCATGACATTCCAACAACCATCAAACTTGCCAAACAAAAGAAATGAAGCGAAGTAAAAAACAACAAGTCTAGTAGTCAAAGCCATTGTATTGAAGCGTTGTCTCCTTCTTTGACTCTAGTAGCAACATCATCTAAGGTCTTGTGAGTTTGATCCTCATCCCTAGTCGTCGATTCTTTTTCGTCCATTTTTTCATGCTCCTTCTAATCATCATTATCAACATCAACCACTATTACTTGTCTTTAATCAACTATGACCATTTTCGAGAAAAACCTTAAGTGAAGGTCGAGAACTTTTGGTGAAGGCCGAGAACAATCAAAGACTTCATAGTGTCAGCTTTCTTAGTAAGTGCATCTTTCTTGGACCGGCCAAATTTGGTCAAGTCCATCTCCCAAGACATAGTGAATTCAGACATCTGTGACTTCAGAATAGTCACTTTATATTCTAATATCGACACTCTCTAAGCCCTAGGCTTCACTTTGGTGTCGTACAACTGTAACTTGGACTTTTCTGCGTTCACCTCTCGACTTAATAGGTTAAAATCTTAAAAACATTTCTTAAGAACCTCTTTATCATAATCTTAACGCTTACTATTCAGTTGGTAGGTGGACTACTAATGTTTAAACGTTGAGTCATGGATGTATTCATTGTGAATGTGCTTGATAGGATTTCTCATAAGAATGTAGAATTCCGGAAGGGTCAGGAAGTTTTCTTCCATGAGGATTTACACCAACCCAAATGAAGTTTTCATCAACTGAAAAAGAAACATAGTATTCTAGTTAAGAAGGAAAAACAAAGCTTAAGCTCCTGAAAGATAACAGGAACGTAATGGGTTACCTCCATGTGAAGTGCACGTCTTCACACAAAAGCACCGGTGATAGATTTATGAGTTAAAAAATTTATTTTACGGGTATTATATGTGTAACGAGCTACCACTTTACCTAGGTAACCAGCCTCAAGATTGATAAGGGAATAATTCGCCAGTATTAATAATAAAGGGTTAATTGTGAATAGAAGGAAATTAATGTGACTGTAATAGCATTTGTCGCTTATTAGAGGTTAATTTGTAAATAATGTATTTGATGAAGGACCAAAATAGAAATAAAACAAGCCCACCAAGGACATTAATGGGTCTACCCTTCCTTACTATAAAAGGAGACCCATTATTCTTGGTAGGTGGGACATTCTACAATATAATATTCTCTTTCCACTTTCTCTTTCTACACTCTCAGTCTAGTCACATCAGGTCCAAGATCCAATATCCTTCCTAGTCATTTATTCTCTCATCATTGGCGCCGTCTGTGGGAAACCGTGATACCAAAAAGGAATCTTTTTCTTTGAAAAAATCACGATCTGATCTAAAAGGATGAATGATGAAGCTGTCAAAGAGAGGGTCGGGAGAGAAGTAGCCCGAGCCGTTTCGTTATTTGAAGGCGAAGAAGCCCCGGGTCGGGAACGTTACGCCCAGAGTCGGGACAAAGGTTCGACCCTTATCATGACCAGAAGACAGCTCCTGGAAGACATTGCGAGACTAAACGCTGAGAGAGAGCGGGCGTTAGATGAGAAAAGGGTTCAGGAAGGAAAAGGTAAAGAACCGTTCATAGATAACCGCAGCGGAGGCAACCCGAATGCGGGACATCGCATCGAGGCCCGACCTGTTAGATATTATCGAGAGCCTTGTCCCGAGGACGGGTAGAATGCCAGATAGCAGCGGTACCCTGAGGATAACCGCGGCGTCTCGGCCGATTACACTTCGGATGATTCGTCGGAAAGAGAGTACCGACGTCGGGAAAGGTTGAACAAACGCGCACAAAAAAACTGTTCCCGACGCCACATGGGACCCCGGTCAGACTCTCCTAAGTACAAGAAAGGTAGCACCGAAAAAATAACGTCGGTGTCGTTTGAGAAAGAAGAAATGCCAGTAGGCAGCAGGGAAGAGCGGGTAGCGCTGCCTCAGGTCTAATGGAAACCTTCGAATAGCCAGAACCAAGGGTACCGAACTAGCAACCAATTTATCAACCCCGGGGATGAAGGTCTCTACGGGATTCAGACAGAAGGGCTCGGAGGCGGAGCATTCGGATTCGGGATGAATTGGAGAGCTTCGCCGTTGTCCGACGAGATACTATCGGGGCATCTCCCGAAAAGGTTTGATATTTCCAAATTGGAAAAGTATGACGGAAAGAGGGACCCGAATAACCACTTGGAAGCCTTCAAAAACTTCATATTGAGTTTCGACAACGACGATAAAACTTTATGTCGGGAATTTTCGATGACCTTCCGGGATCGGACGTCCAAGTGGTACAACCGGTTACCACAAGGTTGCATCAAAAACTTCGGGATATTCTGGACAATGTTTAGACAGCACTTTGTCGGAAGTAAGAGTTTCCGAGCTAATGGAGACATCATCATGAATTGTAAGCATAGGCTAGGAGAGAGCCTCAGGGAATATACCAGGCGTTTTATTGACGCTAAAACCGACCTGGACCATTGCGAGGAAAATATGGCGCTAACCGCGTATCGCTTGGGCTTGCTCCCGGGACCAATGAAGCAAGCGGTAACCAAGAAGCAAGCATTTACTTTTTCCGCCCTTCTGGCTCAAATAGAAAAACAGATACTGATCGAAGAAACCGAGGCCTCTGAGGTGGCAGCGCAAATTCAGCAGAGCGCGCAAGCATCGGTTGTGATAAGATAAGGGGCTCAATCCGGCTACGCACAGCCAGCCCAGCCGGTCAGCACGATACCTCCGACCCAATCCTTGCCAGCCAAGCCTTCGGCTCCTCCGAGCCAAAAAGCAAAGCAGACGAATCAAATGGGTTCGCGGCCCATATCTAACAAATGGACCCGACCCGCTTACTTTGCTGACTTGGCGGAATGCGTGTCTTCGATTTACGAAAATACTAAGAAGAGCGGGATGTATCGGAGGCCTTTCCCTATACCAACGCCTCGAGAGCAGCGGAACAACCGGTACTGTCGCTACCATGAGGATGTAGGGCACGATACAAAGGATTGCATTGCCCTCAAAAAAGAAATACAGATGTTGATAGAGCACGGGAACCTCTTAGAATACGTGAAAAATAAAACTCAGCAGAATACCCCTTCGAGAGAGACCGTCACGATACCGAAGCCCGAAACGACCATTACCATTTCTGAAGTCACCGATCCATTTGACGTTTCAACCGAATATCTCGACCCAAAAGAAAATTTCAACATCATCGGGATTATTTAAGAAGGAGCTACAGGAAGTATTGGGAATGTGAGGAACCTTTGTAAAATTTTCGAATCATTGACTATTTTCGGTGGAGACTCTATGGCAGGCATCACGCATTCGTCTAGGAAACGACATATCATGAATTTGACTACGCAGTTGGAAGCCCAGACCTATCCTCACTCAAAAGGTACCCCCTCACTGATCCTCTATTTTGATGACGACGACATGAGGGATATAGCTGGCCCTCATGAAGACGCCATAGTTATCAGGGCGGCCATCGCGGGGGAAGAGGTCCGGCGTATTCTGGTAGATATCGGTAGCTCAGCCAATATAATCTTCGCATCCACCTTCGTAAAGTTCAGGACACCTCCAGTCATTATCTCTCGATCATCAGACAAGTGTGCTCCATCCTTTCAGGTCCTGAGAAATGCCAAGAATTTTGTTTGGACAATAGACTGTGATGAGGCCTTGTTGGGAATCAAGACTTATCTATCATCGCTAAACTTTCTCACAAAGCCTCTGACAGGCGAGACTCTTTTCCTTTACATAGCAGTTTCAGATTCCGTGGTAAGTGCGGCATTGATCAGCGAGTCAGGAGCGGCCCCCAAAGCCGTATATTTGGTGAGCAAAAGTTTACTGGGCACAGAAACACGGTATCTAAGATTGGAGAAGATGGCCTTGGCATTAGTAACCGCGGCGCGAAAAATGCGGCCATATTTTCAAGCACACCCCATTGTCGTCCGCACCTCGTTTCCACTCAAGTATATTCTTCAGCGCCCGGACATGTCAGGGAGAATGTCTAAATGCTCGGTCGAATTGGGCGATTTCGACATCAATTTTGAGCTGCGGACGGCCATTAAAGGCCAAGTTCTGGCTGATTTAATAGTAGAATTTCATTCCGACCGCCCAGATCTAGAGGCATCCTTGGGACCATCCGAACCGAACGAGTGGATTATCCGCACCGATGGAGGATCGAACGTAAATGGCCGCGGAGCTGGCGTACAGATAGTCACCCCAACGGGCATAAGTATGCATCAGGCAATCAGATTCGGTTTTCCCACTTCTAACAACAAAGCCGAGTATGAGGCCGCCATGGCCGGTCTACGACTAGCACATGTGTGTGGAGCCAAGCATGTATGACTCGTTAGTGATTCTCAACTTTTGATAAATCAAGCCTCGGGAGCCTCGGAAGCCAGAAAAGAACATCTGGTTTAGTACTTAGCCGCATTAAGGGTGTTAGCTGCGTCATTCGTTAAGGTAACATATGAACACGTCCCAAGAGCCGAGAATGTGGTAGCCAACTCTCTAGCGTCGGCCTCTTGCTCAAACAATTACCCCTGGATAAACGAACAAGAAAACCCATCAATCATAAAGAGGAAAGAGCTGGATAATCGGCCCAAAATCGTGTGTCAGGTGTCTTCGGTGACTATTTCGGATTGGTGAGGGGACATTATTGCTTTCATAGCCGAAGGTTTATTGCCGAACGACGGCGCGTCGGCCCGAAAGGTACGCAACAAAGCCCGTGGCTACGTTTTATTGGGCGACGTATTATATAAAAAATCGTTCAGCCGACCCTTACTGCGGTGTTTGGGGGTAAATGAGGCACAGATCATTGTGTCCGAGTTGCACGACGGGGAGGGCGCGGCCCACTGTGGTTACAAGGCCTTGATAAGAAGAATTTTTCTCGCCGGATTTTATTGGCCAATGATAACGACAGATGCCCAGCAGATAGTAAAAACCTGCGACACTTGTCAAAGATTTGCGAACGCAATAAACGTGCCCGCCGCCCCTTTAGAATCCATATCCGAGGGATTACCCTTTGACTGATAGGGAATCGATCTGGTCGGGCCGTTACCAATGGCGTCTGGTGGGAGACAAACGATCATGGTGGTCGTAGACTACTTTTCCAAATGGGTTGAAGCCGAACCATTATCCGTCACCAAGACTAAGGACATCGTCAGATTTATCTGGTCCAATATCTGTTGTCGGTTCGGGGTACCCCAGAAGTTCACCATGGAGCGCAACTCACAGAATTAGGCAGTGTTTTTCCGCCCCATTCCACCCTCAAGCAAACGGGAAAGTCGAGGTCACCAATAGGACAATTTTGGACCGCCTAAAAAAGAACCTCGAAGGAAAAGTTGGCAAATGGCCAGACTATTTGCATGAAGTTTTATGGGCTTACCGAACTACGCCTCGAACGACGACCAAAGAATGGCCTTATGCTCTGGTCTATGGCATGGACGCGGTCACTCCGGCAGAATCCATCTTTCCCTTCTTCAGGATCGGTACCTACGATGAAGACGCAAATGGAAGTAACAGACAACTAGCCCTCGACCTCATAGAGGAAAAGCCGAACCGTGCCCAACTAAATTCTCTCATTATCAGACCTTAATGAGGAGTCGATATGCGACTAAAGTACGACGGCGGGAATTCAAAGTCGGTGATAAGGTTCTGAGACGAGGTTTTCTCCATACCAAAGACAAAATCCTCGGTAAGCTCGCCCCAAACTGGGAAGGGCCATACGAAGTGATAGAGAAGGTCAAGAGCGGGACTTACCGTTTACAAGATAAGCTCGGGCGTTCATTAAGGCTACCATGAAACATTGAACACCTGAAATTGTATTTAGAGTAATTTCATATTTTGTAAACTCAGAACTTATTTGTGTAAGTATGTTTTGGGTCGGGGATGCACTATTTCCTACCTCGGTGACGCGAGAAGGTTTTAATGAGGCATCGATCACACCTGTCCCCTTTAATCGATTTTTTTTTGTGCCTTTACATCTTTGAAGTGTTACAGACGACTCTATCAGCTGACGAGCTGATCGACGAATCTTTTTTTTAACAATCTGGACTACTTTACATAACCTTCATCGGTTTTTCAGTTTTTGAACTGATCTACATCTTAAATTCCCGACCTTACGGGAAAATTTTCAATTTTACATTGATCCACAGAACCTTCATTGGTTTTTCAGTTTTCAAACTGATCTACATCTTAAATTCCCGACCCTACGGGAAAATTTTCAATTTTTCATAGATCCACAGAACCTTCATTGATTTATCAGTTTTCGAACTGATCTACATCTGAAATTCCCGATCCTACGGGAAAATTTTCAATTTTACATTGATCCACATAACCTTCATTGGTTTTTTAGTTTTCGAACTGATCTACATCTTAAATTCCCGACCCTACGGGACAATTTTTAATTTTACATTGATCCAAAAAACCTTTATCGGTTTTTCGGTTTTCGAACTGATCTACATCTTAAAATCTCGACCATTATATTTTGACCAACTAAACTCTCACAAGTTTTTTTTATAACCAAACCAATCGCATCTCAAAAGTCTGACCCTCACAAAACCATTACAGAAGGAAACATTCACAGAAAAATATAAGTACGGATGCAATAATTGATTGTCTGGAAATTTTGTAAAAAGTTTATAGAGGACTCCGCAGTCCCCAAAATCAACAAGTCTTAAACAACATACAAAACACAAAGACTAAGGACGTCGTGAATTAAGCATCTTCTTCCTTCGACTCGGTGTCGTCCGATTCATCGTCCTCACAAACAACACCAGAAGGGCGGTCATCTTCTGGGACGTCCAGCCACATTGACCCAAGGGGAAGGTCTGGGAAGCGATGGTGAAAAGACAGAACGTATGCGGCCTTGGCCTCGGCCTTCTCCTTCTTCATCCACTTCTTACATTTTTCAGCAAAAAGAGTATTGGCCGTCTTCAGATCAGTGATCTCCCGCACCAAGCCTGTGACACGATCCTCTCCGGCCTTCCTGGCCTGCTCCAAAGCCACCTCGCTCTCCTTGAGCTTTTCCTCGGCTAATTCCTGAGCAGATTTACCCTTCTGCACCTCCTCTTCCAGACCGGTAACTTTTGCCTCCGCGCCTGACAGCTTCCGGCTCAGTTCCCCTGCCCGACGTTCTTTCAGGGCCAAGGGCACAAGCATGTTGTACAGGGAAAGGGCCAGTCCGTCAGTAATCTGCAACGGAAAAGTGTGCGGACTCCCGGGCACCGACAGCACCGAAAGCTTCATATGCCACTCGATGACGCTGCGGCATATGTAGAAGCCTTCGGGGGACTAGCATCATCAGGGATCACCACTACAGGGTCGACCATCGAAACACCCTTAGCCCCCCCATAATGGTCGAATAGCTCCGGAATGGTAGCATTATCAGCACCAGCAGCAGACCCGCCTTCCTTCCTTGAGCGCTTAGGCTTCTTAGCCTGAACCCCCTCTGCGTGGGCCTGACCCTTCCTTTTCTGCGCCAGCTCCTGGGCCCGATCGACCTCCCCACCCTCAGCAGTAGCTTCATCCTGGTGCACCTCCGCACCCGCCTCCTCAGCACCGGCATTGTCTTCCTCGACATCATCGTCGGATTTTAGGCGCTTGCTAGGCGCCTTGTTGCGCTTTGGGAGAAATAGGTGGGCACCGAGCGCATCCGTCTTAGCAATCAAGTCCTCCATACTTGGGGGCTGGCGCAGCTGCTCAATAGTGAGAACCTTTGACGAGCAACGCCAGAGGTTACTCATAATGAGGTTGGTGTTTTTAAAGGCCCGGTGCATTGCCCGACCCTAGTGCTTCTTGGCATAATCCTTCAACACTTGGAAGGTGACTATGCCCACTTTGAAGTAGTCCTTCTTCAGCCCCTGGACGAACTCCTTCGATACTACACAAAGGATCCGTTCAATAAAAAAAACAGCTTACCATCGGGAACCCAGGTCCGGAGCAATTGCCTCGGGTTCTCCTTACTGTAAGGGCGGCCATTTTCCTAGCAGCCGCTAAGGAAGACGAAGCGACGCTTCCAACCTTTGTCGCCCTCGAGAAAGTCATTGACTATCTTCCATGTATTTGCCAGAGAAGAATAGAAGAACGGGGACTTGGGAGACTTCGACATCCCGGACATGGCTACGTATTCCTCCATGGACATGATCCGACCCGAAAGGCGTGAGGCCATTATGCAAGACATCAGTGTGTACCATGCATTAGGCGTCAGCTGAGAGGGGCAGATTTTGAGGGTTCTGAAGTACAGAGAAATCTCAGGATCCAGGGGGAACCTGAGGCCCTAGTTGAACAGCTCGGTGAAAACCACAATCTCTCGTGACCGAACGTGCACGGGAGTCTCTCCAGGAAAAGGAAACCGGACGGTAACGCACTCTGGAATGCCCCATCGGATCAGTAGCTCTTTTTGCTCAGCAGCACGGAAGTAAAGATACTTGCCCTCAAAAAGAAAGATAACGTTGTTTGCGGGTAACCAGCGGTGATATGGGGTGGTTATGACCGCCTCTATCTCCTCGGTAAGCGGGTCCTCGGGAGGGGCAGCGATATTGCCAGCAGCATCAATACCGTCTTCTATGGGCAGAACGTCCACCTCTGATTCTTCGATATTTACTACCGGAACTTTGTCAGAACTAAGGTCGGTGGCGGCACCCGGGTCGGATGGTCGAACAAGAGGATCCGTATGGCCAGAACTGCTGCCGCTGTGTGCCAGATGAGTTTCGTCTTGTTGCTGACGAGCCTGTTCGAGATCCAATTCTGCATGCATCAGTGGCCATCGATTAAGACCCAAAAAAGTCACAACAGTGTTAGTTTCGGTTCGGTATCCTCGTATGGAGGGAGTGAGTTGAACCATCTCAGGAGAATTACCTCCCGTGGGAGAAGTTGGGAGCTGGTTTCCCCCATAGAAAGAAATTTGGCTTTGCCGCGGCGTCGGGGCGGAAAAGGGGGCGGAGCAGCGTAAGAATTGACTGAGGAAGGCGTCGGGCGATTTAATCAAGAAATTGGGGAGCGTGGAGAGCTACTGCTAGAAGGAATGACAATGGGATCTGGGGTCCGAGCACCGGATGGTTCGGGCAAGGTAAATGACTCGGCGGGGATCGGGTCAGCGAGAACGGGGTTGTGGGGCTGCGGTACAGGCGTGAATGGCTTGGTGTCAGAGCTCTAAATTATTCCCGCACGTCGGTATTCTTCAGCACGGTCACCAATGCTAGCCCAATCTACAAAGCCGAACACCGGTCCTTTCTTTTTTTCGGTTTCTGCTTCGAGTACCTAGGTCTCATAAAACAAGCACTCTCTCTCTAGAAAAATCTGGACAACACTTTCTCTCTCTAGAATGCCTCTGAGAGAGATTTGTATTTGTAAGGTATTTATAGGCAACCTCACCTAGCCGTTGCATGAACGGAGAAGTCCAAGCGACAAAAAGCAGCGGGAAGTCGAAAGGACTCCTTAAGAGACTGTGATGACAAGCACGCATCGAGTTAGCAGTTGACACGTGTCATTTCTCTTCTGACGCGCACGCTAACCCTATACTAGCCAACTCAGACGAAGACACTAGCTGGGCCACCATGACCCGATCCACACCTTAAAGCCGGGTTGCCGGCCTAAGCCCATGGAAAAACCACCAAGAGGGTTCGGAAGCAGACCCAAGGTGACTCATAAGCCACTTCGGGACTAAGTTTAGGTGGAAGAAAATGTCCGAGCCCGGTTGCCTGATAAGACTTAGAAGGTTGGACAGCAGTTGGGAGAAAGTCTCCATGCCCGATCAGTTGATAGGCACCTCGAGGGTCGGGCACGCTGGAAAGAAAGGGTCTGGCCCGGGTAGACCAGCCATCAATCCAGAGGGTAAGGGACAGCGACGTCCTGAATTGACTCCTTTACAAATCTTCGTTCCCATTGCTCTCGAAGACTGGGGGCTACTGATAAGGGAATAATTCGCTAGTATTAATAATAAAGGGTTAATTGTGAATATAAGGAAATTAATGTGACTGTAATAGCATTTGTCGCTTATTAGAGGTTAATTTGTAAACAATGTATTTGATGAAGGACCAAAATAGAAATAAAACAAGCCCACCAAGGACATTAATGGGTCCACCCTTCCTTACTATAAAAGGAGACCCATTATTCTTGGTAGGTGGGACATTCTACAATATAATATTTTCTTTCCACTTTCTCTCTCTACACTCTCACTCTAGTCACATCAGGTCCAAGATCCAATATCCTTCCTAGTCATTTATTCTCTCATCAAAGATGAGTGAACTTCTCGGTATCATTACCTTGGGTCTTTCGATTATGATGAGAGCTTGGGCTAACGTCAAGGTTGTCAACCTTCTTAGCTGAATCACTTATCACCGCAAAGTTTAGAGATTTTATCTCATCATTCTCATTCTTCGTGCCTAGAGTCTTGTATTCTGAAATGTTAATGATATGGGGTTCATGTGTTTTTATTCTCTTCTTAGAAGGTTTAGAGGATTCTGTCTTGACAAACTTGGTGGGAGCTCGTCTTCATCATGGTAGGAAATTTTAGCATAAGAAAAAAATATCACATACATCACCTCATCTTCAATTAAAGCCACTTTGACGGAATCATCGTGATTTTGGTTCTTCATTATCCACAACAACGAGGGAGAAAAGTTGATTGTGGTATAAAAAACGATGGAACCTTTTCTCACAATGCTCCTCAGCCCAAGTGCTAAGTTCCTGATAGACCACTTGACCTCGGTAAGTAGATGATGTAAATAGATTTTGATATTATACAATAAAGCTTTAGTTAATACATATAAAAAAACAGCAAATGAAAAGATGAATCAAGTCCAACTAATGAGTCTAAAATCAATGGCAAGTTTTTGGGCCTAAGATCTTTATTAACTTTTTTCCAGGCACTTCGAATATGATTTAGGCATAATCTTTATAATCGTAATTTCATTCTCTTAAGCACCACTTATAAAGAAGAAGTGTATTTTCCACTCTATTGCATACTTCAAAAGCTCATGTTGTTTTGTTGAACTGGAACTCATTGATAAAAACTCAATCATATCAAACCTTATATCTGATAGCTTTAAAGAAATAATACACGACATCAAGGTCCCTAAGTTCTGAGACCGACCTGGCTTGAAAAAATATCAAGTAGTTGGAAGAATTTTAAGACGCCGAGATGCATCGGTAACTGAAGGCCTCAGTCAAGTAGTTCATAATAGAAAATTAAGTCATCCTTTTAGAAAGACATTGAAGTCTCTCCAGGATACGGAAGACGGATATAGACTTTGTTAAAAATGCCCCATTTATGGTGCATACAAGCTACTTCTTCGGGGTTATAGTAGATGTATGGTACTCGGTATAAAATACCAAGTAAGGCTAATTTATCTATTCAATTATAAGGGAAACTTCTAATAGAATCATGCATTTATGGTCCCATTAAAAAATTATATCATGTGTTAAATCATGCCTTTACTGTCACAAAACACTTTTGCAGTAGTCATATCCAAGCCCGAATCTGCTACCAAACCTTGCAACCCTATTACCTCCTTAACTGATTATGTTATAGTCATATACTCTACCTCTGTTGTAGACAAATCTACTGCAGGTTACAACTGTGCTTTCCAACTGATTGCACTCCTAGCTAAAGTAAACATATAACATGTCAAAGATCTTATTTTATGCATATCACCTGAAAAATTAGAATCAACAAAACGAAGCACTGATCCTACAATATCGTTCACAGATCCATCAATATTGGGCTTGTTGAAAATTAATTCAAAATTTGCAGTACTCTTAAGATAATAAAGTTTATATTTCACTGCTTGCTAGTGTTCTATCCTAGGGCATCCCATATACATCTTGACTATAGCAACTGCATGTGAAATATCAGGATGTGCGCTTACCATAACGTACATGTTATTATTAACTCCACTTGAATTTGGAACCTTCGATATTTGTTCCAACTCAACATCTGCCTTGGTCGTTCCTATTGTAGAAAACTTGAAATGAGTAGCAAACGGAATGTTAACTGTCTTAGCATAAAAAATGTTGAATCTTTGTAGCACATTCTCAATGTAGCTCCATTGAGACAAGTGTAGTGATCACACACCCGTGTTCCTGATAATCTTCATACCAAAAGTTTTATTTACACTACCCATATCCTTCATCCCAAACTCATTACTAATCTACATCTTTATCTGCACAATGTGACATACTACAAGAAGCAATAAGAATATAATCCACATACAACAACAAGTAAACATAAGAATCATTGGTTAAGAACCTTCGTTAGTCACCGGAGTTAGGTACTTGTTTCAAAACTTCCACTCAAGTTATATTTGTCTAAAAATTGTCATTTTTGTTGGGTTTTTTTACATTTATGGTCACTAACGGTGACTAAAAATGCAAAAAAAAACCAATACTAGTGACCACTGGTGAAATAAAGTGACTATTTTGATACAAAAATTAAATAAGTGGCTTTTGGAAACATGTGAGCAACTCCGGTGAATAATCATGATTTTTCACCAAGAATCGTCTCACATATTTTGATAATACACACAACTGTCATATAGACTCCTTATGAACCGTTTGACACCATGAATGTATCAAAACGTTTGTACCATTGTCTAGGTGACTATTTCAAACCATACAGTAAATTTTTCAGCAGATAACTCGTGTCCTACATATTGGGTTCGATAAATCCCTTTGGTTGTCTTATCTAAATTCGTTCCTACAATTCACCATGTAGAAAATCAGTCTTTACATCGAACTTCTCAAGTTCTAAAGCTTGCAAAACTACCATGGCTAACAAAACTCAAACCGAAGTATGATTCAACACTAGAGAAAAGACTTCATTGAAGTCTATTTAGCAACCAGTGTTGCCTTGAATTGAGGTGCCTCAACCCCTAGATTACCTTTTTTTATTGAATACCCATTAGCTCCTTATTCCCTTAAGTCCTTTAGGAAACTTAACAAGCTTCGATTTTTTATTCTTATGAAGGGATTCAATCTTTTTCCCTATAACACCAATATACTGATCTACTTCTGAACTCGTTGTAGCTTCACTGTAGCTACTAGGTTCCTATATCTAAACTTATTATGTAATTGATAGAGCATATGCAACTAGATTAACATATGTTTTTGGTTGTCTAGTCTCTTTTCTTTCTCTGCCCAATGTTATGCTATAAGATGGTTATTCTGGTTATGGTGTACCATCACCACTATCACCCATGTTGCGCTTCAACTCTCGATCCTAGATCCCCTTTAGAACAATTCGAATTATTAGACCTAATATGAAGTGATTATACTTCAAGCTCCACATGTTTACTCACAACCGATCATGATTTAACCATTTCCTTTACTTTCTTCTAAATGTCTAACGTTAAAAGTCACGTCATTATTGGCGAGAAAACTTATAGAGTTTGGATTAGTACACCATAACTTATATCCCTTCACTTCATTAGGATATCCTAGAAATATGCACCTCTTTATCCTCGATTGAAGTTTACAATCTCGCACATGAGTGTACGTAGGGCAAACAAACACTCTCAACTATTTGTAATCAACCAACAATCCAGACCAAATCTCAAAATGATTTTTACAATCAATAATCATTGATAATGAATACTTTACCAAGTAAAACGTTATATTGATAGATTCAGCCCAAAAAATAATTTCCCACATCAGCATGCAAGAGAATTTTTCGTGCCTTATCACAAAGCATTCTGTTCATTTTTTCTACGACCCCGTTATGTTGTGTTAATCTAGAACACGTTTTATGATGTACTAAGCTTTGTCAGATTGTTGAACACATGTTTACAAAATTCTAACATATTATCTATCGCGGGATGCTTGATCTTTATCCATGTCTGATTCTCAATCATCATCTTCCATTTGAAAAGGTTGAATATGCCTTATCTTGGTTTTCAAAAAATAAGCCAACACCATCCTTGAATAATTATTGATCAAACTTATGTAGTATCTGGCTCCACTCATTGATGAAATTATGTTTGGGCCCCAAAGATCTTAGTGAAGGTAATCCACTTTCCTTTTAGACTTTCTTACACCCGACTTGCTCAATTTGACTCTAGTTTGTTTATTAAAAACACAGTTTCCACAAACTCCCAATATTTTACTTTATACACTTCAACACATCAATCTTTCTTAAAACAACTAATCCTTCTATCACCCATGTGATCGAGGCACCAATGCCACAACTGATTACGATTTATCTAAATTTGGAAAGTATTACCTAATTATGGTACTACAACATCACCCACAACAAAAATCCATTTGAAAATGCCAAGCCTAATTTATAAACTGCCTTTTACACACACCATTAAGTCCTTTTCCAATTTTATTACACCATCGTCTACATGATACTTGTAATCCCAAGAGTCTAGTGACATAAGAGATATTAGGTTTCTCTTCAACCCATGAACATGGCAAGAATCACGATTCTAACAACCCCATTAAAGATTTTGATCATGACGTTACTGATACCTCCAAAAAGAAACGAATGATTGTTGCCTAAATAAACAGTTCCCTACATTAGCTTGTAAGTATCAAACCATTTCTTGAAATGACACATGTGATATGTAATGTAAGTATCGAGTAACCAAGATTTTTTCCCACAGTCTAACATATTTTCTCTACCAGTATTTTTAATATCATTAGAATCGTTCATACCTTTTGCTAGGTTTGTAGGATTTTCCTTTTAATTTCTCTTATTACCTTTCAATTTTGGTTAGTCTTTCGTATAATGACCTTACTCACCGAATTTATAATAATATGATTTATTGGCTCTTGATTTTAACCTCCAAATCTTTTTATTTGAAGAACTCGCTTTGTTGATAGATCTTCCCCTAGTCATAAGACATTTCCCTTCCTCCTGTTTGTCTGCCAGCAACTGTCTCAAATTCTTTGACTTTAGCACCCCTTTGACATCCACTAGAGAAAATGTATCCTTACCATATATTATGATATCCACGAAGTCATTATAGAAAGTTGGTAACGATTTAAATACAAATATATCTCGATCTTCATCCTCAATAATGATATTAATATTCTACAAAACCATAATAATTGATTTATAATTATCTAGGTGTTTAGTTATAGACATATATTCTTTAAATCTGAAATTGTACAAGCTTTCTTCAAGTATAACCAATTCACGACTGATTTTTTAGAGTAAAGTTCTTTCTATTTTTTCCATACGCACACATTAGTCTTCTCAGCATTAATCTCGGAAAGAACAGTGTCCTTTACACCAATTAGAATCCAACATAAAGCCATTTCTTAAAGTTATTATTTTTCTTATTCTTTCATCTCTTCTTGTAAATTATTCTCAACATCCTTCTACAACTCTTGTAATACGAATGAAGATTTCACCTTAATTTCCATAATGCAAAGCTAGATCCCCCATAAAATCTTTCAATTTTATATTTTGTTGATGTAAACACAATTGCAAATCTTAATTTCAAAACCTAATTTCACGGCGCGAAGCTCTTATACTAAATTTTTGAGAATATGGGTACCGCCTATTCCGCTTTCGTATATAAGTGAGAATAAACCAATCTCTAAACTAGTATGATATTGTCCCTTTTGGATCCCAAACACCGCACGAATTTACTTTTGCTCCACTCCAAAAGGCCTTATACTAGTTGAGGTATGTTCTTAATTATATACCATTTATCTTTCCCATGTTTAACCGATATGGGATGTGATACTTTAGTCGTATCTTAATAAATACTCCCCTAGAATAAAGTACCACTTTAGTCTCCTTTCAATTTACTTTCATTCGCTCACTCTAATCAGGTTACTCACAGGTTCTCCACTGAGCTATAAAGCTTTACAACAAATCTATCTACTCACACTCCAATCACTATACTGTTTTGTTCCTTAGCGCTGCTCCAATCAAGTACCATTATCTTGATATAGTCTAATTAATTCACAACGTTTGATGAGCCACAAGCCCTTCAAATTAGGCCACACTAGTAATCTATAAAGCATATGATTCACTTTGAGTATTGTTGTTGGTTTATCATGTTCAATATCCTAGAATTTCACTCACATCATGTTCCATTTAGGCTTGGATATTTGATACTATATTTTATGAATCACTATGTAATATACCACTGATTGCTCAAACACAGAATAAAATAAAGAACATGAAAGAAAAGAACACGCGATTTTAACATGGTTCGATAAATGTCTACATTCACAGGTGCGACTAGATAAAATAGTTTAACTATTATATATAAGGGTTATAAATTTTAAATGTGCTTTTGTGTAGTTTTAGTAATCTAATTATAGAGAATAAATAGACTTACTAGATAATGAGCCTAATGAGCTCATATCCAGAAGACTATAAACTATAACCATGCTATATTTAAACACAAAAGGCACACTGTCAATGTCACAAAGGTACATAATTTTCAAAATGCTTGATGGTGTTATTAGAATCGTGACGTGTTGCATGTTCCTGGGTTGAAGATAAAACTCATGATTAAAAGTATTATGCAACCCATGGTATAATCAAGGTGATAAAGGGCTCAAGCGTATGTCTGAAATGAAGTTTGTAAAAAAGATTGTACATTCTCCAGGGAAGTGTTGTTGTATGCGATGTTAAGTAGCATGTAGCATTAATACGAAGTAATAGACAAAGTCGGTATGATAAAAATCAATTGTAACATTGACGTCTCGGTCACATGAGTGAAATAGGATCAAGTATTTTGGGAAAAAAAGATTTGTTAATAAGGTATAAAGCATAATCATTATGATTTTATGAACACTGTGTTTGGCAAACAAACTAGAGTGAAATTAAGCAAGTCGGTTGTAAGAAAGACTAAAGGGAAAGTGAATTACATTCACATGTATCTTTAGGACCCAAATAGAATTTCATCAACGAGTAGACCCATATACTACATGAGTTTGATCGATGATGATTATTTTCTGAAAACTGAAGTTAAGGTACATTCAACCTTTTTCAAATGGAAGATTTATTGAGAAGCAGGCATGAAGAAAGATCAAGTGTTTTAAGATATATAAATGTTAGAATTTTTTTAGTTGTGAGTTCGATGTGTTTTATGATGTATATGGAGTAATGCGTCATCGCACTTGGTCTAGAATACCATAACATTATTTGGTCGTAAAAAGAACGAACATAACACTTTGTGACAAAACATGAAACATGTTCTCGCAGTCCTTTGTGGGAACAGATTTTTGGGCTAAATTTATTAATACAACATGTTAGTTAGTGAATTGGTCTTCATCAATGACTACTTTTTGTAAAACTTTTTTTAAGATTTGTTCCAGATCGTTAGTTGATTACAAATACTTTAGGGTGTTCAGTTGTCCTATATACATTCATGTGAGAGATGGTAAACTTGAGCCGGGGGAAAAAGGTACATATATATAGGCTATGCTACTGGAGTGAATGGATATACATTATGGTGTACCGCTCTAAAATCTCTAGGTTTTCCCATCACTAAGGACGTGCCTTTGAATTAGTATGTTTTTCTAGACAATCAAAAATATATATGGGAAACGGTTAAACCAGGATTGGTGTGAAAAGATGGAACTTGAAGTAGTATCGGTTCCTAGTAGGTCCACAAATTTGAATGGTTCTGAGGTGGATCCATAAACAGAAGGTGAAGCATCAACATCGGATGATAGTGATGATGATGCACCCGAACCAGAATAAGAACGTTATATAATAGCATTGGGCAGAGAAAGAATAAATATTATACCACCAAAAAGGTATGCAAACTAAGTTTTATATGATATGTTAATTACAAAATAAGTTGAGATTTGGGAACCTAGTAGCTATAGGGAAGCTATAAAGAGTTTAGAACAATATCTGTGGATTGGTGCTACTGGGAAGAGATTGAATCTCTTAATAAGAATCATACGTCGAAGCTTTGTTAATCCAGTGGTTAAGGTACCCTAATTCAAAGAAAGATTGGTCGTTATAGGTTTAGTAAAAATGAATGAATCGACTTCAATGAAGTAATTTTCTCTAGTGGTGAAACATATTTAGTTAGACTTTTATCTATCATTATAGTTTTGTAAAATTTAAAACTTGAGCAGCTGGATGTGAAGACATGTTTCTACATGGTGAATCAGAAGAACAAATTTGTATGAGACATCTAGAGGGATTTATCGAAACTAATACATAGGACAAGAATTGTCTACGGAAAAAGTCATTGTATGGTTTGAAACAATCTTCTAAACAATGGTACAAATAATTTGATATACTTATGGTGTCAATAGTATTCACAAGGAGTCCATATAACAATTATGTGCATCATCAATAGATGCCAGATGATTATTATATTTACTTGTTGTATATGGCTAATATGCTTACAGATGCTTGTAATATGTCACATATTGTGAAGATAAAGAAGCAGCTTAATGTCGAATTTGAGATGAAAGATATGGGTAGTGAAAATAAAATTCTTTTGATGAGTCCCTGAAAAATAAGTGTATGATCATTACACTTGTCTCAATGAAGCTATATTGAGAAAACTCTACAAGGATTTAACAAGATTAGTGCTAAGGCAGTTAGCATCCCATTTGCTACTCATTTCAAGTTTTTTGCAACATGATCTTCTAAGGATGATGCTAAGTTGGAAGAAGTTTTCAAAGCTTCTATATTCAAGGTCAATTGGTAGTATCATGTATGTTATGGTATGCATACGTCTTAATATTTGACATGCAGTTGGTATAGTTAAGATGTACATGGGATGCCCTAGGAAAGAACACTAGGAAGTAGTGAAATATAAACTTCATTATCTTAAAAATACTGTGAATGTTGGAATACTTTTCAACAAGCCCAATGTTGATGGATCGAACAATGATATGGCAGGATCAATGGTTGGTTTTGTTGATCCTCATTTTGCAAGGTTATAAATAATATGATATTTTTGATAAGTTATGTGTTTACTCTAGCTCGTAGTCCGATAAATTGGGATTAATAGTTGTAAGCTAATATAGCTTTATTCACAATAGAGGCAAAGTACATGACGATAATATAAGAAGTTAAATAGGAAATATGGTTTCACGGTTTGGTGGCACATTTGGGCTTGTATAAGACTACTACAAAAAAAATTGTAACAATCAAAATGCCATACACCTTACAGAAACCAAATGTATCAGGTGCGTACAAAGCACGTAAATTTCAGGTATCATTTTTTTATGGTTAATATCAAAGGTAACTATTCATGTAAATAAATATTTTACGCACGATAATCCAACAGATATAATGACCAATGCAGTATCAGTTCAGAAGTTTCGGGAGTGGCTAAACTGGACTGGTGTTTGTAGCATCAAGTAAATGCCTTATGGGCATTTTGTTAGTCATATAAAGAGAGGTTTCTTTTTTTATAGTGAAGAAAGGATTCTTCTCAAGGGGAAGACTTATTGAGAATAAGTCGAATAATGTTCACAATATACCTTGTGATTCCTATGTTCATGGTGTACCTTGTGTTCGTTGGAACTGAAAAAACTATATGAAGAACTCTGGTCGGATATGATTCAAAGTGTATCTTGTATTTGCTAGTACATTCTTATGTCCCTATTTATAATTATTTATAGTGTAGCAAATAGAAGCTCATTATACCCATTAATTTAGATAGTTTTATTTAAATGAACTACTACGGTAACACAAAATACACACTAAAATTTGTAATATTTTTCTATCACAGTGAAACACTTTTCTATGCAATGCATGTGGATGTACACATTTGTTGAACCGTGTTAAAATCTTGTGTTATTTTATTTTATTTTCTTCATTTTATTTTGTGTTTGAGGCATTTTTGAAATATTGCATATTGTGTCATAGAATATCCTTATACTGGTGTCATTGTTCATCGTGTAGATAAACCCAACACCTTAGTCTAATGTTGCACTAAGTGTTATGTTTATGTTTTGCTTGTTGTGTAAGACTCGTAACATATCCCTTAATAGTATGTTTGGATATTATATGAAAACTAAATATGTAAGCTACTAAGTAGATATACAGACAATAAGCTAAATCTTAATCTCTACATGTAAATTTTTTGAAAGTTTATTAAGTAAAACGACTTCTAGATGTCATTCGTTTTATAGTGAAGTGAATGTAACTTTAACATTTGCACGTATAACCATATAGTTTTTACATATATGAAATGCTAATATAAATATGTAGTTAATATTTATATGTAACTAGTTGACATCTAACAGTCGACTTTGAACACCCAACAAAACCTATACTATGTATGTGTTGTTTATTTACCTGTAAAATATGCACATCGAACCATAATATTTGAACAATCAAAAAGCCTGAACTATAAATTCATTGTTCATTTACTTGTAATATGTGTACATCTAACCATACAATTTGAACATTCATGAAAACATAAATTACAAATGCATTAATCATTTACCTGTGAAAATTAAGTGTTTATATTAACACTTAGTGTTACGTGCACATCTAAGTGTTTATATTAATAGACAAATACATTAAGTAAAAAGTTTAACATTTTAAAGAAGTTACATCAGTATTTAACTCTTTTGTTAAAATATAATCAAATTATGTAAAATAGTTAATTTGAATAAGAGCAATATTCTTACGTGGTTATTAGTACATTCACAACATGCATGTATACTGTTTTTTCTTTGTTACTCGTCATATCTAATGTTTACTTGCAGGTTTTCGAATATACAGTTTTTGTTCATTTCATTTTTATGGTTCATTAATGATTGTCTTTGTACTTTTTATGTTTTTTTTGTGATATATTCTCACTTTGAAGTTTTTTCCATACTGTTAGACATTTTTCAAGTTCAACATCGTGGATTTTAATGTTGCTGTCCTTTATTTCTAATGAGTATTTATATAATCTTTCTCCCCAAACTTTACTCTCTAATGAACATATGTTTTTTTTTCTTTTTTAACAATTATGGATTTCAATGTGATTATATTTGTTGCAATGATATCTTTCTCCATGGTCACATTTGTATTTTATTCTAATAACTTATCTTTCTTTCGTTCAACCTTGTATTATTTTTTTCAAATAAGTTTTTCTTAGAAACTTGTTTGACTCTTCTTTCTCAACTAAATCTTTATGATTTTTGTACAGTTCTAACTTGTAATTTTTAGTTGTTTTTTTAATATCATTCATTTGGATAATTAAAAGCTCAACATTTGTTCATCATCTGAATTTAAATTTCTTCTTAAGTTTCACGTAATTTGAGAGGGTGAAAATTATTCCTTGAGTTTTATAATATGTTCATCTTTTAAGAAATTCAATACTAAGTGTGCCTTTAAAAATATTTAATTTAACAAACTGACGCAAAAAAATATTAAACGATTATGTAGCATTATTTAAATAAATGTTTATTTAAAAACTAAATTATTATTTTGCATACTTACCTATGTTTTGTCTAAAAAATATTTAATTTAACAAACTGACGCAAAAAAATATTAAACGATTGTGTAGCATTATTTAACTAAATGTTTATTTAAAAACTAGATTATTATTTTGCGTACTTACCTATGTTTTGTCTTGAGTAACGTCATCTGTTTCATTATTGTTGTTTACACAAAGTGTGTCATTCATGATTGTATTAATACTAACATTTTCAAAATTATATTGTTGAGAACTTGTTTGACTTAATGATTATCAAAATTTAGCAGGTAAATGTTTCATTCAGTTTAAATGTTTATATCTAAATGAAATTTTTGAAAATTATATGTTTTAAAGAATCAACAAAATAGTTATGAAGAAACAATTAAATATAACAAATGCACATTTGAGCATAAACTTTGAACATCAAACATTTTAAACTAAATATGCATATAACGTTTATATTTAACCAATTCACATCTAAGCATATACTTAGAATATCATTAAAAATCTAAAGTACATATTCTTATACCATTTAACAATAACCACTGCACATCTAAGCATACAATTTGAACATTCAACAAATCTTAATCTACATGTGAATATAACATTTACCTATAACAAGTGTACAATCTAAGCATACAATTTGAATATTTTACGAAGCCTAAAATACATATGACTATAACATTTACGTGATAAACATTTGGACATATGGTGAGAACATCCAGCAAATCCTAAACCCATATGCATATAACATTTATTCCTAAATTTTGGATTATTTCTCTAATAATATTTTACTTTATTAATTTTCAAACAGTTAAATGATTATTTGACACCTAAATATGTAGTATATACATAGACCTGTGTATAGGAACTTGTAAACTCATATGATATAGTCACATCATATTTTTTTTTAATTTCATTCATAATTGCAGTGATATCAATATTTGCAAGACTATCTTCTTGAGAACTTTTATGTGTTGGCGTTGTTATTTTTGTAGTTGAGTCTGATAAGTTCGGATTTTATTGCCACTCTTTATGAGAACCGGACAGGGGAAATTCGGACAACATCCACCCACTGAACCATCCGAACTAAACTAATGTACTAAAAACTTAATCACTTTATGACTAAGCTAATTACCTACCTGCTTGAAACTAATGGGTCGTTGAACTCGACCCGAATCCATAAACACGACGCGAAAGCCCATGTGGCCCAAGGTTAAGGGTATAAATACCCAACCACTTTCATTTAATAAGGGTAATGAAAATTAAATACAACCAAGCAGCTCAACTCTCTCACTACAATCTACTAAACATTAAATACCCTTGAAATACCACAAAACTTCAGACAAAATTACCCTCAATTAAAATTAATCCACACCAAATTGGCTACCACAATGGGAGAAGAAGGTGCCCGAATCTAGCATTAAAAACCATCAGGAAAAACCAGTTCGGATGAATCCGGACGTGCAAGAAGTACCACCAGCTTTGGCCGAAGTGGTGGGTGAGAATGATGAATATACTATTGAGGAGCGAGATAGGTTAAAAGTTGAAATAGAAGCTCTGAGGGCTGCCAAGAGGGCAGAGATGGGCCCAAAAGAGAAGTCTAAAGCATTAGTAGCCCATCATACTAATAATCCTAGAGAGCATGAGCCGTCGAAAACCCATGTGAGTGCAAAAAAGACTCATGCTAGCTAAAAAAAGTCTCACCGGTCTAAACCGGTGGAAAGCTCTAATTCAGACTCAGAGTCTTCCGGTAGCTCCTCAGGTGAAGATGGAGTCGAAGAGTCTTTGTCATCCAGCAGTGATGAATGCCGTTCTTAAAAGAAACACAAATTTGTTAAGAAGTACTCAAGAAAAAAGGATAGGCATGGAAGGTTAAAGAGGCATCTGGGCAAAGGAACGTCTCATAGCCGGAGACATGTAGATCGATTGTTAATGGATCCTTTTGCCTTCCATGATGAACCATGTATCTTTTTAACTCCTAACGAAGATACGGTTTTCAGTCGTGGCCGAAATTAGAGACAATCTCCATTGTCCTCCAAAATATTGTCCGGAAACCTTCCTAAGAGGTTTGACAGTACGAAAATGGAAAAATATGATGGTAACAAAGACCCGGATAACCACTTAGAACAATTCAAATATGATGAATTTTGATGATGCCGACAAGTTAATTTGTAGGGCATTCTCCCAATCTTTTACGGGGAGTGCTCTGAAGTAGTATAATAGCTTACCACAGGGTTGTATCAGGAATTTTGACACTTTTTGGGTGGCCTTTCGGAGGCAGTTTGTTGGAAGGAAGTGAAGAGCAATGGAGACACGATTATCCATTGTGCCCAAGAACCAAACGAATCTTTAAAAGAATACATAAGTCGTTTTGTGAATACCAAAAATGGATTGGTTGATTGCTTCAAGCAAGTAGCGATAGCTTCTCTGAGGAAGGGCTTAAACCCTGGAAACTTAGCTGATTCAGTAACCAGAAAAAGGCCATGACATGGGGAGGTCTGCTGAATCAGGTCGGAAAGCAGATTAATGTAGATGAAACAAAGAAAACTAGGGTGCACAGGCAGGTGAGGTCTGCTCCGGTTGCACCAAATCCAAACCAAAACCAGTCCGGAAACAAGGCTAAGGAGGCTGGACAGGGTCATAACAGAGCCAAAGCTCAGTCTCAGCCAGCTGCACCAGCCCAGAGTCAACAATCTAGAAATAAACGAGAGCCTTGGGTTAACCGGAGTGGTTTGCTGAGTTGAAGGAAAATGTAGCCATCATTTATGACAAAACAAAAGATGAAGTACACTATAGAAGGCCAATTGCTTTACAGTCTCCTAGGGAGAGCCGTAATAATTATTTCTTCCAGTATCACCATGATACTAGTCATACCACTGAGGATTGTATTGCGTTGAAACAAGAAGTGCGGAATTTAATTGAAAGAGGAAAGTTGGGGGCGTATGTCAAAAGAAGAGGTGGAAATAGGCCTGATAGCGCTCATCGGGCTGGTCCAAACAATGCAGGCACATCGGCTCCGGATGGGGCTATGGTGATAATCGAAAGATTCGATGTAGAGTCAGAATACTTGGACCCTGATCCAACCCGGAATAAAGTGGGTGTTATCATGGAGCATTGCAAAACGGTGTCCAGCCTTATTAACATTTTTGAGTCACTTACAATATTTGGAGGGGACACCATGACTGCACCAACTGCTTCCTCAAGAAAGAGGCACGTTCACACTTTAGCTACCCAGCTTGAAGGGGGCATGACTTCCTATCAATCACAAATCCCTTTTCCTTTTATTGTTTTTGACGAGGATGACTTGAGGGATATTGTTGGTCCACATGAAGATGCTGTTGTCATAGGAGCATCCATTAGAGGCAATGATATAAGACGAATTTTGGTGGATACCGGAAGTTCGTCCAATATTCTCTTTTTAACTTCCTACAAAAAATGAAGAATCCAGCAGTAATACAACGTTCGAACATGTCAATTGTAGGTTTCACTGGAAGCTCAACAGATGTGATCGGGGAGTTTTAGGAAGAGGTTTTATTGGGTGAAGGCCCTTTTAAAAAGATAGTTAAAGTACTTTTTATTGTGGTGGATTGTCCCACTTGTTACAATGCTATTTTGGGGAGATCTTGGCTCTCTAGGATGCATGCAGTGGCTTCAACAGTCCACCAATGCTTGAAGTATGTTGTGTAAGGACATGTGGGAGTTGTTCGGAGCAGCCAAAAGGTAGCAAGGGAGTGTTATGCGACAGCACTGCCTCCTCGAACATTGGGGCAGTTCGGATTAATGAGGAATAGAAGTTTGAGGGGCCCTCTGGGGGAAAGAGTGAAACTGATGACCCCAGAGAGACCCATGGTGTTTTAATATCGGTCGAAGAGGTTGAAACTCACTCTGTAGCTGAAGGAAAAAATGTCAAGATAGGATCCAAGATGACTTCGGAATTAAAGGGTAAAATGTTAGATTTCTTGAAAGACCATCAATATGTCTTTGCTTGGTGCAATACTGATGTTACCGGAGTACCAACAGATATTATATCACACCAATTGTCCATCCGAAGGGACATAACAGCTGTTGTACAAAAGAGGAGAGCATTTTTAAAGGAAAAGGCTGATGTCATAGTTCAAGAGGTTGACTGGCTTACTAAAATGGGGCACATAAAAGAATCTATAAACCTTTATGGACAGCCAACCCGGTATTGGTAAAAAAGAAAAATGGCAAGTGGTGTATGTGCATCGATTTCACAGATCTCAATAGGGCTTGCCCAAAATATTTATATCTGGTCCCTCGTATTGATCAGTTGGTGGACTCCACTTCTGGAAACAAACTGTTGTCCTTTATGGACGCTTTCTCCGGATATAATCAGATTCAAGTGGATCCGAAGGATCAAGAACATACTACATTTGTTACTGATAGGGGCCTCCATTGTAACAAGGTGATGCCATTTGGGTTAAAAATGCTGGGGCTACTTACCAGAGATTGGTGAACAAGGCATTTGCTGATCAAATTGGAAGAAACATGGAAGTTTACATCGATGACATGATGGTGAAAAATGTGGATGAAGAGCTACACTACTTTTGCCAACTTAGTGAAAGTAAATTTAAAGTTAAATCCAGAAAAGTGCATTTTTGGAGTGCAGTCCTGGAAATTTTTGGGGTATGTGATAAGTGAGAAAGGGATACAACCTGATCCAGACCAGCTTAATGCTTTACCAATAAATGGAGCCTCCTCGAAATATTAAAGAAGTACAACGAGTGACTGGGAGGCTGGCTGCACTAAACCGTTTCATTTCAAGGTCTTCGGATATGTGTGCCCTGTTTTTTCAAACTTTGAAAGGTGCAAAGGACTTTAACTGGTCCCCACAGTGTGATGAGACCTTCGATGAAATTAAGAAGCATTTGTCTTCCCCTAAGACTTTGTTTAAACCTGTTAATGGAGAAACTCTTTTTGTGTATTTGGTAGTTTCTGATTGTGTAATAAGTGCAGTATTGGTAAGAGAGGTGGACAATTATCCCTGTCCGGAGTACTACATCAGCAAAAGCTTGATAGATGCAGAAAAACGATATCTGAAGATTGAAAAATTGGCATTGGCGCTAGTAATTGCAGCAAGGAAAATAAGGCCCTATTTTCAAGCTCATTCTATCATCGCCCAGACTTCTTTTCCTTTGAAGAATGTTCTCCAAAAAGCTGACATCTCAAGTAGAATGACCAAGTGGTCAGTAGAGCTAGGAGACTATGATATTGATTTTTCTTATCGAACAGCAGTTAAAGCCCAAGTTGTGGCTGATTTCTTAGTTGAATTCCATTCGGATAGGGATGCTGAGCAAGCAACCAATATAAAAGATAAAAACGTTTGGGTCGTCCGGACTGATGGTGGATCAAGTACCATGGGATGTGGTGCTGGGATATGTTTAACCTCTCCGTACGGTGACAGAATGTACCAAGCTATATGTTTTACCTTCAGGGCTTCCAAAATGAGTCTGAATATGAAGCTGCTATAGCTGGTTTAAAGTTAGCTCTCATCTGTGGAGCTATGAGGGTCAGGTTGATGAGTGATTCTCAACTTCTTATCCATCATGCACAAGGTCAATCTGAAGCCAAGAAAGAGAAATTGGTTAAATAATTTTTCATCCTTAAAGAAGTGGCACTCTACTTCAAAAGCATCGCATATGAGCACATACCCCGAACGGAAAATACGCTAGCAGACTCTTTGGAAACCGTAGCCTACTCTGAGTCCTACCCTTGGATACATGTGCAAGAGTGCCCATCTATTCAAATCAATCCGGATAAGGAAGAAGAAAGTTTGAATATACAAGTAAAAAAACCCCAAGATTGGAGATTTCCTATTCTTCAATATATCTCGGATGACATCTTGTCTCCAGAGAAGGCAGTGTCAAGAAAAATAAAATACAAGGCCCGTGGTTTTGTCATCCTAAGGGATGTTATTTATAAACAATCCTATAGTAAACCCCTCCTACGATGTTTGGGAGTTGAGGAGTCCCAAATAGTGCTCTCCGAACTACATGATGGTGAGGGATCAGCTCACTATGGGTTCAGGGCTCTAACAAGAAGAGTTTTGTTAGCTGGATACTACTGGCCCTCCATAATGCAAGATGCTAAGGAATTGGTAAAAAAGTGTGACCCATGCCAAAGATACAGCAATGAAATCCATATCCAAGCTATTCCTTTAGAGTCAATTTCTGAACCAATAACTTTTGCTCGTTGGGGGCTGGATTTGGTAGGGCCTCTACCCATGGCATCCGGAGGGTGTAGAACTATAATCGTTGCCATTGATTACCTCTCCAAGTGGATAGAAGCAGATCCATTGGCAGGTACAACATCGAAAGCTGTTAAAACAATCATCTTATCCAATATCTGTTGCAGATTTGGAATTCCACAAAAGATAAACACAGACAATGGACCACAGTTCGACAATAAGGAAATGGAGAATTTTTGCGCTTCTAGAGGTATACAACATTGCTTCTCTTCTCCTTTCCACCCACAAGCAAATGGTTAGGTCGAAGTGGCTAACACGACCATCTTGTCCGGTCTTAAAAAGAATTTAGAGGGAGCTGCTGGTAAATGGCCAAGCTATCTACAAGAGGTATTATGGGCCTACCAAACCACTCCTGGGGCTGCAACACAAGAATCTCCCTTTGCTTTAGTATATGGGATGGATGTTATAACTCCCATAGAAGTTACTCTTCCTTCTTTTCGAGTTCATAATTTCTCCGAACACGCTAACAAAGTGGCTGTAAGAGGCCAGCTTGACTTGATAGAGGAAAGAAGAGTTAAGGCTCACCTTAGAGCCACACACTATCAAGGCCTGATGAGAAGCAGGTTTGCTTCCAAAGTAAAAAGAAGGGATTTTCAGCCAGGAGATAAAGTATTAAGGAAAGTCTTCCTAGACACTAACGAGAAGCAGTTCGGCAAGCTAGCTCCAACCTGGGAAGGACCTTATGTGGTCATTAGAAAGATTAAGCTTGGAACATACCGCCTTCAAGACAAGGATGGAAGGGTTTTGAATCACCCTTGGAACGTTGAACACCTCCGATTTTACTTAGAATGAAAGCTATGTAAATATTTACTTGTTTAAAAGTTCTTGTAAATATTTGGGGACATACTCTTTCCTACCCTGGTGGCGTGGGGAGGTTTTAATGAGGTGTCCAGGATTTTCAATACAATTCGATGCCTTCTTGAAAGATTCGGAGTATTTCATTTGATTTTTTCTTTGAAATTTTCTATCAATGTCCGATCGATCAAATTGAATTGATAGAGTGATGACTACTTAAACATTTGTCATCAGAGAATTTAAACACTCTCACTTTAAAATGCAAGCAAACCAACTAAGGGCTGTTTAAACATTGGCCACCAAAGCTGAAAAACTATGAAAAAATGCAAATCTGTGCAAATTAAAATTTGCCCATTAAAATATACGAAGTGCCTTGTCCACCCAAGGACTTTGAGTTTTCAAACAAAAAGGTTTATCCGGACAGGAGGCGGACACGATTACAAAAAATACCTTGGCCATCCAAGGACTTTGGTTCAATCACAAAAAATAAATAAAAAAGATAGTTAATACTTCAATACTGAGCTTTCTTAGATGGCCCAGCCTCACTTGGTTTCTTTTTCTTGGGGTCATTATCTTCCTCATCCGGACTCTCCCCGGTTTTTTCTTCTTCATCGGTTGTATCATCCCAGTCACTGGAGTAGTCATGCTTGTCACCATCAGCCATTGTGTGGAAGGGGAGATCTTCATACTCTACAAAAGTCCATAAATCTCTTACCATCCTCTTCGGGAATTTCTCATGAAAGAGCAAGACCATGTCCGACTTCACTTTTGTATACTTTTCCTCCTGAGTATCTATCACTCTGTTGGTATAAGCATCAATTATAGCTTGGATTGTTCTCTCTTGCTCCTTTAGCAAGTCAGCTTTTTCTTGTGCATCCTTAGACACCAAGTCCTCGAGCGAGATCTTGTCATTGGTTAAAGTATGAATGACTTTGTCCTTAGCCCTCACCTCTTCTCTTGAAGAAGAGAGATCTCTCTCCAAGTCGGATTGCTTTGATTGGAGTTATTTTATAGTATCTTCCAAAGTGGCTAGCTTTGTGGCCCAATCCTCCTGGATTTTCTTCAACTCCTCATTTTCCCTCTTCAATGCATCAGCATTTTGATTGGCAGTGAGGAGGTCGCCAGACAATTTCTCTTTGTCAGAATTGAGGGCATTAATGATGGCTGACTGACCTCGTACTTGCTTCTCCAAATTAAGCACTGACTGGATATTACTTAATATAGAGTTAGTTATGACATCTCTTTCACTTGAGGCAGAGAAAGACTTACCGTTGAATATGACGATGTTCGAAGAACTCGGGGGGAGGTAAGGCCCAGCAAAATCGTCTTTAGGGAGGTTTTCGAAGTAAAGACCAATCTCTTCAAGAGCACTGATATCGACGCCATCAATGTTGATATCCCCTCATGCACCCCCTCCGGTTTGAAAGTCACCAGGGATCCCTTCTGCTTGAGTAGGGTCAGTAGGGTCAACAGGAGAAAGAGGCTCCAGAGGCTGGAGAGAAATTTCATCACCCTTGGAGGTTTTCTTCTTCTTGGCCTCCCTGTCCTTGCTTTCTGCTCCCCATTTTCTATCTTTCTTATGAGCCTTTGAGGATTTTTGAGATCCAACCATTTATCTAGTACTTTCATACTCCACTACTTGTAGAAGAGCAACATCAATCTGTCCTTGGTCTGGCCCTTCTGGGTTTGTTGAGGCAGCTTCCTCTGCTTTGGTAGGATTGGCTTCAACCATACCATGCTTGCATTTGCCTTTCTTTCCATTCATCTTGCTTGGGGCTTTAGCTCTACCGGGCAGATACATCGATCCATTCGGTGCATCTGTCCTCCTGAGGATTACTTCCGGAGGGGGTGGAGTGGTTAATTCCTCCCAAGATAAGTCCCTCCGGTCAGTTGTGTTCCAAAGGTAGGATGTTAGATTGCCTCCGGTAAAAGCATTGTGGAAGCGGTTTCCCCACTTCTCAGCAGTCCAAGCATTTAGCTTGGAGCAAGTGGTATGCCCAGCCTTTAAGTAGTCACTAAAGTCCTTAGACAGCACTATCAAAAAACAAAAGAAAACAAGTTAGACAAACAAATTTGTGATGAGTAGAGATGGAAATATGAGATGAGATTCTTACCGTCACTTCGCCATCTGCTGGTAAGCAGGCTTGGGTTGACACAGGTTTTAATCTTCCTCCTATTCTCCCAGGCGCCACTAATAAACATGAATTGAGTCTTCCAGTTCCTTTCTGACTCAAGAAGGTCGTCAACAACCTTGTAATCATCACCCATGTTGAAATGGTAGAAGGGGATAATGTGGTTTCTGCAGAGGCTGGCCACAACTGCAAACTGCTCCATTGGAAGAGGGATTCCGGAGAGCCTAGAGGCCATAATACAGGCCATGAGGGTATACCAAGCATTGGGGCTCAATTGGCTTGGGCAGAGTTTGATGAGGTGAAAGTATTTGACGATCTTTGGGTCTAGGGGAAACCTTAAACCCCAGTTGAATAACTCAATAAAGAAAACTATCTCACTAAGCTTGCAGTCAATCGGTGTCTCCGGATCCACCGGTATCCTCACTTTGACATTCTCTGGGATCTCCCATTTTGTTCGTATCCAACCCAGTTCGGCTGTATGGATGAAAGTATAATTAATTTTCTCAGCAAAGCTAGCAGGTATTTGACACTTACCTTGTGGAAGCAAGGTCCCACTTTTCCCACAAGGCTCTCCGGCAAATCAGGATGTTTTAAGCATAGCTTCTCCTTGCCCTTATCATTCTTGGCAGCAGTAGCCTCACTTGTTTTCCCGGAGACTTCGGACTCAAAAGGAGCTTCTTCAATAGAATCCTCCAGCACTTTTGCCATTATTATGGAAGGATTATCAGTTGTTTTGGGTGAGGGGAACTAGTGGTTGGCTCAGTAGGCCTCCGGATGGTTGGGCATTACTAACTTCTTGTGGTCTCGTCCGGCTGGGGCTCAGATCCGGAGGTTTCTTTCCGGAGACTTGAACTGGATGCCTCCGGGTCGGACAACTTGTCCTTAAGAATCTTAATGGGTGCTTCTGACCCTGTATTTTTATTTTTAGACCTAGACTTGGAAGACGTAGTTTTTGGAGCCTGCCCTTTCACCAAACGACCTCTTCTCCGATCTACTAGCTTCTCTGGAGAGGCGTCAGCGTCCGATCCCATGGCAATGAATGGGGAAGGTCTCTTAAAGCTTGTGACTGCCAACCCTAGTTCAACAACAAGCTCTGATTCCTGGACCGATGAGCCCGAAACGATTGGTGAAAGGTTGGACTGGAACAACCACCCAGGTTTAGCACTCTTAGCTGAAGAAGAACTCCAGTCAGGCTCTGAACTTGGTGTTTCCGATTCGTCAATAGGGGAAACAGGGAGGCCTGCAGCAATGCGTTTTTCACGTTCGACCTTTTGAGCTTTTTCTAACTCTGACAAGTTGAGCCACCCACCTTATACTAAGACGTTTCTTGCTGTGAACATAAACTCACACCAATAGAAGGGTTTTCTGAGAAGTGAAAGCTTTGAAATTTAATAGAGCAAAGATAATGAAGATGGTAAAACAGTGAAAAGGGGACTAATTTATAGTAAAGGAACAAAAGATGCATCGATACATAGGAGAATACGAAAGGATATTGTAATGATTAAAGACGGCGCTGAAGTCACCCACATTAATTGAAGAGGTTGCTTTTTGGAGCAAGTGGGAGCGCCGTTCTAGGAAAAATGGCTGATGTGGCGAATCAGAGAAAGATACGTGTCCCACGATCTCTAGCGAAAACAGTTCAATTTCTGAGAACTTTTTCAGTCCGGATGAAGTCGTTACACAATTTGAAATCTGTCCGAATATAGTTATGAGCGTAATCGGACTATTTTTTAGGTCTTGCCAAAGGACTTCAAACACAACCTAAAAAAGGGGCTACTGATGAGTTAGATTTTATTGCCACTCTTTATGAGAACTGGACAGGGGAAATTCGGAAAACATCCACCCACTGAACCATCCAAACTGAACCAATGTACTAAAAACTTAATCACTATATGCCTAAGCTAATTACCTACCTGCTTGAAACTAATGGGTCGTTGAACTCGACCCGAATCCATAAACACGACCCGAAAGCCCATGTGGCCCAAGGTTAAGGCTATAAATATCCAACCACTTTCATTTAATGAGGGTAATGAAAATTAAATACAACCAAGCAGCTCAACTCTCTCACTACAATCTACTAAACATTAAATACCCTTGAAATACCACAAAACTTCAGACAAAATTACCCTCAATCAAAATTAATCCACACCAGAGTCTGCATAGTTAAATATATATTTCTGTAATAAGGTTAATGTTTACTAAAGATAACAACTAAATATATCATTAAGTTTCAATATTTTCATTTAAAATAATGTTTTCACAATCATACGTTTTTTAAAAATAAAAAAAATATTTTTGAAGAAAAATGTAACTGATAAAAGAAAAATACGGTTCAAGTGTAAATGAGGGAAGATCCTTTAGTTGGTCGATATTAAGTGTTTTTGTATATAGTAGTGAGAGAAATGAGGTGTATGGTTGTATTTAATGTTTCTAGAAAAAATCCAACCCATTTAATGTTGTTCGTTGTGGTATTTATACTTTTTCATGACATATTGGCCATGCGGGTCAGATCTTATATTCAGGTCAGTTCTTATGAGCCCCCAAACCCAAGAACTATGGTGTTGGGCAAACAACTGAGTCAAAAGTCCACTTGAGTTTTTTTCATTATGTCCGAACTGCCCCGTCGGATAAAAATATAATTACTTTAGTACACCCCCGTAGATATCCGATCTGATCATATTGCCCTCTTAGCTCTTTCTGAAGCATTTCGGCATATCTAACAGTCAAGATTTTAAACGGTTGGTTTCCTTATGACACATGTCATGTCATTACTTGGAGAAATGACATTTATTTGCCAAAAAAGGAAACTAACGACTATTTTTCTGAGCCTCCTAATTATCAGTATTAGCTTGTCTTCCCTAGTAATTACTTGAGTAGTTTTATTTATCTATAAGACTAATCTTCATTATTTCTGTCATTAGAAGTAGAAAAAAACAGACTTATCTTCATAATCTTAGAGAGATAAAGCTCTTAACTTTTACCCAAATGCTCATTTGATTCTTCTTGTTCGATTTCAAAGTTTTGTATGTTCACAGCTAGAAAAATACTTATTAAAAGAGGCTGGCTTAATGAATCTCTAAGGAAAATACATAAACTAGTAGTATATTTACGATCATGAGATCAACATCACTATAGGCACACAGTTCAAGTGAAGAGGTGAAATGAAACAAAATTATTTAGAACTGAGTACCACGCAGATATCTCAATATTCAAAGAATGCTCCCAAATGGATAGAAGTAGAAGCAGTAACAAACTGACTAACAACGTGAACAACATAAGATATATTTGATTCAGTACCTGTAAGATAGACCAAGTTTCCTATGATAGTAGAATATAGAGTCGGGTCTGACAAACGAACATCATCAGTCGGAGAATACCAAGCATTGGATCAATAGAGGTATCTACCGTCCTATTGTCAGATAGTCGCGCTCGCTCAAATAAATAATATATTTTTTAGAGAGGATATAACCTTTTGGAGAGTGAGCCACCTTAATACCTTGAAAAATAACATAATAGTCTGAAGTCCTTCATCGCAAACTATTAAGCCAGATCATGTTTTATTGCCTTAATGCCATCAATATCATCACATATAATGATCATATCATCTATATATATGGACAAAATAATTTTTCCTGCACTCGTGTATCTGATAAATAAGTCCAAATAATGATTAGTAGCTAGAAAACTAAGTGAAGTAATAACCATAGAAAATTTCCAAACCAAAAATAAAGAACTTGTTTGAGACCATATAACGTCTTTCTAGGTAAAAAAAACTTCACTTGGCTGGTGAGAAACACATGGAAGAGGATTCATGTAAACCTCATCACGAAGATCACCATTCAGAAACGCATTTTTGACATTCAGTTGGAAGATCGCCCACCGGTGAATAGATGAAACTGTCATCATTTTTGCCACTAGGTAAAAGGTCTCCTCATAATCCATACCATACTCATGTAAATACATTTTACTATAAGAAGAGCTTTATATATTTCAACGAACCGATCAGAATTTGTTGTAATTCTAAAACCCAACGATAACTAATTATATGCTTACCGGGTGAAGGTTCAAGTATATCCCGTGTATAAGTCTGATAAAGAGAAATAAGCTCTTTGACTATAACATTTTTCCAACGAGGATCACAAATAGATTCTTTAACGAATGAAGTTCATATAAACATGTATGTTTGCTACGAAAGAAGAAAAAGAAGTTGAATGAGAAGAATAAGTGAAGTATGGTAGTTTTGTAGACTTACTTGTACGAATGGATCTCCTGAAAGATGGAGAATTTGTTTTTCTACCATAGGAATGAGGTGGCTCAAGAATTAATGGAGTTCGCTCAGGTTTGATGGAGTTGGTTCAGGCATTGATAAAGAAGAAGTAGTATAAAATATTATAGGTATTTCATGAGCTGGCATATCAATATCAAAATATGTATAGATGTCAGTTTCAAAAGGATTAATAGCCTGAAGGTATGTCTTTGTTACATCATGTAATTTTGTCGAAATCAAATAAAACAGAATATGTTCAAGAAATGTAACACAACGAGGTACATATAGCTTATGACTGGTGGGATCATAACAACGATAACCTTTATGTGTAACACCATAACTTATAAAAACATATATTGCTGTTTTATGACCCAATTTGTTGCGTTCAACATGAGGAAGAATGATAAAACATGTACATCCAAACACTTGTAAGGAAGAATAATCTGGAAGTTGTTCGTATAACTTATGAAAAGGGGACATCTTAATATTATGAGCAGTGGGAATTTGATTAGTCACATAAATAGCAGTCATAATTACTTCTCCCTAAAAAGCGGTAGGAACTTCAGCTCATAAAAAGAAGTAAATTTTTGAAATCATTAGAGATATATTCACCTTCTAGGTCACACTTGAAGCATTTTATCACAATAGAATATTGGTTCTAACTAGTGCTCCAAAGTCTCCATATAGTCCAAGGATAGTTGACCTTTGTTTCATATGATAAATCCATTTGTATCGAGTATGATCATAAATAAAAGATACAAGATATGATAAACCACCCTTTGTGACGATAGTAAACGGACCATGGACATCAAAATTGATAATATCAAAAGGATAAATATAAAAAATGACACTTTAATTAAACAGTAAAACTAGAAATTTTCCATTTTACAACCACTACAATCTGAGATATTACAAGTATTTTTAAGTGACCTAAAGCACTTGTAGAGATTAAAAACTTCAAATGTGATTCATATACATGTCCTAGACGAGAATGTCAAAGATAAAAATCAGCCTACGAGTAACTCAAATGAAACAAAGACAAATCAACACCTGAAGAAACAATATCAATCAAGTATGTTTTTTCACTTTCAACACCATAGACCTCCACATCAGTTACTTCGAGTTTTTCTAAGACATAGAGTTCCTCTATTTTACGGTATACCCAATCACTCTCTGTGTATGTTGATTTTGTATATCACAAACAGAATCAGAATACAAGATTGAATAACCAGATATATACAATTGGCTAACCAAAACAAGATTCGAAGCAAAGGTAGGAACATAGTAACCATCGTATATATATATGAGAAGTACAAACAGATCAAATACCCTTTATTAATATTGTTATAACACTAGCATAAAAAATAGATATGGATGAAACATGAGACAACGAAACAAAGTTCGACATGTGAAGTGACATATGATGAGACACATCCAAATCCATAATTCACAATTGTGAATCAATACCTAAAGTTGAAGACGATGGCATACCTGAATGATATGTAGATGTAGACATAACAAAAAAAATCTTATTCAATTTGATACTAGTATAGTGTAGAGAGTCATATTTTCTTATCATATTAACAATATGATCCACAATATCTAGTCAAACAAAATCAAACAATCAAGAGATACGAAATAAAAATCAAAAAATCAAATAAAAATCTTAATCAAACTCAAAATCCAAAATCATAACCAAACCAACTCCAATTTCAATATCTTAGTCGAAATCATAATCGAAATCCAAATAAAAGACCAAAATCAAATCAAAATCTTAATCAAATCCAAATCGAAAACCAATCAAATCGAAGTCCAAACTCAAATTCAAACTCAAATTCAAACTCAAATCAATCTAAATTGAAATCAAATTCAAGTAGAAATCAAAATCTAAATATTAAGTTTTGCGTACTTTTTTTACCAATGAAAATGCACCACTATTCAAGCAACGATTTCTCTTAAATTGTAGCACTAAATAACAATCAATTAGTCAGACTGAATGCATAAATGTTCCGAACATGTTGTTTGAAATTTAGCAAAAACCGATACTGTTTGCCTTTTGATCGAGCCTTTTGATTGTGACTCCACAGAAAATATCTGAAGACCGAGAGTTGTATCTCCTTTGATGATTTCGGGACCCGATAGACAATTATTTATCTCGATTAAGTAATATCGTATAAAATCAAATAGAAACAGAATTCCTGACGAAAAAATCAATCATATTACTCCAAGGAACGAACAATCTCTGATACCATGTGAACGAAGACAAACAAAGAAAAAGAAAAGAAAGAAAAATTCGTTAAGAAATGACCCGTGTTTTTGTTTATTTAGAAAGCGTACAAATTATATATGGTATATGCTCTTATATAGATTAAAAAAAATGAGCTAATAGACTTGAGCCTATATCTCTAACATATACAATGATCCATACAATTTGTAACGAAAGATTTTTACAATGTCACAAAATATAATATTTAAAAAATTACAGTGTTATAAATACTATAGAGGTATAATGACCGTTTTTTTCTCTGTCAATGGTTTAGAAATAAATAATTAGGAACATTATTTCATATTGTTATAAAAAAAATTAAATAAAATAAAATCAAACTATAACGGAACCAGATTTTATTAAATAAAACTATAATATATAATATAAATAAAATTATTTACATATGCGGTAGGATGGCAATGGGCCGGGTTCGGACCGGGTTCAGGCATTGTTTTTTATTCAAACCCAAACCCGGCCCGACCCGCAACGGGTTTAATATTTTTGAACTCGAGTCCATCCCGTTTATGTCCGCGGGTCAGCCCGATCCGCCCCACAATTATTGTTTTTATTTATTTGGGTTGGCCGAACCAGTCCGATCCGATCCAAACCAGCTCAAATTTGACTTTATTTTTAATTTAAAACAAAAGTTTAAGACGTGAATTTTTAAACTAACCTGAAACACAATAGCAGAAGAGAAAAACATCCAAAAAACTTGAAAAGTTAGAAATTAGGATTGAGAGTATATATAAACAAAGATCTGAAGAAATATATTTATAATTTATGAAATTAATTTATGAAAAAAGAATATAATTAATAAATATATTATTGACTCCAAATGTAAAATAATAATTACTCAAAGATGGTATATTATCGGTAAACATATAAATTTTGAGTCTTCTAGTAATCAGTAAGTATATCTTTTTAGTTATATTTTATAAATTTACAATTATTTTTTAATACGTTTTTTATTTTTATATATAGTTTATATTTGAGGGTCGGGGCGGGTTTGACAAATTAAAAATCTATACCCGACCCAACCCGCCTACGGATCATAATTCGTGTATCCGTATCCGTCCCATTAAATGTTTGGACTAGACAAAGCTCGACCGGATTAGACCGGGTCGGACCGGTTTGGACCAGTTCGGACCAACGTTACCAACCTTAATGGACGGTAATTCACTTGTATTGACATATCAGTATTTAAATTTGTTACCGCAGTTTTTTAACCATATAATTATTATAAAGTGAATCAAAAGTTTATATACATGATGAGGTTTTCGGCACCCTAAAAATGGTTTGAGCAGGCTTCGAATGGAATGTTTAACTATAATGCGAGTAAAGCAAAAGAGTTCCCCACATGCGGCATACTACTAAAAGAAAGTTTACAAGGACATGACAAGTGACCTAAGCCAATTGTGCCGTGGCACAATTCAACAATCGTATAATCATGACACTTGTGAGAACGGACCTTACCTAATACCGTGGTGTGCGACATTGGCTCCATTTAAATTTAATTTTATTATAGGTATAGAGATATTCCAAACACAATTATTACTTACAAATATCCTTTAGTAATGATATATGCAAATAGTTTAGGTTTCGAATAGATTTTTCAATAATTATGGATACCGATATAAATTCAAATATCGAATTATGTTAGTAGGTTAGGACTCCTCTACCAGTAGGTCTTCCAGGAAAATATGATCCATACCCGAAATTTTTTGTTCCCGAATTTTATTTTATTTTTATAGATCGCCGTATAGATTTTAACCGTTAGTTCATTATTTCACAAAAACAAAAGTTTCAATTCAAATAATTACCTGATTTTTTAATATTCATTTCACTATATCTCATCCTTTCAATTTTAATAATATTATATTATAATCATATATTTATCTCCGAAGGATTTATTATAGACAAGACGAGACTGCTCCTTATTCCAAAATAAATCGGAGTAGGCATAATTTATTTTTGGATTTTTTAAGAAATCCACGGTAAAATGGTTTGATCGGGACAAAGAGCGTTGGTTTTTATTAAATTTTGGACAACATGTTTGAGATATCTAAGGTCTCCTTCTGATCGGTTAGATTGTGATTTGGTGATTTGGTGTTACGGTTCGAGAGAAATCATTGTTCGAATAATGGAGTAGTTTTTATAACATTTTTAATTTATGTTTCTCCTTTTTGTTAGTTTATTACGTTTAAAATTGTTGGCGGGTTGTAGATATTTATTAAATTGAACTAGATATACTTATATGTTCAACTTATCATAATAATAGAAGTCTATCTAGTGGACTCTTCATAAGTATCGTGGTCTTTTACTTTTCACATCAAAGATGTTTTCCATATAAAATTTGTGTGTCTTCATTTATTTTACTGTTGATTATTTTTAGGTTTGTGGTTTTATTTGGTTAATAAATTGGTTAATCACTATTGTTGAACTGAGATTTTTTGTTTATTTGGTTGGTTGTCTTGAAGTTGATCTTGTTGGTGGTTGATATACTACTATTTGGGTCCAACAATTTGTATCAAAGCTCCGTACTCATACGAAACGTGATGCGGATGAAATCTTTGGATGTCGAACATGGTGAACCATAAGTCATGTTCATCGAGCGGAGTGACTTGATTGGAGTGTGTCAAGACGGTGTGAGTTGATTAAAGTGACGCTAATGAATATTTAGTATGATCTCATAAGAGTAAGTATATAGATCCATTGTAAAGCTTCATGACTCAGATAGTGAATCCTGACACGACCTAATTACAGTGAGCATATGTAAGTCAACTGTAGGAGGTAAAATGGTAGAATTTGTTAGGTGTGACCAAATTCTCGCATCAGATAGGCATGAGAATGACCAATGGTATATAAGTAAGAACATATCTCAACTAGTATAAAACATTTTGATTTTACACATTGCTATGATAAATACTATAAATGTTTTTCTTACATAACCATATTTTTATTTATCATTAACTCATATATAAGTTTTGGATTATATAGAAATATGACCAATCACTAACTCATATATATATATATATATATATATAACTTTAGACTATTTAGACATATGCTCGATAAATCAAATGTAGAGAAAAATTACTTTTGTTCGTGATTTTCTTAATCAAGAAATAAGTCATGATAAAAAAAATTAATATTTCCAAACAAATCATAAAAAAATCAGTTAAAATTAAAATGTATTTCTAATATATTAAAATTCAGCCTTTCTTTGTCTCGGTTCGTGGTTTGTGAGCGACTAAATGTATTAATAATTTATAATAATTATTTATTTTTTATTTATATTTTTAGTTATTTTGAATATCAATTTTTAAATTTCAATTGTTTTTTTTATTATTTTAAAAATAATAATATCCACGTACTCGATTTAGGATCTAATAATAATATCAATGTTTTTGAAATATATTTAAATAAAATATATTTTTAATACTTTTTAAATTGATTTTAAAAGCTATTTTATAACATTTATTATCATTATGTTATAAATGACTACCGTTGACATGGTATTAATTTATCATAATTTAGACTTTTACTATAAATTAAACTTTTATTATAATTTAATTTATTTTAAAGGTAATTTATATCAATTAACTTCCTCCTAATTTTTTAATGATTTCTGGTTGAGTAAAGCATGCTTATGATTAGTAATATGAGAAAATCTATCTACCTATGATTTAATATAGAACTAGAAAAGTCTTTACCATTATACCGAGCCTTTGTTTTCAATAACCTTTGTTTTTAATGGAGAATATGTCATGGCATACTTGACTACCCTTTAAATCAGACCCTGACAAGCTCTAGGTTCATCCCGAACAAAAGAAATGAGTTAACTTATTGAACCCATTAAACATTCTATTGCTGATGTACATTTAGAAAAAGGAAAGTAAACGGCTAGTTTCTAGAGAGAGAAACTCTCCCTAGAAACCGTTTTTTCAATCCTTCATCTTCACCAAAAAAACCAAGCTGATTTTCATTTCGAGACTACCGAAATCCCCATCACAAGCTTTAATGGTTGCTGATGGGGAGATCTCTTCTCCTCTCGACCATTCGCAGGGTATTAAAACCCGTAACTCCCTTCCCTCTCTCTCCCATCTTTCCTTAATGGCAACCTCCAAGTCAAAAGAAGCACCATTAATGGCAGCCTCCAAAGACTCCCGAGACCTTCATCTCATCTTAATGGCTATTCACTGCCGCAGCAGCATTAAATTACCAAACTCCCTCTCTCTCCCCATACCATCAACATTTAATGCAAAACCCGTTTGTCAAAAGACACATCTACTGAGAAATCTTAGCCGAGAATAACCCATGGTGTCACCCTCGACTCCCCCCACCAAGCATCTCTCCGATCACATCAGGACGTCATTAATACCGACTCCCTCTATTCCCAAAAATCACCGCCTCTCTCTGCTGCAGCCTCCACGCGCGCACCATGGACAACCGAACTCCTCATCGCAAGCTGTTAAGCTTGCCGATGAAGAAACCATGGAGGTCTCTCTTCTTTTGGCCATCAAAAAGATGACCGGCTTTTACCTCCCTGAGTCTGGTTCAAATCCGCAGAAACCTCCAAGCCTCTCTCCATTAATGGTCACCCTACCTCTATTAATGGCGTCTTCAGCCCACTTTCTCTCTCCTCCTTTACAACCCCTCGCACGCCCAAACCTTCATCCCTTCTCCCTCTCTCCTCTTTTAGAACCTTCTGCACGCACAAATCTTCCATCACCTCATCATTGCTCGAACACCCTCTCTCCTCTCTCTCTGACCCCGATATCTCCTTCATTAATGGAGGATCTCCATAAGATCCCTGACTATCTGATCCACACTGCTACTTCCTTTTGCCTCTACCTCGCCTTCCGCAAAACCAGTAAACCACTCTTCTCAGTCATTGGCCCATTTCAAAAAACTCTATGCTGCTGTAATCTCGAAACCCTACCCAATAACCTCTCATGGAGCATTGTGCATGCATTAATGGTTTCTCTCTCTCCATTAATGCATCTTCCACTTCCGCAAGTAACCCCTCGGGCTTCCCTAGAAACACCCCCTTTCACCTACATCAACCCCTCGTCTCTCCTCAACTCGCCCTTTAAAAGCAAACCCAACCCCCCTGTAACCCTAACACACCTCCAAAATATCCTCTCTTTTCGAATCACCTCCCTCTGCCTCTCTAAAAAACACCCCATTAAACTCCACCCCCTCAACCGCCTCCCCTCTCCCCTCTGCCTTACTAAAAATCACCCTGTTAACCTCCCCCCCCCCTCAACCGTGTCCCCTCCCTCCCAAAAACCGCAAAAAACATAAATTGCCTCCAGTCTCCTCAAAAAAACCGTAAAAACCCTCTTCCATCACCTCTATCCCTATCCCCTCCCTTTTTCGCCATCTCAAACAACTATGGTAGAAACCAGGCGGAGCAGAAGCAACAGGAAGATCACCCCTCGTTTTAACGAAATCATATCCTCTCCCTCCGACCCGATCATTGTCCCATCTACCCCCAACACCACCCTCTTTCTAGAAACCCGATCCTCTTCTCCAGCCTCTCCGTCCTCTCCCAGATCCTCAAGTCTATCTGGCCTCCCTCTCTCTGTCCATGGCTCACCCCCTCCTCTCCCGAAAAATCACCGAACCCCTCCTCGTAGCCTCTCCCTCGGTTCCCCCAGAAGCGACAGAGAGACCTCCCCCCTCTCTCTCTCCCCGCCAGGATCCAGACGCGACTTGCAACCCCGCTCGGAGGAGGAAGACCCATCCGAGATGGAAATCACTCCTAACTCTGCTAGCGAGAAGCATCTCCAAGAAATCTTTGATCGAAATGATAAACTCTTATTTGCTATGACCTCCCTTGAGGAACACCAAAGCCGATCTCCAACCTCGAGCTCTAAGCCCTCCTTGCATGGCTGCGAATCAGCACCAATTCCGGGGCTAATCCGATCAAAATCGCTGCCCATCTCCTCCTCCTCTCCCTTGAGCGCTCCCTCTTTCCCTCCTGAAAGCCATCCAGCCAAAGCAATACCCGGCCTCCCTGTTCCCTAACCCCCCCTCCCCTCCTGATTGCATGCATGCATGTTCCGAATCCATGCATGAGTCCCAAAACCCTAAAGACATGCAAAACCCTAGTTATAAGCAAAGTCTCGCTCCTTTTAAGCCCAACCCGCTTTACACCACGATCTCCAGCAGATACCTCTTCAGTAACGCTTTTCCATCTACCCCCCCCCCATCCACCCAACCTATCTCCAGCATCTTATCCACTGCCGTCCTGACCATTCAACAGGCCATTGAGGCAAGCCATACCTCCCTCCCTGCCATCCATCAGCACCAATCCACTGTTATCCACTCTACTAGCCATCCCTCGACTCAAACTCCCAAACTCAATCCCATTCCCTCCCCCTCCCCTTTCCCAGAATCATTCCCTGGCAGAAACAGCAAGGGATATGCTTTCTCTCGCCCATCTAAAGCCCACAGATCCTATAGAAGTCTCCCCGACATTCTCTCTTCCTCCAAATCTGTAAACGCTTTCAAAAACTCTAGACCTCCCCAAAACTCCCTCCAACCCTCCCTCCTTGCCGAATCCGCCCCCATGGTAAACATCCCTAACCAGGGCCCTCTTCTCCCGACCCCAAACACCCATCGATCCTGGGCCCAAGTCGTATCGAATCCGGTCACGAAATCTTTGATGAACCTGGAAAAAGCAGAGACCTTAGAAATTGAAGATGGAGTCCTTGTCTTCCTGGATGACGCTTTAACCGATGGCGAGGAAGAATGAGCCAAGTGCCTCTCGGGGTATTTTCTATCAAAGAAGAGGGCTGTCTCCCATGTCCAAGCCCTGGCAAATCAACTTTGGAGTCCCTTTGGCCTTCAACAATGCAAGCCAACCCCCTCCGGCCATTATTTCTTCAAATTTTCGTCTGCTGACACCGCAACGGAAGTCCTCGAAAAAGCTCCCTAGTTCTTCAGTAGCCACTCGGTGTTCCTCAAGAGGTGGGCCCCCATGGAAACCCTATCAAAGGAAACTTTGAAGGCCATCCCCTTATGGGTCAAATTCCATGGCATGCCGTATGAGCTCTGGTCGGAAAAGGGTCTAGGAATTCTCGGAAGCTACCTCGGAACACCTCTTTATGTGGACTCTCAAACCGCCGACAGATCTCGTCTCAGTTTTGCTCGAATATGCATTATCATGCAAGCCTCCTCCCCATTCCCGTCAACAATCACTATCCGTTGCCTTGGAAAAAACCACTATATCCAAGTTGAATTCCAAGGTCTCCCTACTATTTGCAAACGATACCTCTCTTTTGGTCATGCTTCCGCAGCATGTCATCTCCCCCTGAACCCGCTAGGCCAATTTCCCCCGCCCATAGACCAGGAAAAGAACCCATGACAGACCACGCTCCGTCCCACACTCTCTCAAATTCAAGTAACACCGACCTTGTATCATCCGACACCTTACATCGTCTAACCACTCCAAGCACATGGACTCAGAGCTTCTTGAAGGCGAGCACCTGGCCGGCTGCTGCCCAGATTGACCAGAACATGGGTGATCCCTCCACTTCCGAAATCACCTCTCCAGGCCCAAAAACCACTGATAATGCGGTTACTGCAAGTATGTATGGGGCACCCCAATGACTTTTTAGTAATTTTTACTCTTATCCATGTTGTTTTATTTAAATGAAACTTGCTAGCTGGAATGTTAGAGGGTTGAATGACCATGTTAGGCAAAAGGACGTAAGAAACTTTGTTTTCTCTAATGGTATTAACATGATTTGCTTGCTTGAAACTAAGGTTAAATTTGAAAATGTTTTGCATAATATGTCTAGTATGCTCCCCTACTGGTCTTGTGTCTCAAACCATTATTCTCACCCATTAGGTAGAATCTGGATCGCTTGGAATCCAAGTGTTTTCCATGTCTCGATTAAAGATGTCACGGCCCAAACCCTTCATTGTGACCTCTTTTGGATTGCGAGAAACACCACCCTGAGTCTCACAGCTGTCTATGGGTATAATGACCCGACTGACCGTCTCCCCTTATGGAACTCCATCATTTCCTATGGGCAAACCACCGCCCTTAACCCTTGGATAGCCATAGGAGACTTTAATGCGATTAGAAACCCCCATGAAAGAACCAATTCAGACCCTCGATGGACGAATTCTATTGATACTTTCAATGATTGCTGTCGAAGTTGTAACCTCGATGACCTCCGTGCAACTGGCTTCCAGTTCTATTGGTTTAATCGCCAAGAAAATAACCCCATTTCCTCCTGCATTGACAGAGTCCTGGTCAATGCTTCTTGGGATGACACCTTCCCCAACTCTTTTGCCCACTTCGACCTTCCCAGAACCTCAGACCATACCCCCATTATTGTCCATCTATAGGCCCCTTTCACCCCCCCTAGCCCTTTTAATTTTTTCAATATGTGGAAAACCCATCCAAATTACCACTCCCTCGTTTCGGATAGCTGGTCCCTCCCCTGCCCTCTAAGCCCCATGCATGTTATAGTTCAAAAGCTATCTAGACTAGCCCCGGTCCTCTCCTCCCTAAATAAATCGGCTTTTAGTGACATTAGCAAACGAGTTGAGGATGCTGGAACCTCCCTCACTGCTGCCTAAGAAAATCTATTCGCGGACCCTTCAAACAGAGACCTCATCATTCCCGAGAAGCAGGCCTCTTCCTCTTTCACCTTCCTTAGTCGAGCGGAAGAATCTTTCCTTAAGAAAAAATCGAGAGAAACCTGGCTCAAGCTGGGAGATAGGAACTCCAAATTCTTCCATAACAGCATTAGAGCCCGCAGAGCCCGAAACAAAATCATCTCAATCTCCAAACCCGACGGCCCTACCACAAACCCCTTCAGTATCTCTTCAACTTTTCAAAAGCACTTTATCCAGCACCTAGGCTCTCCCAGTAAAGATAATTACCCTGGACCATATAGGATAAACATCCTAATCCTCTCTACCGTTCCCCCTGACCTCGGTAATGAAATGATAAAACCCATCACTGATGCGGAGATCAAGGCAGCCCTATTCGATATTGATAGCGACAAAGCCCCGGGCCCTGACGGCTTTAGTGCGGGTTTTTTCAAATCCAGCTGGCCTCTTGTAGGCAATGACATTTGCCTAGCAATCAAGCATTTCTTTGATAACGGCCTAATGGACCCGGATTGGAACAAAAATCTTATTGCCCTCATCCCAAAATCCGACTCCCCTTCCCTCCCATCGGACTTCCGACCAATCGCCTGCTGCAATGTAATTTATAAAATAATCTCCAAAATCATTGCCACCAGAATTAAACCTGCCCTGCCTGCCCTCATTGACCCGTCGCAATCCGCTTTCGTCCCGGGTCGCTCTATTGTTGACAACATCTTACTCACCCAAAACCTTTTGCATGGCTATCAAACGAACCGCAAAGGACCTAGGTGTGCCATCAAAATCGACCTCACAAAAGCTTTCGATAATGTCAGATGGGAAGTTAATCTTGATATCCTGCTTGCCATGAACTTCCCCATGCCTATGATTAACTGGATCATCCAATGTATCACCTCTGTATCCTACTCCATTTGTATTAATGGAAAACCGATGAGTCCTTTCCCTGGTAGAAAGGGTCTTCGTCAGGGAGATCCCCTTTCCCCGTATCTTTTTGTTATTGTCATGCAGGTTCTCTCCAGAATCCTCCAAGAGAAAAGTCAAAACCCCTCCTTTGGTTTCCACTGGAAGTGCTACAAGCTCAAAATAATCAACCTTTGCTTCGCGGATGACCTGATGATCTTATGCATGGCAAATCTCTCATCAATCAAGCTAATCCTGGAAGGACTAACCGAATTTGCTGCTATATCAGGCCTTCACCTAAATCCAACCAAAAGCAATATCTTCTTCTCGGGAACCTCTCCAGCTGTTAAGCTCAGCATCCTCCACTACCTTAACTTCTCCGAAGGCACCCTCCCAGTCAGATACCTAGGCGTACCCCTCATCTCGTCGCGCCTCACCTATAATGATTGTCGCCCTCTCTTCCAAAGCATCACCAATCGCATAAATTCTTGGACCTCAAAGCACCTCTCCTTCGCAGGCCGGCTTCAACTCATCAACTCTGTGCTCTTTGCAAGCCAAGTCTACTGGTCTTCCAACTTCATTCTCCCCGCTCGGGTACTCAACGAATTATCCCAATTACTCCGCCGCTTTCTCTGGTCTGGACCCGAAATGAAATTTACAGGAGCAAAGATAGCATGGAACAAGCTGACCGTGTCCAAGGATGAGGGTGGCCTTGGGATCCCAGACTTGAAAATCTAGAATCAGGCGGCCGCCCTAAAACTCCTCTGGTCCATCCTCACTCGAAACAAAAGCTCTCTCTCGACACAATGGATTATCACATAAAAAATTAAGTCAAGCAGCTTCTGGTCCCTTCCCCTTCCTTCCTCGGAGAGCTGGAGTTGGAAGAAAATCTTTAAGCTTAGAAGCAAAGCAGCAAACCTCTACCGGGTAGAAATCGGAAATAGAGCCAACACCTCCATCTGGCACGACCCCTGGCTATTCCCTACATCCCTTGTTAACCGTTTCGGCCCTCAAATCCTGAACCTCACCCGTCTCAGAAACCTGAAGATTGTAAAAGACATCTGTTCAGAGGGGATTTGGTCTTGGCCTGTCCACGCCAGAGCCCCCAACCGTCACCTCAGAGATCACCTCCGAGAGATCACCTCAGCCTTAGCGGCTCTTCCCCCAGCCTCTTCTGACCCTGACCTTTTTATCTGGATCCCAAATAACTCCAAACCCGAATTCACCATCAGTAGCACCTACTCCGCCCTCAAGACCCCGACTCCAAAGGTCAGATGGGCCAATCTCGTCTGGAATAAATTCTCAATCCCCAGACACTCTTTCATCACTTGGTTAGCCATCCACAACAAACTATCTACCCGTGACAAAATTATCTCCTGGGGCCTCGACTGTCCTGCCACTTGTGTTCTCTGTAATAGTGCCCCTGAAACCTTAGACCACCTCCTAATCCTCTTCTCCTACTCCTCTGCAATATGGGAAATCTTATCCCAAAAAATTCTCATTCCCCCTACGCCATCTTCCTGGACTCAATGGGATGAGACTGCAAGCTCTTGGGCCCCTTCTGATAAGAACCGTCGACTTCACTGGAACTCTGCTTTCTGCGCGACGATCTACTACATATGGAAAGAGAGGAACAACAGAATCCACAATGATAAGCAATACCGCTTCACTATCACTACCCATCTGGTCCTCTCCGACCTTCGCTACAGATTCAAAGGATCAAAACACCCCTTTCATGGCTAATTCCCTTTGTAATCTCATCCTTTTCGTTTTGTACCTTTCAAGGAACTAGATACTATGTAATGGGTTCCCCACCCAAAGAATCTCTGTCAACTATTTATTTAATTAATTTACAAGCTTTTTATACCCAAAAAAACCCATTAATTTATTCCATTACGTTTAGCATATTATTTTATAATAATCTAACTTAATGAAACTTAAATGTGTAATTCTCTCTCCTGAGCTTTAGTGGAGTTTATGTAAATTTCTATTTATCTCTTTCTCATTTTGGTTATATTTATTCTCTCTTTTAGTTTTGTTATAGTTCGAGACATATAGTATTTTTATCTTTTATTTTTTGACATCGAATCTGACGTTTAGAAACCATTTTCGAAACCGATAAATAGATATGATTTTATAATTTTTATTTTCCTGATTCACATAATTTATCGAGCTATTCCTACTATATATTATATTAATTGAATTAAAAAAATTAAATATTATTATTAGTATTTTTTTCATCAAAAACTTTTTAAAACCAAAATATTATCTAATAATAAAACAAAATATAAAAAAGTTAAAATTAGAAAAATGTCAAATTAGATACAAAAATTATCTTAAGTTATTAAATAAATTAAGACAAAGTTTATATTATTTAGAAATTACGTACGAATAAAATCTAAATTTTGCATGATTCCCTATTAAAAGAAAACTGACTAATTATATATATATATATATACTAATTATATATATATATATCAAATCGAACAAGAAATACTTCTTTTATATTTGAATCCAATCTTTTAGATCGGTTCAAAACTTAATACGATTTCAAATCAAATTTTCGAAATCTTCAGGATCCAAAACTATTATGAATTCAAAATCTCTCACTTTCCAAATTGATTCAGACGTTAACCATATATCAGTGTGAGTAATAGTGGAAATGTAAATGTTTCATTTTGTTTTGATTTTTTTTTTTAATTTTCAATCCTTTGTGATCTTTTAAATAGGCGTTAATCCATTATTTCTCTTTCACGTACGATAACGGGTAAAAAACCACTAAAACATTGCTTTCTTAGGTACGGTAGTTCTCTCTCACATAACTTATCTTTTAAATTACATTATTAAGGTCTATAAAATCGCCTCATTTAATCGATTTTGTTTGATAAACGTTTTTTTATAGTTGTAAGTTGTTTTTGTTACAATTCAAGTTACTTTGTGGTTGTTCTTTGTCTTACGGTTTTTTAGATTAGTCTTTTAAAAACATGGTATGATCGTTTTGATATATTGCTATTTATATTGCATTTGTTAAAATCCCATTACTTTTTGGTTGATGGTTGTCTTAAACATACTTCTAAGTCAATATTGTCTTACAATTACTTTTTGGTTGTTATTTGTCTTATAATTTGTTATATTAGTTTCATAAAATATGGTTTTATTTTGATTTTGTTAGGTATACATTAGAATAATATGATGATAAGATCAAAAAGTTATGCACCAAAACAAGTAAAAACCCATAAGATTCTGATTAAAGAAGAAAGGTAGGATGACGTATTTTATGGTCCTGCTATTTCATATCTAACATATATTTTTTTTAAAGCTACTTAGAACATCAGACATAAGAATGGAACCATGTATCAAGGACATATATTGCATATGAGGGTTTGATAAAATATACGAAAATAACAAAACATGCAAGCAAAGAGCATAAATGTTTCAAGCACTGCTAAATGATGAACACGTTGCAAAGAGTAGAAAGTTATGCACCAAAACAAGTAAAAACTCATAAGATTGTGATTAAAAAAATAAGGGATGAAAGATGTATCTTATGGTCTTTCTATTTTATATCTAATATAGACTTTGTTTTGAAGCTACTTTAAACACCAGACATAAGAATGGAAGCATATATGAATGACATATACTTCATATGAGTGTTTGATAAAGTATACAAAAATAACAAAACATACAAGCTAAGAGTAGAAATGTTTCACACACTGATAAAAGATGAACACACTGTAATCGAACATATGTAGACAAAGTTTTTAGTTGTTGTGATCCACGTAACACTTTTAAGGATAAAATAGTTGTATACTTCTTGTAACAAATGTAATAATATATGCTTTGTCTATTATGACTTAAATATGTTATATTAATACAGTATAATGAACATGTTTGTATCGCGTTTTTTATGTTGTCAATCGTGTTAGGTAATACATTGTGAAACAGTTCTTGTGCGGGTTTTCATGGTGGAATGTTTTTGACCATTTCTTGATTTATACGTGTTATCATTAAGCAGTGACCATGGTAATCTTCTTTGTAGTATATTTTTTTGGTAATAATGTGATTTAACATAAAATGAAGTGGATAAATAGTAGTCAATGTCGTATTCATGAATGATGGTATTTAAAACATCATTTTAGTCTTCACAACTGAGTTTCTTGAATAACGTAAAAATAAAATAAGTTGTGGCGTATGACTTGCTCATCGTGTACTCTGGTTGGCATATTTTCTTGTTTTTACTTATTATTTGGTATATGTTCAATGTATCTTTTAATCTTGTTGACTACAAACTTTATATTTTTTAGTTATACAAATGTGACTCGTCTTTATAAGTTAATTTTAGGCTATGTAGATTTATTTCTCGGAGAAGGTGAAAAGACAATTGATCTTATCTCTCACCTTCATCAAAGATTACTTACCAATTCCTATGATTTGCAGAGGTGAAGGAATATTCATGATTTCTTTCGCACTATGAAAGTATTTTACCATAAATCTTGCATGATTTCATACTACAACTTGTAGTTATTACCAATTTTGACTATTGGTTCATTTGATTAGAGACACAAATTAACATGCACATATTTAGTCTAATAACCATATATATACTTAACCATTTCAGTTCCATACAAATCCATGTTTAAAATGCTCTAAGTTGTATTGTACCCTATTTGGTCCTTGAGTGAGAGCTTAAGTATAATGGATCTTTGGTAAGTGCATGAATTGATAAATCTGTTTACTACTTTTTATGTAGAAATTATATAAAAAGTTCATTGAATGTAGCTTTATTACATGCAATTCTATACTTCAAAATATTTGATATTTGGATATAAAAAAATTATTTATTTTCTTTTGATTAATTATATAGGATTTTGATTTGTGATAAGAAATAAATGCATACCAAAGTATTATATGAAATATTAGGGAGTTAAAAGTCTAGGATAGAAGTGTTGTCTCATATATATATATAAACCTATATTTACATATGGCATAAATTTCTCATTAGAATGACGTTTTCTTTTATTGGTAAGAAGTTACATAATTAGCTTTAATATTCAACTATAGTTATTGAGACTTATATAGAATCTTCTTAGAGTAAATGTTTTATGATTGTGTCTCGTATTCACACCTGTATTTGGTACCTTGAATTTCCCCCTCTTAATATAACATGCTCTTTTGTTTCATATAAATTTATATAGTTCTTGAAAATGTACTTTATTTCCTCTATAAAAGAATTTAAATACTATTATATTTCCTCTGCTTATTTTGTTACCATGGAACCTAACTTTATAAGAGTGACTCATAAACGCTTTTTACAATTTTCTAGTGTAAGAAATTAAGAAATATGGAATTGATGGTATTTGGAAGTTTTACCGAGCCTCGTGATTCATAATATATTAACCAGAATTTTATCTGAATCCTTAAATGTAGTTCTTTAATTCTGAAAAATATATAAGTGACGTATATTTGACATAAGTAAAAGATTCGGTAATACTATCATATTGTTTTGGTTATATTATTTTTTCGTCCTCTTCCTGTTTTATTATTAAGTGACCTACAGAGTTGCAGAAAAGGATCGAGTCTTTTATTTATTTTGCTAGCTCCTGCGGAATTGGAAATTATAGTGAAGTATAGTGACTTTGTCAAATATTTCATGAGATTGAAAAGAAAAAAAGAATAGATGAAGTTTCATCAAGATTGAAGATATTTGATGAGGGTCTCAAAATCAGAGCTCGTCATCATATTACAGTAATTCAAGCTGAGGACTCGTCTTCAGTGAAATTTTCAATCATATCCTTTGACAATGTTAGATTATGCCTACAATAATTCATTTTTAGCAGATAATTATTTGATAGTTTGACGAGCCTAGCCTAAAGAAAATAGCTCTAGTAAAAATTTAAAGTTTGAAGAGTCGGTAATTTGAAGGGGCATAAAATATGTATGAATTAAAACTCTCATATTCAAAAGTATATGTGAATTAAAACTCTCATTTGGAAGAAAATGAAGCATATGGGCCAAGACTAGATTTCATCTCATGACCTCTGGTTACAAGTAATGTTGTAACGATCCTGCCAGTCATGATTATTGTAAATTATAAATTCGTCAAGATCTATAAATCCTACATCCTAAATAAAAGAAATAATATTTGACGATCCGGAGATTTAAAACCAATACCTTGAGTTTATGGACATAACATTATTATAACCGAACCAAATTGTGTTAGTGAAATTTATTTCAATATTAATCATAGTACGGTTTCCAATTGATATAACATTACATATTGTCAACGTCTTTAACAAATAAAAGATAATATAACTTATAACTCTACTTAATCATCATAAGAAAAATTAGTGAACATTCATACATTTAAGAAAAAATCACTGTTTTGCATACATTTTTATTTTCATGGTAGAAATAATATATGGATTATGCATAATGTTATATGAGGTTATAAACAAAAGTTTATTGTCAACAATAAAAAGTTCGTGCAATAAACCCTCAAAAATGACAATTTTCAACCATTTGGATAAGTGGGTGCTACTTCGCCGTCATCAATTATTAGTCATTGAAAATACTCTGAATTTGATTTAAGGACTGGATTAGTGATTGCTACTTCACCGTCATCAATTATTAGTCATTGAAAATACTTTGAATTTGATTTAAGTACTGGGGAGCACAAAGGCCAATGCGATCTCTATTTCCATGATAGAAAAGACTATAAGTCAAGTGACGAGTAAGCCTTCATCAACTAATCGATCAAGCACATTTCGAGCAAATGAAAATAATATAGAGATAAGCAAGACTAAACTGAGGGTTTCTTTACACGAAACTGAGGTGACCTATAAAAAATACACCAACGCAACACTTGATATCAAGTGGCCAAGGCCAAATTAAGGTATATCGATGCCTTAACAAGATAACTGGAAACCCATCAGGTAAGACCATCACAAGTAAATGCACTGAGGTACACTCAAAGAATGTCGACACCATCTTCCAAAAAGAAACCAAGCAGAGGCCTCACCGAGCAAAGCCCACGCAAGAAAGAGCAACGGGCAGAGCGAGTCCCGTCAAGGAATATCACGTATTTACCGATTCCGACACCATCTTCCGAAAAGAAACCGAGCAGAGGCCTCACCGAGCAGATCCCAAACAAGAAAGAGCAAAGGTTAGAGCGAGGCTTGTCAAGAAATATCGTGTATTGACCGATGCCTGGAAAGCTAGGTCATCAGCTACGATTATTAAAGACGTCACAAAGGAGGTCAACTTCATTAAAAAGATATTGACTAAAACGACTAAAACGATTCAGATAACGGATCATAACTAGAGTAATGTCCATGATTATAGGGTCATTACCATAAATTATGGTCCACAAACGGGATTAAGGGAATTATATAATTAGTGGAAAAGTAAACTGCTTTGTAAACAATATTAATAGATTTACAATTATGTAGTAGCTATCTTTTCTTCTCTAATTAATAAAATTACTACTTGGCAGATTATTTGTTAATTTCCCTTAACAAATTTGTCACCATCTCAGAGAAATCTAAAAAAACACAGTAGTGAGATTCTTGACCATTGTAGTCACACAACCATTGATAAAAAAGGAAGTTCTAAAATGGAGTGAGGTGATGGATCACCATAGAACTACGATGGATCAGGTGGACATGCATACCAGTTTCCTCCTATCACTGTTACAAATCTATAGATTACGGATGCAAAATGCGTTAAAACAGAACCCTAAGATGGTCAGCCACCATCTATAACTGAGTCGGAGATCGCATCGCTCGCACTGATAGATGTTATGGGCCCCGTTGCACCGAAAGCAATAGTTTGCAACCCATCAATCATGCTGACGGTCCAGAAGCTAGAACAATAACTTCAACATATGCAACATGAACAACATAGGGTAGCTTGCGACCAATACGTCAATGAGCAAGTAACAACAGCAACCATGACGGAACTAATAATGCCCTGCATGTACTGACGGCCAAGATGCAGGGAAATAGTCGTGGGGGGCATCGTTCAGGTGTCGATGTCAGTCGGGAAAACTAAAGGGACCGGTCTTCTAAACGTGATGATAAATGAGAAGGAGAAGGAGAAATTAGTGACAAAAGATAATCCAAAAAGCAGGAACCGCAACGAGATATCCAACCAGACGCCCCAAAGAGGGCTCAGGAGAATGTGAACCTGCAATATGACAAAGTCTGCCAAAACATATCCGCATATGTCCTCAAGAAGTCTTTATTCATGAAAAATATCCTCGAAGCCCAGCTCCCCAAAAAGTTCGACGCGTTTAGAATAGAAACATATGATGGTACATGGGATCCTGAGAGACACTTGGATCAATTCTACAATATGATGATGACATTCAACTCGGATGATGTGATGCTCTGCTGAACTTTATCCATGACTCTTAAAGGTAATTCCATCGATTGATTTAAGATTCTGCCTAAGGGATCTATTTATGACTTCGCAGGTTTATGGAGAGCCTTTATTGAACGATTCATGGGCAACAAAGAGCTCCGACATGAAAGTGATTCCATTATAGACCTCTACCAAATAAAATATGAGTCGTTAAAAATCTACGCACCATGAATGCCTTGCTAGATTTTGAGGAAAATATGGCAGTCGTCTCCCTCAATAGGGGCCTCGACCGACGGGGGAGTTATACGCAAATCTAGTCAGATTTCCGGTGACAAAGATAAGGGATCTTTTGGCCTGAGCGGATTAGTTTATCCAGGTGGACGATGCTCGGAAATGGGATTTGCCAGAAAGATACCCCTCTGACCCAAAAGGAGGATCGAATGACAGGAGAAGAATAGATTACAGACATCACCGTGAAGATGGTCATGGTACTATCCGTCGTCGACCAAACCATTATGAAAATCCAACTCGCTGCTTTACCCCCTTGATCGAAACGATCTTGGTTATCTACGAGCGGACAAAGAAAATGATGAGGTACCATCCCCCTCGAATTATGAGCTCTCTTGGCCATAAACGATCAAGTAGACACTTTTGTTCTTATCATAATAACCGCAGTCACCCGACTGACGAATGCTGACAACTTAAAGAGGAGATTCAAAGGTTAATAGAAAATGATGAGCCTGTCTAGTTTGTTAAGAAGCAAGATCGCCATCACCAACTTGAATAGAGGGATGAACCTTGATTGGCCAATGACGAAGTGCCCTATAAAGATAAAGTGGTGGATAAAAGAAAATGATAGTGGTTGTTCACTATCTCTGGGGGAGAAACATTGTCAGTAAGCAACCCAAACTCTAACAAAAGGACAAGAACTAAGCACGAAGTGCAAGCCGTTGAGGCTTCATCTTATCATAACGAACAAGATTCGGCTGTTGACCTTACTTTTAGTGATGATGATTTACGTGGGGTCCAACACTACACGAGGATGCATTGATGGTCAACTTGGACATTGGTGGAGTAATGGTCACCAGGGTTTTAGTCGACGGAGGCAGTTAAACTAATATCATATCCAAAGCTAGTTATGGTCCCATGTAAGAGGTGCCACCCTATAAACCAATCCAACGAACTTTTGTAGGATATGAAGGGAAATTGTCTTAATGCGTGCGAGAGGTTGAGCTTATGGTCAAGTTAGGACATGGGGCTACTAAGAAAGAACTCAAGATATTGTTCATGATCTATGATGCCCAAGTTCCTATCATGCAATTATCGGTCGACCGTGGCTACATCAGATGAAGGCTAGTCCTTGCACTTTCAGATAATGCATCAAGTACCCCGTAGGGAACACGGTCGGCATCATCAAGAAGAGCTATCAGACTGCTAAAACATGTTATATAGTTACCATTGATCCAACTAAGTCTCTCGATGGAAATTATCTGTGAGGGGTGCGCGGAGAAGATACTATGATCATCCCCTTACCAGATCATATTGATGACCCAAAGGAGACTGAGCAACCCGATGTCACTCCTACAGATTCAGTTGAGGAACTTATGGCCGATGGCTGTACTTTTTGAATAGGTATAATTTGAATCCCACTTTTAAACAATCGTTAATCGATCTGTTAGAAAGAAACTTGGATATTTTTGTTTGGAATGTTCGTGATGTGTCGGGTAAACCAATCTATAATTTTCCATGAATTAGCGATATATACATATCCTAAACCTGTAGGTTCCACAAACTATGTTCGACCTCTTACGACAATTTAATTTAAAGCTCCACCTAGTTAAATGTTCTTTCAAAGTCCTTGGTGGCAAATTCTTGGGATACATAGTTAGTAATAAGGGAATATAGGCCGACCCTATCCAACTACAAGCAATCATCCAGATGGTACTGCCAAATAATATCAAAGAGGTCCAATGCCTGACGGGACGCCTAACATCAATGTCTTATTTTATAACAAAGGCCTCTAACAAAAATCACCCTTCTTTAAAGTCCTCTGAGGTGACAAAAAGTTTTCATGGACCGAAGAATGCAATAAGGCTTTTGAACGGTTAAAGAACTATCTCACATCACTAGAAATACTGTCCACCCCTGTGGCAGGTGAGCCTCTGTTTTTAAACCTATATGTTTCATCTTTTTCAGTTAGTGCGGTTTTAGTAAAGGAAACAGAGGGCATCCAACGACCGATATACTACACTAGTAAAACTTTGGTCGATGTAGCCTGGAAAAGCTGGCACTGAGTCTTATAATTATTGCTCGAAAAATACGCCCCTACTTCCAATGAAACTATTACTATATGAACATCATTTCCCCTCAAAACTGTGTTACAAAAACCCGATGCCTTGGAGCATCAAATTGGGAGAGTATGACATCAAGTTGAACCTCGCACTGCGATCAAGGGGCAAACTATAGATAATTTCCTTACAGAATTCTTATCGCCCCGTGATGAATCTTTCATAGTCAAACAATCGCTTGATTAAAAACCTATGGAATGGATAATTGAAATCAATGGGGCATCGAGTACCTCGCGAGGAGGTGATGGTATCATGTTAAAGCTACCATCAGGAGAAGAAATCTGCCATGCCATTCGTTTCAAATTTCTAGTAACTAATAATGCGCATGGGTATGGGGCAGTTATCGGAGTTATGAAGCTAACGTTGATTTGTGGGGCTCAAGTACTTAGGATCTGCTTTGATTCCCAACTGCTGTCAATCAAGCCAATGGTACCTACGATGCTAAAAAATAGAGGATTCGCAACTATCTGACGGTTCTCAAGGAGTATGAGTCCAAGTTTTCCAAAGTTTTCTATGATCAAGTGTCCTGCCTTGATAACTCCGCGGCCGATTCATTGGCTAAACGACAACCTTAGGAGAACATCTGCTTATCATTCTCCAACAACTCCCAACCGCATAAACACTTAGCCAGCATGATACCATCTGCACAATAAAGAAAACCAATGATTGGAGACAACCTTATTTACTCTACCTCCGTTCAGGTATACTTCCAACCGACAAGGCTGCCACTGGGGCACTCCAAGTACGTGCAGCCAAGTACTGTATTTTGGATGATGTCCTTTACCAAAAAAAGTATAGCACGACCATTTCTCCACTTCCTCAGTCAAGAAAAATCTACCGGAGAAAATTGTGACAAATTGAAATGGTACAAAGCTTTGACTTCTTACATTAATCTTCTTTCTTCTAAGAATAAAATGCTACTTTGAAAATAAACATACTTAAAATATTAAAATAAAGGTTTTTTTAACCAAATTGATTCTCCACTACACACGTGATGGGACATCAGTTTTCTTACACATTAATTAGCAAGCACATTTCCTCCGAAACGAAGTGTCATAATACATCAAAACGACTTCTTATGTCAGAACCGTCATATCACACGCGCCGCTTTGTAACCGCCAAGTGTCACACTACTGTTGATAAACACTCACTTCATTATAGACATTCGATAGTTTCGATCGTAGACACGGTGCTGTTGATCTCCTCAGTTATGCGAAAGCTTCGAATATTCGAGTGGCTGTCTATGCAAGTGTTGAAATCATTTTTTTAGGGCCAATTCCCAATTCTTTCTCTTCTTTCTTTTTTCAAAGTCATGATCAGAATGAAAGAGAGTTCGATGGTTATGCCTTTTGCTCCCAGAGGTGCTGGTTCGAGTCCAGCGAGATACTCTAACATAGTACCAACACGCCAAACCTATGAATCAAGTATTTTCCCATCTACTCTGCTCTTAAACTATTATTCCATCGACTATATTTTTTTAACATATAATTCATAGACTATGGGGAGCCCTGATGAGGAAACCTCCATCAACTGCTCGATTAAGCAAATTCCTAGCAGATGGAAATAATATAGATACATAAGCAAGATTAAGTCGAGGGTTTCTTTATACAAAATCGAGGCAACCTATAAAAAATACACCAACGTAACACTCGATATCAAGTGCCAAGGCCAAACTAAGGGGTATCGACGCCCTAAAAAGATAACTGGAAACCCATCAGGCAAGACCATCGCTAGCAACCACACTGATGTACAACCAAAGGACTTCGACACCATCTTTCGAAGAGCAACCAAGCAAAGGCCTCACCAAGCAGAGCCCACGCAAGAAAGAGCAACGGGAAGAGCGACGCATGTCAAGGACTAACGCATATTTACCGATTCTGAAACCATCTTCGAAAAAGCAACCGAGCAGAAGCCTCAGCGAAAATATCCCACCTAAAAAGAGAAAAGAGCAGAGCAATTCCCATCAAGGAATAGCGCGTATTTCCCAGCAAGGACGATTGGTCTGTATGAAGTGGTGGAAAGATAAACCCAAATTCATAAAGGTTAAATCTGCCCAGCCATATGAAGACCTGTGACGTCTTTAACGTGAAGCACCTGGTGATTTTTAACAATGCTGTTAATAACGATGAAGTTGTGAATTCGAGGGTGAATATTTCAAAAAAAAAAGGTTGATGTCATCACACAAGCCTACAACTACCTAGCTATTTTGGACAAACGCAAACCAGCCTTAGTGTTGAATAGAGTATCGGATTTGGGCACCACGAATACTCAAATCAAAGATCTTGACGAGCTCGTCGACTATCAAGGACGTGATGGAGGACGACGACCCGGTCAAGAAGTTTGGGCCCCAAAACCTGCTTTAAGGCCCCCAAATTATTATTTTAATACTTTTGTAGATTTTTTAATAATTTTTAGATTTTTTAAATAGCCCATCAAATCTATTTATGCCCAAATTTGACTAGACTGTGATTTATTGGATTTTGGATATTAATGTATATTTGGATTATGGTTTGGAGCAACTTACGTTTAAGCTCTGAAAACCCTATTTCTAAAAAGGCTTTTTGATAAATTGATTGATTTTTTTAACTTTTGAAGTTTTGTCCACCCTAGGGTTAGGGTTTATCCATTTTTCATTCACTTGATATTCTGCATTTATCATGTAATAATACAATAAATTTCTAAGAATGTTTTGGTCAGTTCGTTCAACATAATATGAAAATGGATGAATGTATTTCGGTTTTTAGTGTTATAAACAAATTACCATCATCATGGAAAGATTTTGAATACACTCAGGTTCAACTTAGGAGTCATTTTAAGATTGAAGAGTCTTTCACGTCTCAAGAATAAATCAGTGTTCTTAAGGAAAATTTCCAAGCAGGAAATCGCACTGTGAATAGGGTTGAAAATAATGGATTCTCTAAGAATACAAACAATAGAAAAGATAATAAAATAAATTTCGAGGGAAACAATAATATATATTCGAGCAAGAAACCAAAATTTGCATGTAAGAAGTGTGGAAAATATGGTCATTTTATAAAGAATTTTTGTATTGGGAAAAAGAAGAACAATTTTGGTCCAAGTGGGTTTAAAGACCGTAAAAGCAATGAGGTGAAATTCTAGTTCAAAACTATAATCTGTCGGATTTGTCACTAATATCTAAATCATTTTATGTGTAGGATTATAATGTTGCATGGTGGAATAATTCAGGAGAAACAAGTCATGTATGTAAAGATCTTTGATGGTGCAATTATTTATAACCAATTGAACATGGATCTACATTGAAATCGAATATGTTATAACCCAAGCCAATCAAAGGACTTCAAACTTTAAATATTTGTTTATGGAAAAAATATATTATTAAATAATGTATTGCATGTTCTCAAGATTTAGAAGAATCTATTATCTGGTGTAGTCTTGAAAACTTATAGTTTCAAACAAGTGTACGAAAATGACAACTATACAAAAATGACAAGTATATCTTATTAAACTATGGTGTATTTGCAGGCTTTGGATATATAAATAATGGTATGTTTATGTTAAATATTAATGGTATGCTTCTAATAGTACTTGTAGAAATTTGTATAAAACAAAATTATGGCATGCTAGAATAGGACATGTATATTATAAAAGAATAAAAAGACATGTCAAAAATGAGTTGTATACATCATGTTTATGTAAATAATGAGAAATGTGAGACTTACATGTTAACTAAGATAACAATAAAACTTTTCAATAATGTTAACCGAGTTTACAAAATATTGGAACTAGTACATATTAATTTATGTGATTTTCATGTTACACTTTTGTTAGAAAACTAAAATTATGTTATTACTTTTACTGAAGATGCATCTAGATCTCGTTACATTTATTTGTTGCATGCAAAGAATGAAGCTCTTGATAAATTTAAAATCTAAAAAAAAGTAAAGTTATATGAAACTGATTTGGTTAAAAATTTATGTTCGAATAAAGGAGGTGAATATTATGATCCAATATATTTCCAGTCTACTGGTATAATACATCAAACCACAACTCTTTATAATCCATAACAAAATGATATGACATAATAGAAGAATGACAGTTTGAAAGAAATGGTTAATTTTGTGTTATCTTATTCGGGTTTGAGTAAAGAATTTTGGGGTGAGCCTATGTTAACACCTTGTTACGTATAGAATAATATTCGTACTAAAATGAATAAGATAACAACATATGATCTTTGATATAAAAAGCCTCCAATATTGCGTTATCTGAAAGTCTGGGGTTCTAAAGCAGTTGTAAATCTCACTGAACCCAAAAGGAAAAAGTTGGGTGGAAGAGGTAAAAATTGTATCTTCATTGGGTATGCTAAGCATTCTGTTCGGAGTAGTTTTTATGTCTTAGAATCTAATGATTATGTGTAAGTGAACACAGTTATAGATTCAAGAGATGTAATATTTGAAGAACAAAGATTTACATATATACCAAGACTTAAAGACATCTTCGAAAGTTAATCAATATGAACTCGGTTCAAGCTGAAGATGGATCAGGTCGTATTTTTTATGTACCTAAACCTTTTGAACCAATGAGAAGCACTAAAGCTAGAAAAGCTAAGTATTTTGGATTCTAATTTCAAATTTATTTGGCTGAATGGTCAACGGATAAGATTGACTATCAATATCAATATTTTTTTAATATCGAGGATGATCTAATGACTTTAAGTGAAGCTATAGCATCAAGAGATGTTGTATTTGGAAAGAAGCTATCCAAGATGAGATATAGTCTATTATGCATAATAATTCATGAGAAATGGTTGATTTACCCCATGGTTGCAAATCATTAAATATAGATAGATTTTTAAAAGGAAATTGAAAATCGAAAGGTACATTTCGAAAGATATAAATCCATATTGGTTATCCAAGGTTTTAGGTAAAGAAAAAGAATTTACTTTTTTGATATTTATGCTCATGTTTCTAAGATTTCCACTATTATATTGTTGATTGCACTTGCATTGGTATACAATATGGTAGTTCATTAAATGGATATGAAAAGTGCATTTTTGAATGGTGATCTGGATGATGAGATTTGTTTGAAACAACCAGAAGGGTTTGTTATGCCTAATTGTGAAAACATGGTATGCAAGCTGAAGAAATCTGTGTATATTCTAAAAAATCAACAAAAGATTACCATAAAATTTTGATAATGTAGTGTTATTGTCTAATGGTTTTATTCTTAATGAAGCATACAAATTTGTATACAGTAAGTTTGATGATCATGGTAAAAGAGTTATGATTTGTCTATATGTAAATGGAGTGATGATTTTTTATATGGACCAAAATCAAGTTGATGAAAACAAAAAAACAAATTGTCATCTAGTTTTGAGATAAAAAAAATTGGGGGAAGCTGAGATGACTCTTGGTATAAGGATCAAGCGAAAGAAAAATAATATATCGATTTCTTAATCTCATTATATCGAGAAGATATTGAATAAAATTAATTTTATTATATGTTTAGGAGGCTGATTGAGCCCCTTAAAGATGAGATATTGAATGAGGGATGCTACTTGTGAGGCTGACTGAGCTAGATATGACTGGCCGAGCTAAGTGTCACTAACCGACCCCTTAAAGATGAGGTGCTGAAGGAAGTGAGGTTGACCAATCCCCCTGAAGATGAGGTGCTTAAGGTGAGGCTGACCAAACTGAGCATGACCAACCGGGCTGAACATGAGTGACCGAGTTGTATCTCGAGTTCTATCTCTAATCGGTTATTATATCATCATCACAAATAAAAAATTTATAAAAAAATATAATAAGTGAAAATGAACTAAGATAATTTTTGTATATAAGTTTCATTAACAACACCTTAAAAATACAATAATTGAAAACAAGTTAATAGAAGTTTTCTCTAGTAGTCTTATTAACAACAATTCAAGAATAAGCTGGCAGCAAGGACGATTGGTTTGTATGAAGTGGTGGAAAGATAAACCCAAATTCATAAAGGTTGAATCTGCCCAGCCATATGAAGACCCGTGATGTCTTTAACGTAAAGCACCTGGTGATTTTTAACAATGCTGCTAATAACGATGAAGTTGTGAATTCGAGGGTGAATATTTCCCAAAAAAAAGGTTGATGTCGTCACACAAGCCCACAACTACCTAGCTATTTTGGACAAACGCAAACCAGCCTTAGTGTTGAATAGAGTATCGGATTTGGGCACCACGAGTACTCAAATCAAAGATCTTGACGAGCTCGTCGACTATCAAGGACGTGATGGAGGACGACGGCCCGGTCAAGAAGTTTGGGCCCCAAAACCTGCTTTAAGGCCCCCAAATTATTATTTTAATACTTTTGTAGATTTTTTAATACTTTTTAGATTTTTTTAAATAGCCCATCAAATCTATTTATGCCCAAATTTGACTAGACTGTGATTTATTGGATTTTGGATATTAATGTATATTTGGATTATGGTTTGGAGCAACTTATGTTTAAGCTCTGAAAACCCTATTTCTAAAGTGGCTTTTTGATAAATTGATTGATTTTTTTAACTTTTAAAGTTTTGTCCACCATAGGGTTAGGGTTTATCTATTTTTCATTCACTTGATATTCTGCATTTATCATGTAATTATACAATAAATTTCTAAAAATGTTTTGGTCAGTTTGTTCAACATAATATGAAAATGGATGAATGTATTTCGGTTTTTAGTGTTATAACAAATTACCATCATCGTGGAAAGATTTTGAATACACTTAGGTTCAACTTAGGAGTAATTTTAAGATTGAAGAGTCTTTAAAGTCTCAAGAATAAATCGGTGTTCTTAAGGAAAATTGCCAATCAGGAAATCGCACCGTGAATAGGGTTGAAAATAATGGATTCTCTAAGTATACAAACAATAGAAAAGATAATAAAATAAATTTCGAGGGAAACAATAATATATATTCCATCAAGAAACCAAAATTTGCATGTAAGAAGTGTGACAAATATGGTCATTTTATGAAGAATTTTTGTGTTGGGAAAAAGAAGAACAATTTTGGCAAATATACCTTACTTATAAGGAAAATATTATGTTATACCCAATTCTGGCAAATATACCTTACTTATAAGGAAAATATTATGTTATACCCATATAACCTTCACCGCAACCTATGAGGGAGATTTATTGAAGTTTAAAACAAAATCTAAAATATTCTTTCTAACCCCACTAATATAATCAAATTGAGAACCCTAAAATTTCTAAGCAAGTATTTCACTAAACCCTTCAAACATGTTGTATCCTCCAAATTGCAATAGGTAGAGTAGTGGATATATAAGAAAGTTTGTATGACTCCAAAAATGAGAATGTTTCTCTTGTATTAACCCTTTTATTTTTGCTCCCGTCTATTTTACACTGCAAAAAAATGATGAGTAAGAAAACAAATCGATGATTGTGACAATTATTATATTACTACCGACACAAACTTATATCTACCATTCACTTTTTAGATAAGTTGATATTGAAAAACATTTTTCAACCCATGAACACACATGTTATAAAATTATATTGTTAGGTTTATATAGTGTTTTAACAAGAAACAAGAGACACTTTTAAATTTTCACGTTTATAAAACTTAAAGGGAGAAAAAAAGATAGTAAATTAACTCAAATATGAAAAAGTGGATAAATTGTTAGAAACACTTACTTCAATGTAATCCTAATCAATATTATTTTTCTCAACACGATAAACATTTTGTATGAACTATTTTACCGACTTCATATTTTTAGGTTTTTATATTCTAATACTGATTTTGAGTAAATACAAAAGGTCCATTAATTCAAACCTTTTAAACTATGCGGGTATCGATAACGATTTGATATTGGATACCCCAAATCTGGATAATATATTATTCTTCTATATTTTGGCTTAAACCGTACCGTAAAAAATGATTATATGCAAATATTAACCTTGTCAGACACTATATAAATACGAAAATTAATCGTTATGCTCATGCGTTCTTTTATATTTAATTAATATTATTTTTTAGCCAAAATAATATTTTGTTACTATTATTAGTATTGAAAATATACATTCATCAATAAAAAAAATTATCGAGACGAGCCAACTCAACTTTGAATAATTCTAGATGAAGCTTCAAACTTTTCTCAGTATGCAACACATAAGATAAAATCATCGTCCACACAATATAAGAAACATCTAATTTTACATATGAAAATATAATGTTAAAAAAGGTTGAAGTTGAGGTCAACGAGACATACCTTAAAATATGTTTCCAAAATATAATGTGGATGTATTATTAGATTTACGTATGGATTTCCATGCACATGTGAGATACGTATTATGATAATGAGGAGTTGTATTATGATTTATTATATGATCGAAAATGTGACAAACTATAAACTTTGTTATGAAAGTTGAATGTGGTGAAAATAATTTTATGGATAAAAAGCTCTTCAAATGGTTAGGTTAGTCCGTGAACATGATTCAGTACGAAAATCTTACATGTTATTGAAATTATTTGAAGTACTTGATCTCATTAATACCCAACTTATTCCATCTAAAGAGATGGTGAAAATGGAACGACGTAAAGAACATGTTAACACTCGACAAAACGGGAAAAATCATATTTTTAGCATATTATTGAAGAATTAGATACTAATACCACACCCTCAAAACACACCCCTCTAACTCTAGAAAATCTTGCAAGCACCATAAGAACATTAACAAGTCAAACCAAAATAATCACATTATCTAAACATCTAAACCTCTAAAGACACCCAAATGCTTAAAACTTAAGCAATAAATTAAAATAGAGTTATTTTTTTACGACCACCTTCCCCCGTTTATTATTTTGTTCATTTTTTAGATAACATATATAAAACTTGATGGTAATTTTGGCTTTAGGGATGTAACTTATTCTGTTTTTGGAAAAAATATTTTTTTATAATACTATTTGTATTCAATAATAGGTTATGCTTTATCTGAACACGACGTTGCCTCTCGGTCACCCTAGTTGGAAATCATATGCACGTTAAGAGAGTTTTCCATGGATGAATATATTATTCATCAGATTGGAAAATATATTCAACTTCAGGGTGTGATTAAGTAAACCTCGAAGTGACAAATCTTTCCAAGAATTAAAAAGGTCTATTTCAAAACTTTAATTTATTGTAAACTTTATCCTTTTCAAATTGTGTAAAAATAAATGACATTATTTAGTTTTAACTATGTTTAATATTAAAATAAAACCACCACAGTAGTTGCTTAAGTTATATTTTTTAACCATAACTCATAATATCGTCGGGATTGGCAGGCATTCGTTAAAAGAATACTTTTGCACCTAACGTGGATATGCTACATTAATATTAATTGTCTTACAATTACAGTTGTTTTTGGAGCATAATGTTAACATCAGTGGTTTGTGGTTGGCATGTTAAATGTTTAAAACAATGAATAAGAGCATTGATGTCGACAAACGACATCGACATCAGTTGACATTGTGAAACATATAGTGCCGATGTAGGATGCCAAAATTAGGTACTTATTATTATGTATAAAACCTAAATCCAATTAAATTCATCGATATTATATGGTATGTTAAAATATTAACCCCAGTAACCTGATACATTCATATCCAACCAAGAAAACAAGATCTCAAATACATAAAAAAATAACTTGATACATAAAATATATATCGTACAAAAAACATATCATTCATAAAATATGCCAAACATATTTTTAAATGTAATTATCATACTTTGGAACCATAGTATGAATATCGGATCCTGGTACCATTGGCGTACTTATCTCTTTCTCTTGTAGAAAGTTATTCAGCCAATTTGTCCAAACCGAGTTGGTTCACTCCATATTTTTGTTCACCATTCTGCCTATTTTAGCTAAGGTTTTTTATGGGATTGGCGGTTTGCATTGCATGTGCCTCAACTTTCAAAGTACATGTTGAGGCCAACACGATTCTGCTTTGTCTCTGCACTTGACAACATATTTAAGCCATGGCGGTTCCTCGAACCCTTTAACTGTATAGAGACTCTCATACGACTAAAATATGACATATAATAAAATAATAAAAGTGTTATCAAATATATATATAGTGTAAATACTAAACATTTAAAATATTATAACTATACGTACCTCATCAACCGTTAAACCATCCAATGCAAGCTATTTACACTGAATATTTTATATGTGATATTTTGTTACTACTCCATGTCTCTAGAATCTATGCATGAAAAATGTTTATGGATAGTTAATATCCCTACTAATGTGATGGTTAGAAACTAGAATAATGGTCGTACACCCAACACTCAAGCAGCACGATAAAATCGTTCATTCTCTTTGTCACATGTAAGAATTTTACACGTAAAATATTGTAAAGTTTATCCAAGACACATATCCATCCCAAGAATATGTTTAAGTCTTGGATGGTCTCCAACTAATCGATGTTGATTTGTATCTCAATCTTGTCAGCGAACATAACAATGGTATATAAATTTAAAATATACGCTTTGGCGTAAAATAATATATCTAACTTAGAAGAATAATCACATTGGTAATCCATTATACTAAATATATCCCAATCATGTGATATTTAAGCCCATATCATGATATATATCCACCTTGGCTTTTAAGATGCTCAGTTCGAGCCTAAACAATTGTGACACCATCATTTTCCTGACATTTGCCACAGGGGTGAACTCAAACCATAATATTTCGCTCATACGGCTCCAATATGCTCCATCGAATTCCACCTAAGTATTTGAAACACCATTATGAGTCATTACTTTTTCCATTAAGTAGAAGAATTATATTATTTCACTTAACAATTGCTCTAAATTAAATACCTCACCTCACACCTCTCTGCTTTAGATTAATAAATCAACCATGATTACACGTATATATATAGTCATTATATGAAACTACACAAGTAACTGAATAAGAAGAAATTGCTTAATGGTTTTTTTTATTTTCTCCAATACTTCAGTTTCTTCATTTGGGAATAATGATTATATGCCTCACCGTCAATTTTGCCTCGTGCTCTGAACGAATGTTTACATATGGTAACTCATTTTAGTTGTAGAAGGTTACTGGTAAATTACGGCTATAAAAAATCTAATTTGGTCCGACAGTTTTTTAATTTCCATATTTTGGTCTAGCTATGCATGTTCCAACATAGTTTTCTGGCACGTGAAGGTGTGCCATATAACCTGTTAAGCGTGTAATATTTTTCTCCACCACCTTGATGATTAGTCATATCTTTTATAATTTATTACCATTATTTAACATCCAGTTGTGCTCGTTTTACCCAAAATATTTGATGTAACATCCTCTTTAAATATATCTACTTTTTTTAGCCAACCGTGTATGGCTTGGTTTTTAGTTGCTCCACTTTTGACTCGGTCTACACTTTACAGACTGGTTTTTTACCAGCTTCTATTTAGCCTCATAGCTAAATAATCTTACATGGGATCCTACAAACATCTCTCGACTGCCACCTCAACATTGTTTTAACATATTGTTCACCCATTTTATTTCGATATTATTTAATCTCCTCAAATTTTAGCCCATTGTCTCACGATTGTGGTAAATATATATTTTTCTCTACTTTGGTGTGTGTTGACCTAGTAGTCCATATTACCGATCCACAATCATGTTCTAGACCAAATTTAATGTGACATATTCTATTTTCCCGCACCATTTCTGGTATGCGTGTTTTCTTGTGCTTTTAGTTTTGTTTTATTACATTGTTTCATGTAACATATTCACAATTTTATTTCTAAAGGTCTTACAACCATTTGATTCTCTCTAGCATACCAAGTGTGCATGCTGATTTGTCAACTAGACTTTGTATAGTTGAAGCCTCTTTTGCCATGTCATCATCTTTAAATCCCATATTGTTTAGCCTTTATCATGTCATCATTCGTTTTCTAAATACCACTTAGTAAGGTTCTTACAAAACTCTTTCACTTAATAAACTTGATATATGTATTCGAATATCATTTTGTTCAACCCAAATTGCTCTTGATATTTGGCTTAAAAAATTCTCGATATTGGCATCTTCAGACTCTACTGAAGCTCCCCTAAGTAACTCATCTACTTTCTTTCTCCCCTATTGACTTACACCTAAAATATAAACATTATTATATCAATTTTTTCTTCTCTCTCTCGCTCGCTCTCTTCTAGAACTTATCTCATCCTTGAATTCTTTGGAAATTTCCTCATTGTCATCTAAACCTTCTCATTTTCTCTAGGTTCTCTCTCTATTGGAATGTGCACCTCAATCTTTATCTTGTATGATGGATTACATTCCTCTTCAAACCCTTACACAAACTAATTAAATATATCTTCAAATAAGGCCCAATAGACTCAATTTTCCTTTCCTATGTTCTCATGATTTTCTCCTTCTACTTGAACCACCATTGTCTTCAATTGTGGTCCGTTTGGACACTTTCATGCCCGATATGGGCCTTGTATAAAAATCAACCCAATAAACATTTGCGCATATATAATGGCTTTCTCTTGTTGTCTTTTTCTCTTCCTTTTAAAAATTTATCTTGTTTTAAAAAAAACATTGTTGAAGATGTTGTATGCTCATTGTTTTCTTGATAAAATACCATTTGATGTGAGCTTCTAATTTTGAAATATACCCACTTTAATGTCTCGTCGCTCATTCTCGTTAATTGGGAATCTTGTTTTCACCAAATGTCTTGATTTTGAATGATATATATGCTTGATATTGTCCTATTTGGTATCCACTAGAACTCTTTCAAGTATTTCTTGTGTTTTCTTCTTCCGTAGATAACTTATCAAAATAAGTGGTCTTTAGAAACCTTACTCTTTGATATTCTTCTATTTATTGTGAGCTTTCAAGTGTGAAACAACCCACTATTTTTTCTTAGTTTTCCCTCTTATGGATCTCCTCACTTTCTTAAACCCCTCTCTTTTGTGTTAAGTTCTCCCTCATCTATAATGTGCACCTTCGTCTTAGTTTTATATGATCAATTTTATTCCTCATCAAACCCTTCAGAACTTAATTTATAGGATAATAAGGTAAAACCAATAGACTAAACTGGCCCAGGTCTCACCATTTGTCCCCTTTGGTCTGCACCATCATTGGCGTTAATATTTTCCCAAAAGTTAGGTACCTTTTGTTTATTTTTCTATACACATGGGACAGAGTGATATCTGAATAGTTTCCAGCTCATACTCTAAATTTGGTAGCCTGGTCAAATTTATTTGGATAACTCATTCAGAACCTTGTGAACCCATTGTCACCAATACGTATAGTCTTGTATTATTTCCTTCAACCCTTCCATTATTGCTCCTCTGACCATCTTGTTGACGTCTCTCTTGTTATGAAATACACTCCAAAACTTATAAGTATTATTCATGTTGTGATACTTGTTAACACAATATTAATTATCGTGTAAACTAGAGAACGTCTTTTATGATTACAAATTTTCCACGGTATCAGTTCCAACAGCAACTCACGCTCTAACTATGATCTTATACCAATTGTCAAGATGTCCAAAACTATATATGAATTTGTATCCCCTATAATGCCAAGATGCTCTCCATTATGCTCTCTCGAATCAACATATCTTCGTATTTGTAGGTGCTTATTGGATAACCATAAAATTTTCCTCATAAGATATGTATGTATATTTTTCATAAGCAGTAGAAGTGGGTTATATTATTGCAACTAAAAATTACTCTGAATTTGTAAGACCTCACTTACTCTTTGCTCCAGATTTATAGCCCAGTTATGATTACATAAATATATGCATTATTTAAAACCATACAAGTAATTGGATAAAAGAAATCACTTAGTCGTTCTCTATATTTTCTCTACTTGCTCCACTTTTTCTATTTTGGATAATGATGCTCATTTTTTGTCGCCGACTTTACCTCGTGCTCTTAGTGTGTGCTTACGTGTGGTAAATTATTTTATTTTTAGAAAGTTGCTAGTAATTTATGGTCATGAAAATCTAACTTGGCTCGGTTTTTTTTTAATTTCCATGTTTTGGCCAAGTTATGCATGTGGCAACACAGTTGTCTAGCATATGATAATGTGACACGTGGTCCATTGACCATGCTATATTATACTTTATTGTCTTGATAACTCACCATTATCTTCTAATCATTTATATCATTACTAAGCATCAATTTGTGCATGTTTTGCCCAAAATATTTGCTATAATCGCCTCCATGAATATTTACACTTTTTTAGCCAATCGTCTACGGCTTAGTCTTTTAATTACTAAGCATCCAATATAATCTAGCCTTTGTTATGATATCTCTAGTATTTTATATGCCCAGTTAGTAAGGGTCTTACAACATATTTATCACTGTTGTTGGTTAGGTGAATGAATCATTCTTGGACCAGAAAGACTTGTAATACAATCGACATCAACTAACGTCACCATCATCTCTTTGAAGAAGAAATATAAACTACTACTCTCGGAAAGCCATGTTTCAATCAACGATCCTACAAAAGGCTCATTTGATGACTAATCGATTAATTTATCTTGAAATGATCTGAACACTGTATTGTCAACGAATCTCCATAAATATTATTGGTCTTCGAAGTCCCATTTATGCAACATATTGCGGTTGTTGTAAAATCAGAATTGTGTATCGTCTGGTTTCTCCTACAAATCAACGGCAAAAATATATTTAGCATACTTTGGAATAAATATAATATAGTTATTAGCAACATATTAAATACATGTGTTCTTGTGATATAGATGGTATAATGTGTGATTATAGCAATATATATAATATGCTGGTATATGTGAAAATATTTTTCGAAACACTTTTGCTTCCCACCCATAAGTCTCTCTCTTCCACTCTTTGTCCTTTCGGCTCTGCCTCCGTTTCCGTAAATGCCTGTCAGTTTTGGCGGTGAAGTTAGTCATGTCAAGTCCTTTGCAGACAACCAAACATTGCGTAATTATTTATATGGTAGATCATATCTAACTTTTCTGTTCGAGGTACATGTTCGAAATTTTCTGACTCACCTGTCCAAAATGATGATGTTGTATTGATGGTTTTCTCAATTTTTTATAAAAACGTCATATTCTAAATATAAAAAAAAAACATAACATAAACAATCAAACAAAAGAAACTAGATTCATTTAAAGGCACAAACATTTTCGATAAAATACGTCGATATTGGCATATTAATAACTACTGATGCCCATATCCGTCAATATACCATGCGAATGTTGACATTTTCTGTCGACATTAAACACTTCCTGAAAATGTATATAATAACTATAAAAAAAAATTATAACTTAAATATACTAAGACAATTGCTTATATTAATCGTTCAATTTGTTTTTTTTAAATCATTAACTTTTAATTCGTTTAGAGCATCCAATAAAAAATATTATATTAAATTTTATAGTAAATATAGAGATGATTGATAAAAAATGGGTTTTAACAAATGTTCTTTCCATCTCTTGATACATATTTTTTAAAATATGCACAAATGTTAAAAAATGTCACAATTGTTTCTCGTTTTTTATAGAAATATTAAGAATAAATGAATATAATAGATGGAAACCAATAAACAATATTAATTTTGTCATTGATATACTTTGCACAAAAATTATCGTCTAGTACGTCGTGTATTATAGAAAAAAATAGAATAATCTATAAAGTAATTTATGTTTACCTACCTAATTTAAATAATATATTTACACAGCGTTTACACAATATTTAAAATATATCATTATTATTGTTTAATAATTACTATAAATAAAACTACATATTCTACATTGGTAGAACAAAAATAATAAAACCTATGTAAAGTATTCGTCTATTTTTGTTCAATTCGAACTATTTAAACCTCAATTGTTTGGATCTTTACATTTGTATTTTTACCATTTTAATTTTTTTCTTTTTTTAAGAAAATAAAAAAATTATAAAAAAAGGGTTTGGACTGAAGGATTACATAATATAGGCCACAATTACACAAATTACAAAGATAAAGGCTTTAAGAGCGAAAATTCAAATGAAATTTTGGAGCACCGAAAATTTGAAAATTTGGATTTCCCTCCAAGCTTTCCAGCCCAGAGAACTCTTCTTCTTTGGCATTGATTAAACTTTTCTAGCCTAGAAAACTCTTATTCTTCCAGCTTTCACTTCCGGTTCAAATAATCTTCTATATCCATAACTGCTTAATCCTTTAAGCTCTTAACAGATTTCAGAAGAAAGAACAACACATATCAAAGTAAAAGTGAAAGAGATTTAATCATTATTAATATAACTCAGGCCTAAGCTTTCAAGGAAGACAATGGCCTGCAGATTATTAGGAGCGTTGAAATAATCGAAGCATTGTTTTTTCATGATAGAACGAAAAAATACACTGCTTGGTTCAGGACTCTGGAAATATGTTTAATGGTTATTTTGGGATGAAAGAACTTTCTACATAATGATAGAACGAAATCGAGATACCATGCAGCTTTACCCTCAACTAGAAGGTTGATTAACAGTAAGCTATGAGACTCAATATCAATTTCATTCCAGTTATTTTGTTTGCAGATAATCAGACCTTCCATTAAAGCTCTGAATTTTGCGAGCAAATGAGTTAGCTTGCCAAAAGTGATGCTAGTACCAAGAATAATATCACCTTCCCAATATATAATCAGAATCCCTCCACTCGAGTCCCCATTATGAAGACAAGATCCATCGATATTCATCTTCAGTCTGCCTTTAACTTAAGCAATCCATTTGAGGCAAATAGGTTTTTTGCTTTTGTTCTCTATAGATTTACATCCTAAAGCAATGTTTGCGTTAAAAGACTTAGACCAATGCTTACTGGTTAACTTGTTAGATATGTCAATTCCAGAAATAATTCTTATAATTGGTGAGGTTTATTTTTGTCTGAGGGTAGATTTTTAATTTTTGTTTAGAGTTTCGTGGAAGTTTGTAAGTATTTAATGTTTGAATAGAGAGTAGAGGGAGAATTAAGCAGCCTGGTTGTATTTTATTTTCATTACCCTCATTTAATGTTGGTGGTTGGGTATTTATACCCTTACATCTGGGCCTTATGGGCTTTCGGGTCATGTTTAATGGACCCGGGTCAAGTTCAAGGACCCATAAGCTCTTAGTAGGAGAGCAGGCAGCTTAGTGAAGAAGTGTTTAGGTTTTAAGTACTTTAGTTCTTGTTCGAACAGTCCAATGGGTGAGGTGTTCGAACTGTCTTGTCCGGTTAGGTAGTTCTTGTCCTAATTTTCCCTGTCCGTAATGGTAACGGAATCCAGACTCATCAATAATCATATCAATTGAACTTTTAACAGAGTCATGCTTTCTAGAAATTTTTGAATTGTTGTTGTTTTTCCATATAACCCAACAAACGATTTGAGGGATTATATGAGTGATATGAACTTTATTCTTAGAGAACCAGGACCAAAATACAATTATGTGAGTTAGAACCATATGTCTTTCAATTTTTATCTTGAATAAAGTACCAAAATGGTTCCAGATTTGCCAGGAAAAGCTACAACTTACAAAGAGATGGTTTTTATCTTTGCAATAGTTGCAGAACTGGTATTTGGAAGCCATACTAATATGTCTTTTATTTAAGATAGAGTCAATTGAAATGTAGTTTTTTATAAGTTTCGAGCAAAAGAAAGAGAACTTCCTGGGAGTGATTGTGCTCCAATGTTTTTTAATAGACTTGATTTAGTGTGCTGAGTTCTGATACTGTTCCAAGTTAGATTTATGTTAAAACTCTGATTATTGGAATGCCTTCAGATCATCAAGTCTTCTCTATCTGGATTGATCTTGTATGTGATATGATTGATTCTCTCTTTTGGAAGGAAACTTTCTATGGCTTTAATATCCCAAGTGTTGTTCTTCCAGAAAGTATTCACTTTAGCCTCCATATACCAACTATTGATTTTGGTGTTGTTGTGATTAGTTAAAGGAGGGAGATTATGCCAGTCATCGAGCCAAAAATCCATGTCACATATTCCTATGATCCACTTGATATTGCATTCTACTTGAGCTTTAATTCATGACAATCTTTTCCAAATCAGGGAACCAGATTTTTTGAAGTTAGTCTTTAAAGGATAGATCTTAATCATATATATATATATTGTATATTATGTTTGACCAAAGACTAGTGTTTTTCCTGAATATCATTAAGCATTTTGATGTTTGACCCCCCTTCCTCAAAAGGCTTACAGAGATAATTTCAAAAGGCATAGTGGATAGTTTTATCATTATATTTAGACCTCCATAACTTATTAAAGATAGTTTCTGATATTTTGATGATGTTTTTTGGCAAAAGACTGTTTTGCATCCAATATTAAGTTATGGGGAGTAAGACAGAAGAAGTTATGGTCAATCTACCCTCATAAGACAGATGATTATTATCCCACTTAGTAATCTTATCATTTACTTTATCAATAATAGGATTGAAATTCTTCCCTTTGTTGTTGCAGCAGAGAGTTCTTCCTAGGTAACTTGTTGGAAGAGTTTTAACTGAGAAACCAGTCTGCAATTTCAGATTGTTGATTCTGGTTTTCTGAGATCTTGATGAAGTAATCAACGTGGTATTTTCTTTATTTATTACTTGCATAATGATCATTTGGTACTTGTACAGAAACCTTCTCAACTTACTTATTGAGGATGTCGAACTATTAGTAAACACAAGGATGCCATCAGCAAAAGCAAGGCATGGCACAAGGTAATCCGTTATTGATGCAAATTGTAATTTTTTGTTACAACTGAATAACTCGTAGAGCCCTCTAATTAAAACTTCTTCACCAAGAATGAATTTTTTTGGAGATAAAGGATATCCTAGCCTTAGCCCTCTCTTCTGATAGAAGTAGCCAATGACATCACCATTGATTAACATAGAAATGTTGATATCAGTTATCATCTTTTTAATTAAATTTATAAAATCAACAGAGAAACCAAAAGAATAAATAACTTTAAGTATGAAAGCATGAGACATCTTGTCAAATACTTTTGACATATCTAACTGTATTATTATGTTTCCAGCTTTTGGTTTTCTGTTGAGATCATGAATAAGCTCCTTCACTATTATAATGTTATCATGAATCAATCTACCTTTGATGAAAGCTCCTTGAGTGTTGGAGATAATATTAGGAAGAATTTTAGCTAATCTCGAGTTTATGAGATTAGACAAAACTCTGTTAATCATAGTGCACATATCAATAGGTCTGTAAATGTTCCAGTATATAGAGTTAGTAGTCTTTAGGATAAGGAAAAAATCAGTTGCAAAAATACCTTTTGGGATATTGTTACCTTTTAGATAAGAGTTCAGGGCATTACAAAGGTCCAACTTAATAATTCTCCAGCAGATTTTGAAGAACAAGATGTTGTATCCATCCATTCCTGCAGCACTATCATTGCTCGTATTATTGATGATTTTCAAGACTTCCTCCTCACTAGTTGGCTTAAAAAGATAGTCATTATCCTCTTTAGTAACAAGATAAGGAATGTTTTCAAAGATGATGTCATGCATGATCTTTCTCTCATCGTCTCTGTCTTTGTAAGGATAAGAAGTCACAGTTTTCTTGATATAATTTTCAGCAGATTTACCAATTTCATCAGAGTTCTGGATCCAGTTGATACCATCTTTTATGCTTTTTATAATATTTATTCTTCTTTTCTTAGAAACATAGGCATGATATAACTTGGTGTTGTCATCTCCGTCTTTCAGCCAATTGTTGTAACACTTTTGTCTCCAGTAATCCTCTTTATTTCTAAGAGCTTAAATGTATAAACTGTTAGCTTTTAAAAGAGAAGTTTTAGAGTCTTGATTTTATCCAGATAATGCTGAATCTTCATTCTATTTACTTTATCTTCAGTTGATTTAACATTACTGAAGATGTTACCAAAATGCTTGATGTTCCAGTTCTTTAGACACAACTTGAGTATTTTCAGCTTGTACCAAAAGATCTGATAGAGTTTCCTTTGATATTAAGCTTCCAATTTTGTTCTACAACACTTAAGAAATTATCATCATTTGACCACGTATTCATGAATTTAAAGCTTTTCTTTTTATTGTTAGAAGATTGAGATGAATTAAAAGAAGCAGTGATTAAGAGGGCAGCATGTTTAGAACAAGTTCTGACCATGTGAAAAACCTGGATCTCCTTGAAAGTTGTGAGCCATTTGTTATTGACCATAGCTCGGTATAATATTTTCCATCTTGTGTTCACATTCCAGGTATATTTTGATCCTGCATATCCTGCATCTTCAAGGTTGCAATTCCTGATAGCTTTGTTGAAGTTGTCGATGTTGTTTTGATCATTAGAAGCACATCCAAGTTGCTCATCAGAAGAGGTAATTGCGTTGTAGTCAACAAAAATGATTCAGGCTTTATTAGTGTTAGCAAACTTCTTCAGATTGTCCCAAAGGTCCATGCTTTGGAGTCTTTGGCATTGACAGTTATAAAATTGAAGTTGTCATCCAAACCAAGGTACCGAACCTCCATATGTAAGCACCGATCATGGTCATATTTTATATCCATCTTAATATCCCCACTCCAAAGGTTCATATCTTGTTAGATATATTAGCAGTATAATCCTTGTAGCCCACCAATTTGGTAATACTTTCAATATTTTCAGTTTTGGCTATAGGTTCTTGAATAGGCAGAATTTTGATCTTTTCAGTATTAATCATAGAGACCAACCTTCTAAACTTTGGCTTATTACTTATGCATATTGATTTCCAACTAATCATCCTTATCATTATCAAATAGGGATTTTGAAGTTTTTTGTCCCCTCGATACTTCAGGGAATTGATCACGAGTTTACTTGTATTTCTTCATTTCTTGGCAGGTTTTAATTTTCTGTTGATAATGGTGCTAAAATCCTGGTCAGGTAGAGTGATTTTCTTGGTTGGGGTAACATTACTACCTCCTATGTTGTCTTGATCCGGTGTGTCGATATTTTCGTAGTCCTGCTGGCTGCTCTGGAAATATCCATGTTCAAGTTTTTGTAAAGCCTTGATAATTTCCATGTATTCTTTTGTTGATGATTCTTTACTTGTGTCTTTTGATTGAGCATCAACGTTTTGGACAATTTGATCCTGATGGTTTTGGTTGTGAATATTTTGATCTTGAAGAGAATGTGTTTGGTTGTTATCTTTCTCAGTATATGGATATTTTTAGGTCACAATGGACTTAATTTTCCTTGTGTAAACTTTGCTGATTGTTTGAGTGGTTTTTTCCATAGACTTGCTATGAATTTCATTTGATTGGCTTTCAGTTGAGGGATTAATAATTTCTTTGACTTCCTCTACTTCATCCTCCTTTGTAACAAACTTCTGGGATTTCTTGCATTCTGATACTTTGTGTCCTATATGGTAGCAGTACTCACAATAAGAAGGGACATTTTTGTAGCTTAAGGATATCCAACAGTCGTCATTTGATTTGAAATGTCAATTTCGATTTGAGCGTAACAAGCATTACCATAAGCCTTGTTCTTTTCTGGTACTATAAATCTGCAAGGTGTACCTATTGAAGCCGCTATATCGTTCATAACTTTAAAGTTATATAGAAACTTAGGAATTTTTTCAAATCAAAACCAGACAAACGCCAGAGGATTTTCGTATTTTTTGTTAAAATCTGGACTCCATCTTAGTAATCTCATGATAGAGCCATCAATTTTCCACACGTTTCTTGATAAAAAAGAACTGATATCTTCCTTCAAAAAAAATTTCATAAGAATGTGGCGCGAGTCCTAGATTTCGAAGTTAAAATACCCCTTAAACTTGAAAGAATTCAAGAAGCTATTCAAAACAAATCTTTTTGGAACTCCATTATTGAATTTTCCAATTGATGTAATCTTCGATTGTTGGATAAGAAAATCGTTTGCTTCTTGAGCGTATTGGATAGAAAAATGATCCACAACTTCTTTAACACTCTCTGATTTCAGTTGTAATCCAAAACAATGTTTATGGGTTTTACCAAATCGGCGTATGTTTTTTTGATTTGGTTTTGAGATGACGATTCACCATTGATTTTTTTTAAGGGAGACCGGGATACTTTTCAACTTCAAATAAATTGTTGTTCTGAGTTTCCATAAGAACAACCAAGGAATCAACGGAGCTTTCTCTGCAACAAAGTTTCTTCTCGAAAACAGATGATTCATGAATGGTTTCTTCAACGACAATCAGTTTGATAATTCAGAAACAAGACAATCAACCACCAAAAAGATTGGATCAAACCGACACAAACACAGGATGATAATTAATAGAGATGATCAGCGTAGCAGGAAACACTAGACAAAATTCTTGGAAGTCAAAAATTCAAAACTCTACTTATCGGAGAAGTCCAAAATGACTTCTTCTCATTTTACCTTCGACCCTTTACCTTTCATTTAACTGAATTTTATATTTTTTAAACTTAAATATTTAAGATAATTCAAATATTTAAAAAATAACAAAATTTTGAATGTATAAATCCAATTAAAGTTATTTTTTTAGCTTAGCCCAAAAAATAATCTAGAAAATTAGTTTGAATTTAATCTGTATTTAACAAAAATGTAGGATGCTCTTACATTTGACATAATGACATGCATTTTCTCGATAGATTTTGGACAAACACAAACACAAACACGAGTGACATGCTTGTGGCACTACGTCCTTCTTTTTCTCTCCCGCTCTTACACATTTGCTATTTCTCCATGATCATCAACAAAAAACCAATCACCATTTTCATTGAAAATCTAAATCACTTCTTCTACTTTTTGTTCCAAAATGAATCGTTGCAATTTCGAAATCGAAACATCACTCGATGCGTACAGGCATTTGTTCAGTGCACTCTCTCTTATTCCTTTTTCGCACTACGTTCTAGGTTTTCTCGTCATAGCCACTGTTTTTCTCTACAATTTCTTGGGATTTCATTTTATTGAAGATGTTTTCACTGGATTTCGAGGCCGTCCGGTGAATTTGACGTACAATCCCGACTCACACATCTATCATGGCGTTGTTTCGAAATGCCGAGTCCTCCATGGCAGGTAAAATGATTAAAATTGGAAATGTACATTTTGTTTCGTATTCCGTAAGATGAGTGTGTTCACTATCTTATTGTGTAAATGCTTTGCAGCTATATGGCTACGCCGTGGCTGTCTAGTCCTCATTTGCAGACTTCTTTTCTCAGTTTTTTTGGGAGGCCTCCAGTTTTCAGCTACAAAAGGTACTTTTAAGTGTTACTCACACTCTCTAAATCTCCGTCTAGCTCATCTGTTTGCCAAGTATAGCTAAAATAGTATGAAAATTTTCTCCTTCTGTGGAGAGATGTCCATATTCAAAGGTTTCCTTGGACCCAGCAGCTTATTTCTGTTTCCATGCAAGTTTTCGGATAGCTGAAGACATTATATTTCATAATACCTCCCATAGTCCACCAGCTAAGTTATGTTATGTTTATGTTTCAGACAATTATTTCGTGCCTCTGATGATCAAACCATTGCATTGGATTGGCTAATGAGCTGTGATGGTAAATGCTAACTTGTTATATCTTATGTTTTAAAACTATTATGGTAGATGGGCTAACAATTTCGGTTATCTCAAGAATTTCAAATATGTTTTACTTTATTTTTTTATCTCTTTGTACCAGCTATGTAGTCTTTGTGCTGTGCTGAGTATAAGTGGATGCTTATAGTTCAATGCCGTAACTTGATGTTTATACAAAGAAAAATATGGTACCTAGTTCTGGTTCACCATTCCTTTCTCTTCTTTATATTTCCTCCTCCAGTTAAAAAGTTGGATTAAATCAAAAAGCGCTTAAGTGAACTCATCTGTCCCATTATGCAAGAGAAGTAATAAACCTAGGGGGAATAGTCCCATCTCATAATGAACATTCGAAAAAAGCCTTATTAATGTATGATATGATCTTTTACCATACATGTTAAGGCTTTTGGCATATGTCCAACCTTAAACATCTTCATGTACCTGTGTATCCCCTAATTTGTTGCCTTTCGGGAAATAACACTAGGTTTATCTTGTACTCAGCTTAGTTTGGTACATGTCACACATACCTATCAAGAATGATGAGATTTTGAATCCTCTTACTTAAATATGAAGCTTCCATTCTTTATATTTCCAGCTTGATCTTGTTAGTTATTTTGACCTTATATCTTATGCGTAAGATGATCTTAGATATGATTTACCAAAATGCCATTTCTTTTGGTAACGTATTTGATCTTTTCTGCAGTTTTCAGCAGTGCAAAATTTGAAGATGACACAGCACCTCTAATATCTGAAGATGACACAACACCTCTCGTGGTTATAATTCCAGGGTTAACGAGTGATTCTACTTCAACTGTAAGTTCATGTTGACTGGGCTTCCAAATCTCATTAGGGTGCCTTCACAAATAGAGATTTATGGGCACAGCTCGAACTTTCGCGGAAATTGTTAAGTAGTATGCCCTCCAAATTTTATTTTCGTTATTTAGAGCAAATTTTTTCAAAAATTTATATTTAGATGCTGTTAATTGGTTAGCTAATGCATGTTCTAATCCAAAACTATTTTTACTAATTAACATATTTATGTTTTAATAAATGATTAGGCTAATAATACTTATGCTTGAAATTTTATTTATGTTAGTAAGTATATCTTTTAATGAACCTAATTTTTATATGCTGTAAACTGGTTAGCTAATGCATACTATAATTCCATTGGATGTGTCTAGTGTATATAGTTGAAGCATACGACGAAATATTTGCAAAAGTAACTAAATTTTTTTAAGCACATCAAGCTTCTGAAAGATCCATATATCATAAGCTTAATGGTTATAATGACTAAAGTACTCGATGTTCTTCACCACTTAGGGATATAACTTAGTTTCCCTATCGAAGTGAGTTTTAATGATTATATGAATTCTTTTTTATTTTCATTGATGAGGAGTCTGTTCGGCTCTTTCATAAGATTCCATGTAACCATGGTAATATTGTCTCACAAATGATATTAAATTGCAGTATCTAAAACACCTTGTCTTCAATACAGCGAGAAGTGGTTGCAATGTTGTCGTTAGCAACCATCGAGGACTGGGTGGTGTGTCCGTTACTGTGAGTGCTGTTTTTTGTGCATTATATCAAAGAGCTAATTTTGTGAAAATTAAAATTCTTCATTGAGGAATACAATTTAATACTATTCTAACAGTTACCATGTATAATTTTTTTGAGGGGAAGAACTTGAATTTCTTATAAAGAAATGCTCGACCTCTTACGTTTTCAATATGAACATTTCCTAACAAGTTATATGTTGACAATTTTCAAGGCTGATTGTTTTTATAATGCTGGGTGGACACAAGACGCGCGAGAAATAATACATCATCTTCATGATAAATACCCGAAGGCTCCTTTATTTGCCATCGGAACCAGCATTGGTGCCAACATTCTGGTATGATATTTTGCAATGCTTTATAGTTTTGTGTTAATTTAGTCCAATAGTTCAAGTTCTGATGCATAAGATCACATAACTTGTTTTTCTCGTGTACTGTGTCAATCAACCTCCTCAGTGACTATGCTAGGATGTCGTCAGTTGGCGTGGGTTCTCTTGAGTTCTGTTTGCTTTGGCAATGCTAGTTTGGTTCTTACATGAATCTTGTTGAAGGCATGTTTTTCTTAATATCATTTTTTACCAAATTATTGTTGTATATAAATGGTAATAACATTAACTTAAATATTTATCTTTGTGCGCTAAATATTCAAATAGCCCGCTTTATTCGCTAAACCCACTTGAGTCTTTCTGCTGTGTGCTATAAATAACTATGACCTTGCTACTGCTCCCTTTCTCATTGAGTTCGTAGTCATGGTCTACATTTGTATAAAAAGTAGTTCTTTATTTGTATGGAATGAGCAGAAGTGAGATTTTCTCTCGAGCGATATGATTTTTGCTTCAGGTGTAACACGAGACTCGACCATACCTCTATACACTTATGTCGACAACATTTTGTGGCCCTGAGTATGATATAATTGGGGACCTTAAATCTTCCTTTTACTTATCGTATCCTCCTTAATATTAATCTGTTGCAGGTAAAATACCTTGGGGAGGATGGACAAACGATTCCTCTGGCTGGGGCTGTGGCTATTTGCTGTCCGTGGGACCTTTTGGTTAGCAACTTAACCATCAACTTAGATAGAATAAGTTTTCACGGCATTTTGTATTATTCTAATACATATATGCTTGTAATACTCTATAATCTATCAGGTACTTCACCAAAAAAAAAATCTGACAGGTATTATATTAGAAATCATTTTAAGAAATTTCTAACTGAACTTGACCAGTGAAAGAGAAAACTGTTTTTTTCGTACATATTCGCACCTACTAAATCGATTCATTTTGTGTCATGGACTCAAGAACGTCACAGTTACAATGCTTGTTCTTATTTTATACCATATCATTGTGTTCTTCTGGATGTGTGAGTGATAGTTACAACATCAATGCCTTTGAAAATCTGAGTGACCTGCAAAGACTATTTGATGCTAGATAAGTTTGCTACTTTTGTTTCAGAAATATAACTCTGCTATGTTAGTTTGTCGGCTAATTTTTGTTGCTACTATTGTTATTTCATTTACTTAGCTTCCTCAGCTCATGACCTTTAGCTATGCTATCACCTTTGGCTATGCTTTCCCCAAAAGATTCATGATAAGTCAAACAAAACATATTCTTTTCTTATTATATATTCAAACTTCGATGTCAATGTTTTTGAGAGTTGTTCTTTGAATAAATTTACGAATGGCCTAATATGTATGCATTGGTGAGTTTCCTCGGCCTGAATGCTATCCTGGTAAAAGAGGTCAGCTGGTCCAGCTACTGAATCAGGATAACCTATTTGTGCCCTAACCTTTTATAAACTTAGGTAGTTTAGATAAATAGAAAAGAAAATAAAAGAATTTGGTGTCGCTTTTAATGTTGGGTTTAGTGTGGTAGTACGATAAAGAAAAGTTTATTTTAAATTTAAGTATACATTATTTTGGCTGGACCGGATATAGAGCATTTTTCTATATCGATTGATTCAGAGAAAGGATGAAAATTCTAAAATTTCCTTTTATTGTGATATTCCTACTGTATATACTTACACATTCACATGTATATAACTTTGTAGTAAAATAAAAAAATTGTGGAGGGATGCTAGGAGCTTCTTAGATGTCAGCTCTCCTACTCAAGGGATTTGGTTACTGGAACCAGAAAATTTTAAGAAGTCACTTACGCAGCATTGTTTTGCTAGAATTTTATCTTCTTGATCATTGTAGTTCAACATACTGACATCATCCAGGTGATTATTCTGAGCTATATAGAGGATACTATATGACCATCATCTTTTCCTTTCTACAGATTGGTGACAGATTTATATGCCGCACGCTGCTGCAAAAAATTTATGATCGAATTCTTGCAACAGGGCTTCTAGGTTATGCACAATTGTACGTCTGCACGTCTTTTTTATTTAGACTGAAATATGTATAGGTGGTTAAGCTGGAATTCTGCTTCCCTTGCTTATGGGAGCAAGGAATCCGTGATTAATTATTAAGTAATAACGAAACTCATGCAATGTTCTTACATGATATTTTATGTCTACATCGAAACTGCAGACATGCGCCTCATTATTCTAGGCTTGCTAATTGGGAAGGCATATTAAAGGTTAGTTATTCTCCTTATTTTCTTTTCATGCATCCGCATCAGTGCATTTTTCTTTCATGATCTTACAAGCGGTTAAATTGATATCACTTTTCATGGGTTGAAAATGCTTTATAGGACTGTGTAGCTTGCGTGTAGTGTACTTTAATGTCAACTTTATAACAACTAGGTCAGGAGGTGAAAACTGATGATGCACAGGCTTCTTCAATGCACAGGAATAAGTTGCATAGGAAATTTATGCGCAGATCAATTTTAATTATATTTATTACTAATGATATTGCTTCTTTGTCTCTTAAGAGTGGCTCTTTGAGTCTCCAGCGTTTAGTCTAAGTCAAAGGTTCAAGTAAAGCAAATTACTGGTTTTAATATATGACCAACTTTGCATCTTGGCATTGTGCCGTAACTTTTTCTTTGTGTGCTTTTGTATTAGTTTGGCCATTCTCTATACTGGTCTCAAGTTGTCACTTTAAATGCCTTTTATGTGAATTAGACTTTCAAGGGTAAATTTTTATTCAGCCCCCCTGCCAGTCACAAGTAATGTGGTTGCGCTGATAGTCTTGACCTAACATATCATCCAGCTTGTATCGAACCCAACTCCTAAATTTTAAGATACAATTGCGGCAGGTTATATCAGTATATGTGAAAAGAAAACAAAGTATTTGTAATCAGACATTATATATAAAGTAGTAGAATGCAAAGCTGTGATAGTAAAACCACTACTAAAATTCGCAACATAAAACTTTACATAAAGCCTCTTAAATAATTTCACTTCCTAAAATTATATATCCCATCGAGCGTAAGTGTGAGTGCACGGGATTGATGGAAGCCCCCGTGCTTCATATGTGTGTTTTTCTCTGAACTAACGCTGTTGCTTTTTGTGCCATGCTCTTCAAAAGGTTCGTTCGATTAGAGATTTCGACAATTTTGCAACCTGCCTTGTCGGGAAATTCGAGGTATTATTATTTAATATCCCTTTTTTAAATCAAGGTACCTAGAAGTCGTGAGGGACTTATTATTTTGTTTTTTTAGACGGTTGATACATACTATAGACGTTCTAGCAGTGCTGCTTTTGTGGCAAATGTGTCTGTACCGCTCCTTTGCATAAGTGCTCTAGATGATCCACTATGCACCCGAGAAGCCATTCCATGGGATGAATGCAGGTGGGTATTTTATAATGTCACATGGGATGCTTTCTATCGACATGAGCTCTTTAATGTGATACTTTTCGTGAATAGGGCAAATAAAAACGTCGTGCTGGCTACTCCACAACATGGAGGGCATCTGGCATTTTTTGAAGGACTAACTGCTTCTGCATTATGGTATTTTGTATACTTGACATTTAGATGAAATAGTTATGGTATTTAATGCTCTGGTATCTGTTTGGATATCAGTTAAATTTGAAGGAAAAGTCAATATAGGGAAGAAAAAATTGCTGTTTATGGAGAGTAAGAAAGATTTCAACATAAAATTAGAACACTTGTGTGAGATGAAAAGTTAAAAGCGTTGATAATTTTGGGAGACTAAAGTAGCTGTATTATTACTCCCCAAAACTTAATCTTGTTGGTTATCACATAAAATTTCGAACTTTTCAAGGTTGGCAGTCTGCTGTTCTTTTCTGGTATATAATGTTGATGTATGTTTAAAGATATGCCTTAACTTTGGATGTGTGGTCTCAGGTGGGTAAGGGCGACTACTGAATTTGTTAGTGTTCTATCCCGTAGCCAATACATGCATGCATCAAAGCAGGTACAGCTCGTTTTTCGTAATCACATAAGTTATTGCTTTTTGCACATAATTATTGCTGAAATACAGAAGCTATAAAATCACGCGATAACATAATTTTGATAGAGTTGAATCAGTTAAAACATGTCTGAAAGAAAATGAGGCAATATCTTTTTAGACTACATATTTGTGTCTTCGTCTCTCTTCTTCCTTTCTCTTTTCTCTAAAGATCGAAAGTAAATATGTTGACCTTCATGCCAATGTAAAGATGATTGAAAAGTTAAATGCCAGTCTGTTCTATAATGGATGATAGATGTTATTCTAGTTGTACTGCTCTCTAACACAGTTGCTATGCAGAGCTCTGGATTTCAGTCAACAGAATCTTCAATTGATCAAGGCCCATACTTAAACGTCGCAAAAGACGGGAGGGTTCAGCATTATCATGCACCATAAATATATAACAAAATATATCTATCATAATACGAAAGCGTTATGTACACACTACTTGTATATTTCTTTTGTCAAATAAAAATTCAAAGTAAAAAATAAAATATTTTGCAATTTTACGTAGGAAATCCCGAAAATGCCAATATAACCCGAGGGCTCAAATGAACATGATGCACAAAATATAACATCAAATTAAACAAACCTGAATTCATAAATGATTTAGTTCGGAGTCTGAAAGTTCGTTAAATTTTGTTAGAGTCCACTAAATTATTACTAGATCATCGACGTATACTATCTTGGTAGTATACTATTTTGGTAGTTTGTCGCGTTAGTTTGTGGTGTAAATACGTATGAAACTAGTTCGTACTAACAAATTTTAAATTTTTCATGAAACTAGTTCGTACTAACAGATTTTAAAATTTTCAAATATCGATAAGGCGAAATGTTTTTTTCAAAAATAAAAATTGTTTAAATGTTTTACATGTCCAACACTAATAGGTTGTGGACCGAGTGGTATAATTTTAAGACAATTGTTGTTTTTATAAGGCACATACAGCTTTTTTTTGTCCACTCCTAAAAGACCTAATACTAGTTGAGGTACGTTCTTATTTATATACCACTGATTTTTCCCATGTTTAATCGATGTGGGATGTGGGACTTTGGTCGCCTTCCAAATAAATCCTCCTCTTAATTGACTTCCATCCGCCCACTCTAATCAGGTTGGAGCTACCTGACGTCTAGAAGCACTACGGATGTTACTGCTCACCTTCTCTTAGACCACACTATCATTCCTTAGCGCCACTTCAATCAAGTACCACCGTCTTGGTATACCTCAATCAAGTCACACTGTTTGATAAGCCACTAGCATTCCAAACTAGGATCTATAGAGCAGATCAATCATCTTGAGCATGACTTGTACATCCTGCCGGTATCTGAGAATTTCACCCACCACATCACCATCCGTCTGGGACTGGAGCTCTGATATCATTTGTAGGGAATATGGGTACCGCATATTCCGTCTCCGTATATAAGTAAGACTTTTTTTTTGTCCACTCCCAAAAGACCTGATACTAGTTGAGGTACGTTCTTACTTATATACCACTAATCCTTCCCATGTTTAATCGATGTGGGATGTGGGACTATGGTCGCCTCCCTAACAAATCCTACTCTCAATGGACTTCCATCCGCCCACTCTAATCAGGTTGGAGCTACCTGACGTCTAGAGGCACTACGAATGTTACTGCTCACCTTCTCTTAGACCACACTATCGTTCCTTAGCGCCACTTCAATCAAGTACCACCGTCTTGATATACCCCAATCAAGTCACACTGTTTGATAACCCACGAGCACTCCGAACTAGGATCTATAGAGCAGATCAATCATCTTGAGCATGACTTGTACATCCTGCCGGTATCTGAGAATTTCACCCACATCACCCACCACATCGCGTTCCGTCTGGGACTGGAGCTCTGATATCATTTGTAGGGAATATGGGTACCGCATATTCCGTCTCCGTATATAAGTAAGACCAATCGATTTCCACACTAGTATGATATTGTTCGCTTTGGCACCCGAAGGTCCACAGAGTTTTGGTTTTGGTCCACTTCCAAAAGGCCTCATACTAGTTGAGGTATGTTCTTACTTATATACCACTGATCCTTCTCATGTTTAATTGATGTGGATGTGGGACTTCGGTCGCCTCTCTAATAATTATTTTATGTTTCGTTATATGATTCTAATATAAGTGATCATCATTTGATATGTTTTTATGAACATTGCTTAAAACGCGGAAGCAACCAGAATGTGGAAACAATCACAAGTAGATTTTTCATTACTCTCCACCCGATTTTCAGTCCATTTTGTGCTTACATTTTTAGTCGGAAGTACAACTAACATACTCTAAAACTGCTGAATATTAGTCGTTACAATTTGAGAGCTCATTTTTGTGAAGATGACAACGGAAACAATATGACGCATAAACATCCCTTTGAAAGAAACTCGAGTCTTTTTCGGTGGGCATCCAAATTTTCTATATATATTCTTCGTAACGTCAATGTCAACGTCATATCCATTCTAAGAAAATCACCAGTGACATTACTCATCATTGTGAGCATTTTATGGTTGAATTATTTCAATGGTTTATCCGGAAGCCTAATCTAAAGTGGCATACAAGTAGGGTCACACTTCGAATTGAATTCTGGAGGCAACCTAAAGACCTGATACAAAACGAATCTATCCTTTTGATTCTCTTGAAATAATTTTAATACAATCTTCGAGAGATTGTAAGGAAATCAAAGCATATATAAGGTCCATAAGCTCAAGTTTTGGAGGTACGAAGAGGTTACACTCAACAATAAAGAGGGGTGATCCTTTGAGAATTTGGTAATCAAAGTGTTAGTAAGTTGGTTATCTATGACTTAGAACTCATCTTTAGTATATAAAATAAAAATGAACACAGTGTTTAATCAAAACAAGATTCGTCAAAAGAGGTAAAGATATCAGCAGTTGGACAAATTTTTCAAAAACAGAAGAAGCAGACAAATTTCCAAACATAAGCGATGTTGGATCTATAATAGACAAACATAAATCTAATGACGCGTTCAACCACCCAAAAAGTCTTGAGTTGCTCTAGCTGGCTCCTGCGGTTGAGCAACACACCTGAATCGGAGATGGGTTGACGATGGAGAGCCATTTTGGTCGCGACGGGTGAAAACAATAAGTTTTAGAGAGAAAATGGATTGATGGCGGCTTTGCAGGAGTAAAAAGAAAGAAATAGCGAATGTAAACTTATAGTTTCTAGAGAGAAGGGTTTATGTAAAAAAAATGTGCATCACCATATGTATACTTTACATTAAACATTGGTTTATATTAATCCAACATGCGAATGCGACAATATCATATATATTATGATCTATATGAGATTTTTTTTATTTCATCTAGCACACAACATTATTTATAAATAAATTATTTTTACTAACATTAAATGTATTTTTCTACAAAAAGATATAATTTATAAAAGATATATTTTTTATCACGCTCACACTTAACATCTTCCACATAACATTGTTATATTGGATGATAACATGTTATCCATATGTGAAACAATAAACAAAATCAACATACTCGCATTTGTCTTCTACTTTATGTCATATCATTCTGAACACACTCAACACAACCATTTATTGTATACATGTAATATTTTCGTATAATACATGTTGATAGACGTATAAAATTACATTATATATCATATTAGTGGTTTGTGTATAACTCGCTCACTAGTGTTTACCATGTCTAAGTCTAATCGGATTAAAGTTTTTAACAAACTGGTTTTTGTACATCTAAAATTGCAATATAAGCTCGTTAGATTTTTTACTAAAAAATTCATATTTGGTTATATACATGAAGTGACAATAACACTTAACCATAGTAATCCAATACGTATAGTAATTATATATATATATATATATATATATATATATATATATATATATATATAGTATTACCATGTCGTTTTGTTAAATATCACTACCTATATTATTATCAAGAGTTCATCATATATATAGTATTACCATGTCGTTTTGTTAAATATCACTACCTATATTATTATCAAGAGTTCATCCACAACGATATTTGAAGTCATGGAATTCCTATAATCAAAACTTGATTATTGATTATTTACCAAAATGTTATATCATAATTTCCATTAGTATCACCATACTAATCATCACATTAATCATACATACCTGCATGGTATATATAATTGATATCGAAGTAGATCATTGTTCAAACTTTAATTTAATTACTATTTAATCTTATATAAATTTTTGTATATAAGAATTATTCACCATTTTAAAAAATAAAAACTATTAATATCTAAAAACTAATTTTATTAGAGATGACGATGATTTATAAGATTGAGAAAATAATATATCTAAACCAAAATGAGTGTTTAAATTAAAATAATAAATGGATTATAAGGTGTTAATAGAGAGGGGACATATATAGACCAATACACTGTATTTTTGGTTTGGTGACTATCACATTAAATGATGTGCATACTATAGAGGCTCATTGGTAATATCGTAAATATTTCGAACAATACCCCTTACAGAGGAGCTTTATAATCGGGTTAGTAATATGTTGAGTGTAGCTTACGAATAATTGTTTGAGGATATTAAAATATAAGAAGGTGTTTGAATCAGTTTGAATTATCTTTGCACGGTATTTAGCAGCCTTAAATATTATCAATTCGAGTGTATTTGTTGTACTTTTTAGGATGCATTATATATTCCGGGAACAAACATGTACGTGAAGCCTAAGTATGCATTCGACTTCAAAGATATTGATGGTATATACTCGTATGTATGGGGTGTTTGTGTAGTGATACATAATTACCATCATTTGAGCAAACCATCACTAAAGAAAACAAATAACACGTGCGGTTTTTTAACTATACAAGATACATGGATCATTTACCATTTCCTTGTTTTTATCGTATTATACGTTCAAATTGCATGCGTGACATGTCATCCATAATGAGTTGGAATATGTGTCAAATCAATACTTACTCTAGCTCGAGTTCGAAGTTAGTAACCAAATGATAATAAAAGTCGAATAATTTCATTGTGAGATCATGGCTTATAAATTTAGTGATGCAATAGATGACAAATTTTATTCATCATGTAGTATTTAAATTGTATGTAATCGTATTTACAAAATTGTGAATTTTTGCACTTGCAGAATGTGAATTTTTGTACTTGTAAAACGTGAATGTACCTTTACTTGCGGAATGTATAATTTAGTTTGACTTGTGAAATGTGAAATGTGTCTACTATGATTTATTTATCCTTGCGAAATGTTAATTACTCTAGATGTGAAAAGTTGGGATCAATTCGTTGAGAAATATAAATGTTTAAATGTTCAAAATATTAGCATTAATTCTTTAAGAAATTGTTTTATTGATAAATTAACATCTATTAGTGTTTTGATGGTTGAGAAACATATAAAACATTTTAGATCATTGAATATACTAAATGTCACCTTCAATTTAATTTTAATTTTTTACCATTTTCGATGAAGTCTGTTGCATACTAACATATAAAACCCACAATCAGCAAAAAAATCTGTTGTGGATATTTCTTGGGCTTCATATCTTCATTCATGGTTTTAGTGTCATGGTTTTATTTTTGATAAAATAGTTTTACTGGAAAGTCAACTTTCTCAGAATATTGTTTATTTATTTACAAAAAAATGAAAGTGTTGTATTATAAATATTTACCAAGTTTTTAACTATCTTTTAGTTTCAAATAAGGTTTTGAACCGTACACATTCCATTAACAATTATACTTTCTAGACATATAGCATATCGACTAAAAGTCGTCTGGTATTAGTCTTTTGACTATCTATTTTTTTATAAAGTTAGTCCATTATGTGTGTTGATTAAGAGACTAACTTTATCGAAGATGTATAGTCAATGGACTAACTTTATCAAAAAATTGAAAGTCAAAGACTAAATTTATCAAAAATGGATAGTTAATGGACTACCACCATATAATGTTTAGTCGAAGGACTATAGGTCTAGAAAATGGATAGTCAAATGACTATTCCATGTTCAAAGTCTTCAACTAATATCAAAGGGTTGTAGTTGTTGATAACATAATTTTTTAAATCCATGATAGCTAAATTCTAATAATTCCACACATTTTTGGTTTTTTATTTGATACACATTGATAAATTATGTTTCTCGATCCCTCTCTTCGTAAATTTTGTCAACAATTTGGTTATCTTGTTTTATATAGATCAATGTCTCCAATAGGAGAAAATTAAGAAAGTTAGTTCTTCATAAAATTCTAATTTTTTTTACAAAATAATTTAATTTGTCATTGTATGACTCGATATGTAGATTGTGTTGGAAGAAGGTGACAACTTGTTTGTCTCATGCTGTGAACGAGTAAATTTAAATTTATAATGTTTTAGATAAATCTGGATATAATCAATGACTTTCAGATCATAACAACTTGTAAAATTGACTTGTGAAAACGATGGAAGAGTTTTTGAATGAAATCACTTACGAAACATAATACAAATATACTTGCAAACTTTTTGAAACAATGTTGAATAAAGACATTTACACAACCTAGTATAATAGTATTTGTAAACGATCAGAATAACATGGAATCAATAAATTAGACCAATTAGTATAAAATTTAAAATATTTACCTTATACTCAAGTATTTTCTCGTTTGATATCTCCAATATGTTTGATAAAGTGACAAAGAATATATTTTTTGGATAAGATTATATAAATGGATTCTCAACATTACTCAATTTATTCACCTTAAATAATTTTTTGACATCATCAAAGAATTAATTTTTTGTTTCATTATATATTGGTTACTCAACTTTCACGTGTTCTATTTGTTTCTCATGTTATGTCATATTATATTTTGGTTATTCTTCTTCTTGTTGTCTTTGTAGAGTTGGTAAAGGTTGTTCTGTATGAACTTATTGTTATTATGGTACAAAATCACTATCTTTTCCATAATATGAACATCTTACACATATATTATTTTGTTTGGCATTACGAAAAATATATCTTCCTATTTTTTTCTCTTATTGCATTTTGTGTTATCAACATATTTTCTAATTATTGTTCTCATATGTCAGCATCACCATCATATGACTTTTATTCACTTTAAATATCACTCTTTCAGTATTAGTGAGCTCTAGAGATCTAACAAAAACTTACATTCATAATCAAAGTTATGAAATTTAATTTAGTTAAACTTTAAAAATAAGTGTTACGAACCCTATAATTAAAATTTTATGAACCCTAGGTTTAAAAAAATTGCGTAACGTATGGTTAAAATGTGCTTTAATGTATTGTGAAATTTATACTTAAATAAAGATGTGAAAATGCATTTAATTTAGTTATTAAGTCACATTTTAAACATATCTGAACTTTTTTTTAGACTTTTAAATAAACCAACCAAGGTTCATGTGTAATTTCTTTCCATTTCGAACCACCTGAAGCATCATGTAATCTTTATTAATGTGTATGTTTTCTGCATTCCAAATATGTTGTGTTCAAGAAGAAATATTTTATGCATTCTAATTATGGTGTGTTCAAGAAGAAATGAATGCACATTAATAAACAGTTTGTTTATACATTACATGAAATTAATTTTATGTTAATATTTTGAAAGTTTTGAGCATATTAACCAGAAGCATTGATACACAACCAACTATATTTTTAAGTTGTTTGTGCATCACTTTCTCATTGAGTTCATTATATTTTCTCTGATTGTATCTGCCTAATTATAGTTGTTGTTGTTTTTGAAGTTTTCAACATAAATATTGCTGAAGAATTTATGATCTCTCCATATGTAGTTAAAAGAAGTGTTGAGAGTTTGTTCTCTTTTTAATGATACTACTAACTTAATTGCATCACGCAATAAATAATGGTAAGTAAATATTAGTTTGAGTGTACTTTTGTTTTATGTGTTTTATCGCGAAACCTAGGCATTTTACTTGCAAAACATAAGTGTTTTACTTTTGAAACAAAACCATGTTAATTGTGAAACCTATGTGTTTTTTATTGCGACACAGGTGCATTTTTTCTTGCAAAACCTAGGCTTTTTACCTGCGTGAATATGTTTATTAAACGTGTTAAATTATATTTGAGAAAAATAAGTATTTTTACTTTAAATTTATCTTTTGTTATTTGAGGAGATATTTTTATTCATTATATTCTCTACAGGGTATATGGGAAATAGTTTTGAAATATTCTACATTCGTCTTCTTCATTTCAATTAAGCTAAGACATTTCGCTGTTGGATTTGGCTTTTGTTTTTTTAGATTTGACGCCCAAAATAACCATTATATCTTTTGATGTAAGTGTAACGTATGTTTTTCCAAATTAAAAAATTAACTTTTTAGGTTCATATCTTTTGTTATTAGTTCCATTTTTGTCCGTGTAAAATCATATGTATACGTATGATCATATGCAAGAAAAGGAAGAAGAATGGTGTATTTTTTGCAGCGTTTAAATGTTTATTTCTTATCCATGTTATATTCAGTATTATCTTCATAAGAACCCATCAAGATATGAAGTATACGAAACCAGTAGCCATTGTTCTTTATATGTATTAGATAATGAAAATATGATATGAAAACCACTCAAAACATGGTCTATATTTTATTTCAAACACATATTCTAAAGACTATAAACAAGTCTCGTAGTCAACATGTCGTGTACCTGAGAATACCTAGTTAAATTAGTTTCTAAAAAAGAATTCAAATATCATAAAATATCATATCACAAACACAAATATGTCATGTGTACTGCATGAGATGTACTTGCAAGAACTTGTAGAAAATCACGTGTTTAAACATAATTCAAATACCACGAACAACAAAACACAAACAAAAATGTACTGCATATCATTCAATAATAGTTAAAAATTAATTTATGTCACAAAACAAATGAGAATAAATAATTAAGTCAACAATATGTAAGGTTTAAAATAATAAAATTCTTACATTGAATCTACGATAAACATGTAAGCTAAATATTGAAATAATATAAGTTTTGTATTCTACCAGAAATTAATAGTATTTGTATTGATATGGAAATAGGGTTTTAAGGATTAAGTTGTAAATAATATAAATTTAAGTATTAAATTGTAAATAATGTAAATTTAGTCCCTAAATTATATATAATGTAAGTTTTAGAGAATATTTTGTGACTATGTATAATTGTTAAGGACTAAAGAGCAATTTGTCTTCTTTTGTAACAAATTTCACTTTAACGCTAAGTCTTGGCTCCTCTATATAAAGGGCAAGGCTAATTTAATAAAGGGGTTGAACACTTTTTCTCTCATTTGTACTTAAACTTTCTCTCTCAAAAAACTCTCTAACTTTTTCTCTCTCTAGAATTTTCTTATAACAATTTACTAAGGCAAAATCTATACTCACCAAATTGGTGACTTCTTTAGGCAGTCGAAGAGTTATATTTTCTCCCATTCCATATTGCTTTTTTAGAGCCGAAGCTTGGATATCCTTGTAATATATATATACCGAACTTTTATTAGAGCAATGTTGTATTTAGCATCGTGATTCCTTAAATTTCTACCAATTGTAGCTCTTTCTTCTTCGGAAACAAAGCAAGTATCCATTTCTTTCTGAGGCTTATGGGTATTTGCTGAGTTCCCATCACCGGATTCAGATTCGAGATCGGTTCTGGTAGCCTCGAAATCAGCTTCGTTGGCTCTTGATGTTTCTTCTCCATATTGTTGAGGTAATGGATTTACAGTTTCTGGTAAAGGGTTATTTGCTTGAGGAAATTTCTCAGTTACTTCTCTCTGAGGAGGAGCTTCAGTACCTGGGTTCAAAGGGGGAGGAGTTGGAATGATTTCTGAATCGTCTCCTATGGCATTAAAAGTTCTTCTTTTTTTTCTGGTTGTTGAAGAATGATTCAAAGAAGGAGTATTTGACTATTGCCTTAAAGAAGATTCTTCATTAATAAAATGAGAAATTTTACTTTGAGATGAAGTGTCTCGAGGTGTTTTAGGACCTAGGAATTTGGAACAGGAACATTCTTCGATTATCAGAGAGAAATTTTACTTTGAGATGAAGTGGCTTGAGGTGTTTTAGGACCTAGGACTTTGGAAGATGAACGTTCTTCGATTATCGAAGAAGGAGAAAAAGCAGGAGCTTTGGTTGGATCAAAATTACCGTAGTAAATTGTTTTGGTGGTTGTTCCAGCAAGAGCATTATTGATTAATCCTACAGCTCTATATTCCTCTTCTCTTTGAGCAATGCAAAAGTATTTGTACGATCCAAAGACTAAGTTGTTATCAGGTTCTGGAGATTTTGGCTTCTTGGGTATGTTAGCCTTGGATCTTCTGATTTTTGGGTTTTTTCTCGTAAACCGGTTAAAGATTGATCGGAGAAGATGAGTTTTGATTAGAAAATTTGGTTTATCTGATGAAGATCCTGGAAAAAAGGAGGAACGGGATGAAGGTAGCCAAGCGCTTGAATTCTCCCTCAAATTATTTGTGTTTTGAAAATAAAAATATGGTTACCAATTGAATTTATAGAAAGAAAAGAGGCTCTGATGGTGATAGGGCAGAATATAAAGCAGTGAGGAGATTAGGAGCTCTCGCCATCTGTCATACTAGGCATCTAGCTATGAGTCTAGAGGCTATATAGTTATGATGGATTGAACGGTAATATAAACGGTTACATTTGTATATTGTCTTGATAAAAGTGGATGAGTACATTTTAAAGTCAATGAGTATATTTTAAAGCTTTACTTCAATAATGATTCGAGGAGCTCTATTTCCATAGTGATTCGAGGAGGATTATTGGCTTTGAGGATATATCAGATTTTAGTTATTTCGAATTGATATTTGTTTGTTACCCTGCTTCGAATGGCTCCTTTGAATTTGCATATTCAAATTGACATTGATTTTTGGACTTTGAGTTTGTATTACAATAATTGACATTACGCATGGAAGAATTCAAAGACATTTTAGTTCTAATTCATTTACTGACATGAGAACCAATGGGGCTTCTGATATGGAAATAGGGTTCTAAGGACTAAGTTGTAAATAATATAAATTTAAGGATTAAACTGTAAATAATGTAAATTTAGTCCTTAAATTATATATAATGTAAGTTTTAGAGAATATTTGTGACTATGTATAATTGTTAAGGACTAAAGAGCAGTTTGTCCTCTTTTGTAACACATTTCATTTTAACGCTAAGTCTTGGCTCCTCTATATAAAGGGATAAGGCTAAACTAATAAAAGGGTTGAACACTTTTTCTACTGAACTCATTTGTACTTAAACTTTCTCTCTCTAAAAACTTTCTAAATCTTTCTCTCTCTATAATTTTTTTTTATAACAATTTACTAAGGCAAAATCTATACTCACCATGTATCATTTAAAAACTTTAAATAGCTATACTTTTTAGTCTCCATTTTATCCCAATCTCTCGGTGTTGTGACTTTACGTTCTTCAACAAAATCTTGCACCATATCACACACTACAACCCTACATTCCTTAGCATATTTTCATTGTTGCCAAAAAAATTGGGATAACATTTCTCATTTTGGTTTTATAGCGAGTAATATTTTCTTAAGTATGCATTTAAAAGTGTGAATCATGCCTCTAGCTATAGTATTTCAAACTGCACATTCTAAGAATTTTAAAATAAAATCCAAATAACTAATTAAAAACATGTGAGAAATTAAATGTGAGAAACTTATGAAAATTTACCATATCATCGCATGTCTTCTAACATGTGTCTTTATTTTATTTTTTAACCCATGGGTTGAACCGTTGAAGTGGTATATTCTTATTATTTTGATGTTAATAATTATTAATGTCTAATGGAATGATGACCCACATAGTTTCCATATCCCTATTTTACAGATAACATCGATCATTGGTGTAATATGTTGTTTTATGTCGATTGATATCTAGATGATAATAAATATTAGAAAGCATTTTCTAAAATATTGATAATGGTGTTCTTATTTTAAAGTCACATAAGTTTACCATTGCATGTGTAAATATGATGAGTGCAAGAACATGTTTGGCGCACACTGGTGCAGGCGGTGTTTTAAAATAGTCTTTGATCATAAGAATGTAAATATAAGTATTAATTACTTGAATATTGAAAGAATCATATCAAATATTTGAAAGTATTGAGAAACAATAAGAACTTTATTTGTAGAATTTATGTGGTTACATAATTGTCAACTATCAACAATTACATATGTTGCTAAACATGTATACTTTGCACAATGATAAGATAATCTACTATTTTCACTTGTGTATATTATAAAAGAAAATATTAATTGTCTTAAAATCAAGTTGGTTTTCTTATATTAATATTTCAAGCATTTTCTCAATTGTACCAAAGACTCAATGATGGGTGTAACGATAGAGATATGTACTTATGTCTTCTACTTTTTCGAATCATGTAAAAAGTTATCATAAAATTTACAATTTATCCCTTATCAGTTCAATCTAAATGTAGTTGTTATTTTTTTTAAATATTCAACGTAGAATGCGTTGGGTTTGGTTACCCACCCATGCGATGGTAATGGGTCGAGATGGTGCAGATATTGCTAAACCTGTAATCTATCCCGTCTTTATTTTTTAAACCCGCTGGGTTTGGTTACCCACCCACGAGTACCCATTGGTCATTTATTTGTCTTTAAACTATTATATCATAATTTATTAGAGATAAAAAAATTGAAAACCCAAAAATAGTCTATAATAATACTATGCCATTTATAAACTCTTAAATTTAGTAAAAAATCTAAAAACTTAGTAATAAATGTATAAAACATATTTTTTATTTACAATTTATATTTATTTAAATTTTTAATAAATTATATTATTTTTTAAATACGTAAACTTATTAATAAAATTATGTTTTTTTTTAATTTATTCGATTGAAATATTTATATATGTTAAATATTAGCTAATTTTAAATAATTTTAAATATAATAAAATATAAATAATGATAAAACCATCAAAACTAAATAATAAATACATAAATTATTAAGAATAAAAAAACAAATTGAATAACATTATAATATAATTTTAGAATTTATAAAATAATAATATATCATGTATAAATTTTTCAATACTAGAATAACTAACAGATGTCATGTAGTTCATGTTCGAGTTTTCCTATGGAAAACTCCATAACCCATTCCATCGAGTCGTTTACCTGCGGTTTAGGAAACAATTCTCATCTCTATTTCAACGTAGTGAACAATTATTGAATGAATCATGTGTCCTGAAGTATAAAAGAATAAGGTTGATCATGTTATCATAATGTGCAAACTAATCGGTTTAGATCAGAAGAATACCGTAAATATTTTAACACATTATTCCATAGTTCTTGTAAAAAGTTGCAAGCGAACCCAAAGTTTTGTTTATGTACGAAAATCAAATTTTATATTTGTTGTAATATCTACGAAACCAATTTGTTGTATTATGTGTAAAACCAATATTTAATGTTCTTTACAAAACCAAGTTGTTGTATTATGTGTAAAACCAATATTTAATGTTCTTTACAAAACCAAGACATTGTACTCTTTGAGAAATATTTTAAACATGTACTGATTTAAAGTTTTTAAACATCAAAATGTGTTATATGTTAAGCAATAGTAATTTAAAAAGCATAAAACTTACAAAATGTTAATCACCATCTAACTGGGAACCTGTATATACAAACTACCATATGCAAAATCAAACAACTTGCATGCATAATCGGTTTAATAACTAAAAAATAAGATGTATACATTAAGTTTTTATAAACAAAAATAGTTTAAATAAAGGTTGCATCTGTAGATTATCATCATAAAATTAGTATCGTATAAATGAGGGTTTTGAAAAAAATGACATGCATGAACACGAATAAAACGCAAAATTTAACATAAAATAACTAACCTCAATGATGATAAAAACTTGATATTGGAAACAAAATTAAAAGAATAATTGAAAAGTGGGAGAGTTTGATGTTTGAGGATGGTTTACTTGTTCGATAAAGAGAGTGTGAAGAGACATAAAGTGATGATATATAAACTATCAAACTTACATTTCATATTATATTTAAAAAAAATTAATATTAACATAGTTTTCCAGGAGATAGTGAAATCAAATGTTTACATTGTATGCTTGATTTTGCAAATGATATATAAGTAGGATTTCACACATAATGTATACTGTATTTCGCAGACATCAAACTATAAGTTTTGAATACAATAGGTTACGTAAATGTAATATAGTTCAATTGGTTTTGTAAAAGAGATATATGTATGGTTTTGCACATTATGCACACCGTGTTTTGTGGATTTTGAGTAAATGCTAAGTATGATGAGTCCAGAACTTTTCACCACTAACTATAGAAACCGGGCAGGGGCAATTTGGACAAAAGCCACCCACTAAACCATCTGAACTGGACAAAAGTACTAAAAACTAATCACCTTTTGACTAAGCTAATTTCTAATCTGCTTAATAAACTAATGGGTTTTTTTAACTCGACCTGGTTTCATAAGTTTGACCCGAAAGCCCATGTGGCCCACCCAACCACTTTCATTAATGAGGGTAATGAACATTTAATACAACCAGGCAGCTTAAATCTCTCACTACAAAACACCCAAACATTAAATACCTTTGAAACACCACAAAACACATGACCAAATTACCCTCAGTCGAAAATAATCCTCACTAAATTGGCGACCACAGTGGGAGAAGAAGGTACCTGAATTTAGCATTCGAAACCATCAAGAAAAACCAGTTCGGATGAATCCGAACGAGCAGACAGTGCCACCAAATTTGGTAGAAGTGGTAGGATAAAATGATGAATATACGATTGAAGAGCGAGATAGATTGAAAGCTGAAATAGAAGCCTTGATGGCTGCTAAAAGGGTGGAGACAGGCTTAAAAGAAAAATCAAAAGTGTCAGCCGTTCACCACACTGACAATCCAAGGGAGCATGGCCCATCAGCAAAAACCCGTGTAAGTACTAAAAAGACTCATGCTAGCTCAAAAAAGTCTCACCGGTCTAAATCGGTGGAGAGCTCAGATTCAGATTTAGAATCTTCTAGTAGCTCCTCGAACAAAGATGGAGTTGAGGAGTCCCTGTCATCCAGTAGTGATGAGGGTCGTTCTAAAAAGAAGCAGAAGTTGGTCAAAAAGTATTCAAGAAAGAGGGACAGGCATGGAAGGTTGAAAAGGCATCTAGGAAAAGGGTCATCTCATGGTCACAGTCATGGCCGGAAACATGTAGACCGACTGTTGATGGATCATTTCGCCTTTTATGATGAACCAGGTATCTTTGCAACTCCCAATGAAGATATTGTGTTTAGTCGTGGCCGGAATTGGAGACAATCTCCATTGTCTTCCAAGATACTGTCCGGAAACCTTCCTAAGAGGTTTGACGGTACAAAGATGGAAAAATACGGTGGGAGTAAAGATCCAGATAATCATTTGGAACAATTTAAAAACTTTATGATGAATTTTGACGACGATGATAAGTTGCTTTGTAGAGCGTTCTCCCAGTATTTTACGGGGAGTGCTCTGAAGTGGTATAATAGTCTGTCATAGGGTTGCATCAGAAATTTTGATACTTTTTGGGTGGCCTTCCGGAGGCAGTTCGTCGGAAGTAAGGAAGTTAATGGCAATTGAGACACTATTATCCATTGTGCCCAAGAACCAAATGAATCCTTGAAAGAATATATAAGTCGATTTGTGAACACCAAGAATGGATTAGTTGATTGCTTTGAACAAGTAGCAATAGCTTCTCTAAGGCAAGGTTTGAACCCTGGTAATTTGACTGATTCAGTAACCAAAAAGAAGGCCACGACGTGGGGCAGTTTACTAAATCAAGTGGGGAAACAAATCAATGTAGATGAAACGAAAAAGACCATGGTGCATAGGCAGGTGAGATCGGCCCCAGCTGCACCAAACCAGAACCAGAATCAGTCCGGATACAAGGCTAAGGAAGTCGAACAGGGTCCCAGCAGGGCCAAGGCTCAATTCCACCCAGCACCAGCTCAGAGCCAACAATCCAGAAATAAGCGAGGGCCTTGGGTTCAACCGGAGTCATTTGCCGAGTTGAAAGAGAATGTGGCAACCATCTATGACAAAACAAAAGACGAAGTACATTTCACGAAGCCAACTGCGCTTCAATCTCCCAGGGAAAGTCGTAATAATTGTTTATGGCAATATCATCATGATATTGGTCATAATACAGAAGATGGCATCGCTTTGAAACAAGAGGTGCAAAATTTGATTGAAAGAGGAAAGTTGGATGCTTATGTTAAAAGAAGTTGAAATAGGCCTGATAATGCTCATCGGACTGGCCCAACAAACAACGCAGGGACATCGGCTCTGGATGGGGTTATGGTGATAATTGAAAGTTTTGATGTGGAGTCAGAGTATTTAGATCCTGATCCAACCCGGAATAACGTGGGCGTTATCACAGAACACAGCAAGACGGTGTCCGGACTCATCAACTTTTTTGAGTCACTTACCATATTTGGGGGGACACCATGACTGCACTGACTGCTTCTTCGAGGAAGAGCCATGTTCATACCCTGGCTACTCAACTGGAAGGAGGCATGACTTCTTATCAATCGCAAATTCCTTTTCCTTTCATTGTTTTTTATGAAGATGATTTGAGGGACATAGCTGGTCCCCATGAAGATGTTGTGGTGATAGGAGCATCCATTGGGGGCCATGACATTAGATGAATTTTGGTGGACACCGGTAGTTCAGCCAATATCCTCTTTTTAACTTCCTATAAACAAATGAAGAATCCAGCAGTGATTCAGCGTTCGAACAGGTCAATTGTGGGTTTCACTAGAAGCTCAGCGGATGTAATCAGGGAGTTTGAGGAAGAGGTTTTGTTGGGCAATGGCCCTTTTAAGAAGATGGTCAGAGTACTTTTCATTGTGGTGGATTGTCCCACATGCTAAAATGCCATTTTGGGAAGATCTTGGCTCTCCAGGATGCATGTTGTGGCTTTAACAGTCCACCAATGTTTAAAATACGCTGTGCAAGGACAAGTGGGAGTTGTCCGAAGTATTCAAAAGGTAGCAAGGGAGTGTTATGCAACAACAATGGCCCCTCGAACTTTGGGGCAGTTCGGATCAGTGAGGATTAACAGTTGGAGGGGCCCTCTAGGGGAGAGGGTGAAATTGATGACCCTAGAGAGACCCCTGGTGTTTTAATACCAATTGAAGAGATTGAAACTCACTCTCTGGCTGAAGGAAGAAAAGTCAAGATCGGATCTAAGATGACATCACAACTGAAGAGTAAAATGCTATATTTTTTAACAGACCATCAGCATGTTTTTGCTTGGTGCAATGCTGATGTAACCGGAGTACCAACAGATGTTATATCACACCAACTATCCATCCGAAGAGATGTAGCACCTGTTGTACAAAAGAGGAGAGCTTTTTCTAAGGAGAAAGTTGATTTCATAGTTCAAGATGTTGACCGACTTACTAAGATGGGGCACATAAATGAATCCCAATACCCTTTATGGACAACCAATCCGGTATTAGTAAAAAAGAAAAATGGGAAATGGAGATTGTGCATCGACTTTACAGACCTTAATAGGGCTTGCTCAAAAGACCTATATCCGGTTCCTCTGATTGATCAGTTAGTGGACTCCACGTCTGGGAACAAGTTGTTGTCATTTATGGATGCCTTCTCCGGGTATAATCAGATTCAAGTGGATCTGAAGGATCAAGAACACACCACTTTTGTTACCGAAAGGGGCCTTCATTGTTATAAGGTGATGCCTTTTGGGTTAAAGAATGTTGGGGCTACCTATCAGAGGTTGGTGAACAAAGCTTTCGCTAATCAGATTGGAAGAAACATGGAAGTCTACATTGATGATATGATGGTAAAGAGAGTGGAAGAAGAAGTACACTTGGCAGATGTGCAAGAAACTTTTGCCAACTTGGTAAAACTTAATTTAAAGTTGAACCCAAAGAAGTGTGTTTTTGGAGTGCAGTCCAGGAAGTTTTTGGGGTATGTGATAAGTGAGAAAGGGATACAGTCTGATCCAAACCAGCTTAGTGCTTTACTGCAAATGGAGCCTCCTCGGAATATTAAAGAAGTACAAAGATTGATAGGGAGGTTAGCTGCTCTAAACCGTTTTATCTCAAGGTCTTCGATAGGTATGCCCCGTTTTTCCAAACTTTAAAGGGTACAAAAGAATCCAACTGGTCTCCACAGTGCGACCGGGCTTTCGATGAAATTAAAAAACACTTATCCTCCCCCAAAACCTTGTTTAAACCTATTGATTGAGAGACACTGTACATATATTTACCAGTCTTCGATTGTGCCATAAGTGCAGTGCTAGTAAGGGAGGTCGATAATTATCCTCGTCCGGTGTACTACATCAGCAGAAGCTTGATAGACGTTAAAAAAAGGTATTTAAAACGTGAAAAACTAGCACTGGCTTTAGTAATTGCTGCTAGGAAAATGAGACCCTACTTTCAGTCTCATTCTATTATTGTCCGAACGTATTTTCCCTTAAAAAACGTTCTCCAGAAGGCAGACGTATCAAGCAGAATGACCAAATTGTCAGTGGAGTTGGGGGACTATGATATTTATATTGCCCTTCGAACTGCAGTCAAGGCTCAGTCTGTTGCTGATCCTAGTTGAATTCCATTCGGACAGGGACAGTAAGCAAGCAACAGGTGAAAAGGCTAAGAAAGTATGGGTTATCCGGACTGACGGTGGATCAAGTACCATGGGTTGTGGTGCTGGGATATGTTTAACCTCTCCTTACGGCGACAAGATGTACCAGGCTATATGTTTTTCTTTTCAGGGCTTCTAACAATGAGTCCGAATATGAAGCTGCCATAGCTGGTTTAAAGTTAGCCCTAATTTGTGGAGCCAAAAGGGTCAGGTTAATGAGTGATTCTCAGCTTCTTATCCATCATGCACAAGGTCAATCTGAGGCCAAAAATGAGCAGCTCATTAAATATTTGTTCATTCTTAAAGAAGTGGCACTTAAATTCAAAGACATCACATATGAGCACATACCCCGAACATAAAATACGTTAGCAGACTCCTTGGCAACCATAACATATTCTGAGTCCTACCCGTGGATTCACGTGCAAGAGCGCCCATCCATTCAACTCAATCAGAGCAAGGAGGGGGGGGGGAGTTTAAGCATACAAATAAGCCAACCTCAAGACTAGAGGTATCCTCTTTTTCAATACATTTCAGATGGTATCTTGCCTCTGGAAAAGGCGGTAGCAAGAAAAGTAAAGTATAAGGCTCGTGGATTTGTAATCCTAAGAGACGTTCTTTACAAGAAGTCTTTTAGTAGACTTATCTTGCGTTGTTTGGGGATTGAAGAGTCTCAGATAGTGCTATCCGAACTACATGATGGTGAGGGATCAGCGCACTGTGGTTATAGAGCTTTAACCAGAAGAGTCTTGTTGGTCGGATACTACTGGCCCTCTATAATGAAAGATGTCAAGGAATTGGTGAAGAAGTGTGATCCATGCCAAAGATACGGTAATGAAATTCATATCCCAAATGTCCCTCTAGGGTCAATTTCTGAGCCAATACCTTTTGCTCGTTGGGGGCTGGATCTGGTGGGACCTCTACCTATGGCGTCCGGAGGGTGCAGAACTATCATTGTTGCCATCGATTATTTCTCAAAGTGGATAGAGGCAGCCCCATTGGCAGCAACTACTTCAAAATCTGTTATAAAATTTATCTTATCTAGTATTTGCTGCAGATTTGGGGTTCCACAAAAGATAACCACAGACAATGGGCCACAATTCGATAATAAGGATATGGAGAGCTTATGTGCCTCTAGAGGAATTCAACATTTCTTCTCTTCTCCTTTCCACCCACAGGCAAGTGGTCAGGTTGAAGTGGCGAACAGGACCTTATGTCCGGTCTTAAAAAGAATCTAGAAGGGGCTGTTGGAAAGTGGCCAAGCTATCTACAAGAAGTACTATGGGCCTACCAGACTACTCCTGGGGCTGCTACACAGGAATCCCCATTTGCCTTGGTATATGGTATGGATGCAATAGCTCCTATAGAAGCAACTCTTCCTTCATTTAGAGTCCACAATTTTTCCTAGCAGGCTAATGAAGTGGCAATCAGAAGTCAACTCGACTTGATAGAAGAAAAAAGAGTTAAGGCTCATCTCAGAGCCACACACTATCAGGTTTTGATGAGAACCAGGTTTGCTTATAGAGACAGAAGGAGGGATTTTTTGCTAGGGGATAAAGTGTTGAGAAAAGTCTTCCTACATACTAAGGAGAAGCAGTTCGGCAAGCTAGCTCCAAATTGGGAAGGACCCTATGTGGTCATTGAAAAGCTTAAGCTTGGGACATACAGGCTTCAAGATAAAGATGGAAGGATCTTGAATCACCCCTAGAATGAAAGTTATCTAAATATTTACTTGTTTAAAGTCCATGTAAATATTAGGGGGCATACTCTTTTCTACCCTGGTGGCGCGGGGAGGTTTTAATAAAATTTGATGCGTTCTTAAAAAATTCGGAGTGGTTTGATTGATGGCTTGTTTAAAACTTTCTAAGTATCACTAACAGACCGGATTTATCTGGTGGAGGGATGACCATTTAAACATTTGTCATCGGAGAATTTAAACACACTCACCTTAAAATACTTATAAAATGACTAGGGGCTATTTAAACATTAGCCATAAAAATGGGCAAACATAAGACAATGCAAGAATTGTGTAAGGTAAAACTGCCCGGCTAAACACCAGGGAATGATATTAAAACACGTAAAATGCCTTGGCCATCCAAGGACTTTGAAGTTTTAAAAGGAAAGATTTATCCGGACAAGAGCCGGACACGGTTACAAAAATTCCTTGGCCATCCAAGGACTTTAGTCTAACACAAGAATTAAAGGAAAATAAAAAGATACTTAAAATTTTAAGGTTGGGCTCCTTTAGATGTTCCAGCCTCATCTGGTTTCTTCTTGGGGTCTTTGGGTTCCTCATTAAGGTTCTCTCCGGTCTCTTCATCTTCATTGGTGGTATCATCATAACAGCTGGATTATTTGTGCCTATCACCATCAACCATAGTGTGGAACGGGAGGTCTTCGTATTCCACATATCGCCATAAATCTCTGAGCGTCCTCTTCGGAAATGTTCGATGAAAGAGCAAGACCATGTCAGATTTGACTTCAGCCTACCTCTCCTCTTGAGAATCTATCACTTCGTTGGTGTATGCATCAATCTTGGCTTGGATTATCTTCTCCTGCTCCTTTAACAAATCATATTTCTCCTGGTTAACTCTAGACACAACATCTTCGAGCAAAATTTTGTCATTGGTTAGGGTCTGGATGACATTGTCTTTGGCCTTCACCTCCTCTTTCGAAGTGGAGATATCTTTCTCCAAACCAGAACACTTAGATCGGAGTTCTTTTTTAACCCCCTCTGAAGTGGCCAGCCTGGTGTCCAAGTCCTCTTTCCCCTTCTTCAACTCCTCGATCTCTCTCCTTAATGCCTCAACACTCTGATTGGCGTTAAGGAGGTTGTCAGATAAAGTCTCTTTGTCTGCATTGAGTGTGTTGATAAGGGTAGATTGACTTCGCACTTGTCTCTCCAGGTTGAGCACCGGTTGAATCTTGCCCAGCAAGGAGTGAGTCACCATGTCATTCTCCCTTGAAACTAGAAAAATTACTTACCGTTGAAAGTAACCATATTCGAGGAGCTTGGAGGGAGGTAAAGGCCAGCAAAGTCGTCTTTCTCGAGGTCTCCAAAGTAAAGACCAATCCCTTGAAGGCCACTGATGTCTACTCTATCAATGTTGATATGCCCTCCGGTACCCTCTCCGGTGTGGAGATCACTTGGGATTTTCTCTGTTTGTGTGGGGTCTGTGGGGTCAACCGGAGGAAGTGATTCCGGAGGCCGGAGAGCTACTTCATCCCCCTTGGAGATTTTATTTTTCTTGGTTTCGTTGTCTCCACCATCTGCCCCCCGTTTTCGATCTTTCTTGGGAGCCTTTGAGGGGTTTGGAGGTCCACCTGCCTCTTTGGTACTTTCATTTTCAACCACTTGAAGAAGAGCAGCATTGATTCCCCCTTGGTCCATTATTTCTTGATTTGTTGGGATGATTTCCTCAGCATCACCTTGAGCAACCTCAGTTGCATCTTACTTCTTGTTGCCTTTCTTGCCCTTCATCTTACTTGGGGCTTTAACCCTGGCAGGCAAGGCCAGCTTCCATCCTTCGCCTTTGTCCTTTGCAGGATGACACTCGGAGGAGGTGGTGTGGTCAGTTCTTCCCAAGTCAGGTCTCTCCGGCCGGTTGTGTTCCAGAGGTGGGACCTCACTAAATTTCCAGTAGTAAAACAATTGTGGAAGCGATCTCCCCATTTGTCAGCAGCCAGGCGTTCAGCTTGACACAGGTTGCCTGCCTCTCCTCCAAGTAGTCGGAGAACTCCTTCGGCAGCACTACCCAAAGAAAAAGAACAGCAATTAAGTAAATAGACTTTAAATAAGGAAAGAATAACAAATATGATGAAATATTTACCTGTGCTTTTCCATCTGCTGGTGAGCATGCTTGGGTTGAAACCAGCTTTAATCTTCCTCCCATTTTCCCAAGCTCCACTAATGAACGAGAATTGGGTCTTCCAATTCTTCTCCGATTCGAGCAGATCATCCATCACTTTAAAATTGTCACCCATATTATAATGGTAGAAGGGGATGATGTGATTCTTGAAAAGGCTAGCCACAACAGCAAATTGCTCCATCGGAAGCAGTATTCCGGAGAGCCTAGAGGCCATGATGCAAGCCATGAGGGTGTACCAAGCATTGGGACTCAGTTGGCTTGGACAGAGCTTTATCATATGAAAATATCTGACGATCTTTGGGTCCAAGGGAAATATGAGCCTCCAGTTGAACAATTCTGTGTAGATAACTATCTCATTCACCTTGCAGTCCATTGGCGTCTCTGGATCAACCGGTATCCTCACTTTGACAGATTCAGGGATCCCCCACTTCGTCCGGATCCAGCCTAATTCAACAGTATGAATGAAGGCGTAGTTAATGCTCTACATGGATAGCAGATACTTTATGCTCACCTTGTGGAAGCAAGGTCCCACTCTGCCTTCAAGGGACTCTGGAAGGTCCAGATGTTTCAAACACGGCTTCTCTTTACCCTTGTCCTTCTTGTCAGTGGCAGTTTCCCCCGTCTTCCAGGAGACGTCAGTCTCAAAAGGGGCTTCTTCAACACTGTCTTCCATCACTTCTTCCATCACCATGGAAGATGTATCAGTTGTCATTGGTGGAGGAGTGCTGGTGGCCGGCTCAGTAAGCTGTCTGGATGGCTGAGCATCAGATTCTCTGAGTGGTCTGGTGTCCGGTTGGGGCTCAGATCCGGAGGGTTCATTTTGAAGGCTTGTTCCAGTAGCCTCCGGACCAAATGATTTATCCTTAGGGACTTTGATGGATGCCTCAGACCCTATAGATTTGTCCTTGGCCCCAGACTTATGGGGCCCTGCTTTCGGAGACTTAGACTGTGGAACAACAGTCTGGCCTTTTACTAAGCGGCCTCTTCGACGAAGTGTCAGTTTTTCTGGGGAATTTTCAGCATTTGATCCCATAGCTATGAATGGAGAGGGTCTCCTTGTGCTTGTAACAGCTTTTTCCCGTTCAACAATAGGTTGTGACTCCTGAACCGAAGAGCCTGATACGATGGGTGAAAGACTTGGTTGAAATAACCTCATGGGTTTGGACCTTCTAGCATAAGATGAACCTCGATCAGGCTCTAGAGATGGTGTTTCAGACTTGTCGATTGGAGAAACTGGAAGACCTGCAGCAATGCGCCTTTCTCACTCAACTCTTTGTGCTTTATCTAACTCCGAGAAATTAAGCCACCCACCTTTTACCAGTGTGTTTCTTGTTGTGAACATAAACTCTCACCAAAAGAATTTCGAGAAGAGAGGTGAAAGTTTTGAGATAAAGGAATGAGAGAGTAAAGAAGATGGTAAAACAGTGAAAAATGAAGTAATTTATACTAATGAGACAAAAAGATGCCAAAAACCTAGGAGAATACGAAAAGACTAAAGTAATGATTGAAAGCGACGTTGATGTCATGGGTATTAAATGAAGAGGTTACTTTTTGGGACTAATAGGAGCGTCGTTCTAGGAGAAAAAAGGCTGGTGAGGCAAATTAGAAGATGACACGTGTACCACGATCCATGGAAAAACCTTTGAACTTCGGAGAAGTTTTCAGTCCGGATAAATCCTTCACTAAAACACTCAATCAGTCCGGGAAATGTTACAAGTGCCCAAAAATATGTTTTAGGTCTTTCCAAAAGCCATCGAACAAAACGTAAAAAAGGGGCTAATGATGAGTGTGGAACTTTTTACCACTAACTATGGAAACCGGACAGGGGCAATTCGGACAAAAGCCACCCACTGAACCATCCGAACTGGACAAAAGTACTAAAAACTAATCACCTTTTGACTAAGCTAATTGTTAATCTACTTAATAAACTAATGGGTTTTTGAACTTGACCCGGTTTCATGAGTTTGACCTGAAAGGCCATGTGGCCCATAATTAAGGGTATAAATACCCAACCACTTTCATTAATGAGGGTAGTGAACATTTAATACAACCAGGTAGCTTAAATCTCACTACAAAACACCCAAACATTAAATACCTTTGAAACATCACAAAACACCTGACGAAATTACCCTCAGTCGAAAATAATCCTCACCAAAGTAGAGTAGGTTATACAAATGAAATATGGTGCAATTAATTTTTAAAACGATATACAAGTAGGGTTTCGTACATTATGTACACCATAAGTCGCATATGTTGAGTAAAATTCAGAATATAATAGGTTTTACAAATTTAATTTGGTGCAATTGATTTTGCAAACTATATACACATAGAGTTTTGCACATTATGGACATTATATTTCAAACACATCGAGTAAAATGTAGAATACAATATGTTTCACAAATATAATTTGGTGTAATTGATTTTGCAAACGTACTATGGTGATATTAGTTTTGCAAACGAAATATAAGTAAGGTTATCCTGCATTAGGTATATTGTGTTTCGAAAATGTCGAGTAAAATATTGAATAAATAGGCCTTGCAAATTTATATATAATACAAGGGTATAAATACCCAACCACTTTCATTAATGAGGGTAGTGAACATTTAATACAACCAGGTAGCTTAAATCTCTCACTACAAAACACCCAAACATTAAATACCTTTGAAACATCACAAAACACCTAACGAAATTACCCTCAGTCGAATATTTTCCTCACCAAAGTACAGTAGGTTATACAAATGAAATATAATTTATATATAATACAAGTATAAATTAAAGTTCTACTTTGTAGTTGAAGAATCGATATTGTGTCTTGCATTATCTATTATGGTGTCTGACAACATATCAATCAAACTTGAAAAACTTAAACAACAAAATATGTTAGTAAATTTCGAACATTTACAACTTGAAAAAGAAGATCCATGCTATGGATATTGTACATATGAAAATTGTACTTTAACAAAAAGTTATATCATATACAACAGTTTAACAATGAGATCCATGTGCATATTGGACAACTAACACGTTTCCTGAATGTTAAAAAAATAGTCCCCAAAATCCTGTCAAAGGTTAACCGAATCTTGTTACCCTTTTTTTAGCGTTTTGAATTATGTTAGTTCTTTTGTGCTAATACGATGAAATTTTTCAAGTAGTTGTATTTGAAAAAACTATGGTTTAATTATAGTATGTGTTTGTGATAGCACTACATGTATAACCTCGACACAATGTACGATTTCTCATGAAAGATTTAAATTCAAACTAATGTGAGAAATCCTTTATATAGAGAGAAATTAGGGTCGGGTAACCTAATATAGAATTCGAAATGAGATGGCGAAATTAGTATTTCCATTTAAAAATCATTATAACATGCACAACAAAACAAAACAAAACTCGATTTCCTAAATTTTGTATGCATTATAACATGTTTTACATACATTTATTAGTAAACCACGTTTTGTAAACCGGACATGATAATTATTAGTTTAGCTAAAGGAATATAACACATGCTGCAAAATATATGAAATTTTAGTGCATCTCGTAAATAAAGTAAACATGTTTCATAAAATTGAACTACAATAGTGAATTTGTTATGAATGTTTTTATAAAATAAACACTATATCTGTATTTTAATTAAATCTCTGGGGGTTTTTGGCGCACAATCGGTCGTTGGAGATAAATTTTGTTGGAATGTCTCAATCCTTTAGAAAAATGATAACCAACCAGATTATTTGTCTTTGATAAAACTATAACATGTGGTATATATCATTGGTAAAGTTCCACCATGACACATTTTAGCCTATAAAACCATTGATGGTTAAAAGATAAATAAAAAATATGAAACTAAATAATAAAATAAATATTTAATAATAAATATAAAGACATACGTGAACAAAATGCTCTTTTATCATGCATGCAACTCTGATATCTTTCACTTGTCTATTCGTAGGGGGTTCTTTTTTAAGCGATAAATACGTAGCACACATTGTTTTTTATGGTGAGAGAATAATATATACATTGGAAACTGGTCGCAAGAAGTAGCCCGATGGTAAAAAAAAGTCATTAAATATTCTAATTGAGAAATTACTCGATAGTGTGCCAAGCTTGGTAATTCATCATCAATTTCAAGTTCGCTACCATAAACTTATAAAAAAGAACTTTATATAGTTTTGAAGTTTGAATATAAGTTTCTCTCTATCCAATTTTATTTTAAAACACACCAATTGTTAAGGATCTAAATCTGTAATGTATATCATAAAGAACACCAGTTATCTTACGAATATAAAGTTGTATGTACGGTGGTATGTGTGATTTTTTTTAATATTTCCTACACATGTTCAACAAACTATGCGCAACCAATATTAGTTACCATTGGTGATACTATAGGCCATGTTTGACCTTTTGATGTCATTCACGTTCATTTATTTGTAGGTGGTTTCCCAACGGAGTTAGTATGGATTTGTTCGAACTCAGTTCTAACGATGCTACCAAATGTACCAACTAGTATTCTAAGTATACCAAGCAGTGTTCCAAACTTTTGAGTATTTGCATTATCCGTACGAAATTCACCTCATTTTTCTTCGACATGTTCAAGTTAAGAAAATTCTATTTTGTTGTAATTATATTTTCTTGCCTCTGCTATATCCTCGGCTAGGAGTACAAACTCGTGTTTTAACCATATTTTGGAGGTCGCACACAAAAGTAGTTGAACGATCTAATATTCGGGGAAACTATTTTTAGCCAATAATATTTTTCACTACAAGTGAAAACGTCTAGCTTTGCATTTAAATTTTTTTATCGAACGAAAATCTTCTCTTCTCTCGTAAGCTTAGCACGAGGAAATATGGATAGTTGTTTCCAATAGTCGTCTATAATACGTAAAGAAATTAACCGACCATCTTGTTGATGTATTACAAGTTCATATGTACATGGTAAAACTTGTGTTGTTTGAATTACACAACCACATATGGAAGGTTCAACTCTGACTTTTTCGGCATGCTTATAATTTTCTAAAATTATATGCAAAACATGTTCTAGAACTTGCCCATGCAAATCACAAAAAAAAAATCAATTGATAAGCATTTCATGGTTGAATGTTGCATCGCAAGAAAATCATCAAACATTTCCCGAAAAAATTCAAAATTCAACTGGCTTGACCCAACAAATTTCTTCAGGCTAGCTTGCGCATATTTCACGTAGATTAAACACATATAACAAATTAAAAATTCATTAATTTTCAACTAGAGTAATTCATATTCGTTAATAAAAAATTCACAACAATACTATAAGACTAAATTTTACAACTCGTGTATACTTGTTTTGCAATATAACTATTATACTACATTCGCTAGGAAACTATTATACTATATTATGTAACAAAACTAGTATATTACATTTTATAATACAAATATTATACTAAATTTTGCAATATTAATATTTAGGTTTTTCGGAGTTAAGAATTTTGTAAAAATGATTAGATATTATGTTTTGCAACCTTATATAATATTTCATAAATAATATTTCCCACCAATTATAATACGAGAAATATAATTATCCACTAACATACGGTCTTTAATATAGTACATGTTGGTCGTTGTATTTTGAAATGTATATTCTTTCTTGTGTATGCATAAAAAAATATATAAGGTATTATCTACGAGTGTAGCATGTAGTCAACTCGTTTGTCCACTTATTTAGATAATACCCACTTTTCTGTTAAGTTTTCGTTCATTTTAATAATGATGGTAGACCTGACCTTGATTTTCCAAGCATTTATAAACTTTTTAAACTCTTTATTATCATCCAACATTTGTTTATATTGGCAAGTATGTTATTGTTGATATTCTATTTGTATAACATGTGAGTCGCTGTCGTAATTGTTTTATCAATATTATCCATCAAAGCATGTTCATGATCGGTTATTATAACACAAGACAACTCACAATAGTTTTCTTTCGTAATCGTTCTTAAATACACTAACGTTTATCTATAACTATCTTGCTTCTCATTCGTAATGATTGAGAACCAACTACAAGATTCTATTGCGCTAGAAATAAAAGTAATCATTATTATTTAGAAAATTGGTATTTTGTATTTAATAGCCTTATATATATAATACATGACAAGCACTTATGAGAAGATTGGTGTGAAAAAATAAATCTATTATAATATTGAAGCCTTTGTTCGGGGTCATATACCATTGCATGACATTTGGTGTTTTTAATTTATACAACAAAAAAATTATTTAATAATGATCATATTCTTCAGGTAACTTTTTTGTTTTGCTATAATTTTATACGTTACGCATATTGGATTGATTATCCAGAACAATTTTTTTAGACTATTATATATCACATAGATGTACTCCCACAAAGATAAGAGTTTCCAAAAATGTTTCTTCGTTCATTTTTCACATTGTTATAACCAGATGTCATTGAAAGTATTTGGTTGGTGTATGGTTTTTGTGGTTGGAAATCACATTTAACAACCATATATTATCATATTTGACTAGTTGACCTACTAATTTAAAATGATAACCTTTTTTTAACCGTTTGATTTTTTTTTAATTTTATACTATAAAATTTTATAATAAGGGTCAAATCTCTCACATTGGTACACAACTCTGGGTGTTCTACCTTTTCTACCTGGGTTGTGTGTTTCGAGTATAATTATGAAGCTGAGTTGTTTACCGGCCTTTTTCACTCATGTGGTCATTAAATTTAGTTTCTAATACTCATGGGTTAAAATGATGATTATAATCTTAATTGGTATTATTTGACAAGTATTTACCTCATACAATAATAAAATAACACAAAATTTTCTAAGAGGTTAGATTTTACAACATAATAACTTATGTAGTGGCACATGCCCACGGCTATATGGCCCTTTTGGACAAACGGAAACTTGCCTTATTTGGGACTCATGTATCAGAATTAGGCGTTGCGACCACTCAAATTGAACGCGTCGAGAAACCCAACGACTTTTGGAAGCATCACAAGGCAAAACCAAGTGATGAAGTTCAGGACCAAAACTCAAGCGTTTAGGGCCTCATTTATGTGTTTTTCGTGTTTTTCAGCATGTTTCTATTTATTCTTTATCTATTTAAATTACTTAAACAGCTCCAATCGCTTTGAAATTGGGTTGGACTTTATTTTATTATGCTAAGAACGATCTGTAATTTTTGTGTAGGGTTTCAAGCACTTATATAAAATGCACTACCGTTAAACTTTGATTAATTAAATTTGAGATTACTTCCTACGAGTCTCCTTTTCTCTCTAACCTAGGGATATGTTTTATATCTACCGTCTTGTTTCTCTTATTGTGTTCTTGCAGCTATTAACTTTGTTTCGACTATCCACGTCCATCAATAACCAAGTGACTCGCACTATAACAATGACATGTTTTGTACATTAATAATATTATGTTTTGGATATATGTTAAATAAGGTTTCACAATTGTTGCCATAGACAATAGTATTAGTAGTTTAGGTTGCAAAATGATAAGAACAAATATTTAACGTTAATATTTGATATATGTATAATATAAATTGCAAACAAAACAGATAAATGAAACCCTAGGGTTTCAAAAACACACTGGTTCTCTTAGAGTTAAAATCTAAAAATTTATTATCCAAAAAGACAACTAATCTAAAATTTAGGGTATAAGATGCTTTAAATATCAAAGACCCAAACCCTAATCCCAAAATATAGAAATTACATAAATGTCTTAAAATATTAAAAATATTAATAAAATATACTAAAATTAGATTTTCGGGATTCTAAACAACCGAATGTTGGGTCCAAACTACGTGACAAAGTCACGTTTTTGTTATTTGTTGGGATCATCAAGACCTTCGATTTGAGTCAATATCGCCCAATTCTCATATCTGAGTGAAAACATGACGTGTTTCTGGAACGACATCAATATTACACCAAAATCTTTGTAACTCAACACTAAAACAACAAATGGATCACGAAAAACCAATAAATCATAAAAACTTAATAAATCAGTGGTTAGAACGACCAAAAATAATTCGACAAGGCTTTGGCGGCATAATATATTAGATTCGCTAAATATACGACGAAATAAGTGAGAGTATCATTCTGCAAGAATGTACTGCAAGTGAAGGCTGTACATATTCTAAATTTCCATGTTCCGTAGCGTGGATACTACATGCTTTGTAAATATATAATATATGGTTTTGTATATGTTTAAAACCAGGTTCCAGAAATGGTATTATTGACTATAGTTACAAAATGGTGTTTAGTAAAATAAAGTATGTAGTTATTCGACTTAAATCGTTGAGTAGTCCCTCGACTATCCAGTTTTTTTTCATTTAGTCTTTGGACTTCAAATCATCGTTCCAAAAAATTCTATAACTTGGAAAAAGAAGGTTGAAAATCGTGTTTTTATGTTCGAAACTAACAAGCAATGGACAAAATGCTCTCTCCTCTCTCCTCCAATTTCTACCCAACGGTAACTTTGAGCAAGCCTATCCTTCCTTGAATCCTTCATGGTTATAGAAGGATTCGTGATGATCCAGGCCACCTTTGTCCAGGCCTTCATCTCTTTTGGAAAGCTGGAGTGGCGCCTTGGGATCATCCCTAATGACATGTTTCCCTCTTCATCTCAGGATTCTGGTATGAAGGATTGTTTGATGATGTCTCTTAGAAGAGATGTTAGCCATTGTTTCAAAGCAGAGTGCACCTCTAGTCTTCTGTTTGATCCATTGGATTGCAACCCCTCTCACTTGCAGTCTCCAATCCAGTCCATCGTCTCCAACCCAAAGGACTTTTACAATCCTCATCCTATCTTCAACCGCTTGTCCAACCTGTTCTTAGTTTTTACCATCCCAGCAGTTAATTTTATTCACTGTGGTAAATTCTTCTATATATAGTTATCAGCAAAGGGTATGGTTCATATCCAACTCCCGATTACATCATTTGGTCTCTGGCCCAACGGTCACATTGATATCTGTTACTTGCATCTAAAGCAAGACTATCACAACCCAACTTCCCTCTCTCTCCTCTTTCAGGCATCCTGCTGGCTGCCTTTCCAGGACTTTGAATCCTGCATCTGCTTTTGCTATTTCAAGCTTAACCACCCTTCTTACCCCCCTCTCTTCTCTGACCTTCGTACATTACTGTCCCCCTACCACCTCCCTAGCAGAAACCAGATATCCATTCCCATGTCTTCCCTTAGCCCTATGCCTGGTCTTACTCTGCCTTGTCCAATCAAACCAGCCACAAAACTCAAACTTATCCCTACTCCCAAACAACATCTCAAACCCTATTTATCAAACATTAAACCAACCTACCCAGTTCTTCTCATTCACTTAACATATCGCAAACTCTACCCTATATTCATCAAGCAAATCACTTACCTCAATCCTCAACCAATGGAGTCCCCTGCCTCGCTTAGACCGGCTAAACCCTCTGGAAAAGTGGGTTATTTCTCTCCGATTCATCCGGTTGGATTCTCTTCATTGCTAGCCTCTTTTCCCTCTCCTATCTCTCCTCCGCCCTCTGGTGCCGACCCTATCTCTGTCCAGCTTGTTATCCCTGAGGACCTGAGCCCCCCGTAACCATCTTAGATGCCCTAAGAAGCCTTCACAGCATCTCCAACCAGCACGAATCGTACGTCAAGAATGCTTTTGCCCTGGCCAGACACCTCATCAGAAGTTTCAGTCTCCCCATAGACCCAGAATCAATGTTCCTAACCTGAATGTCTCCAACGTCCGATTTTCTTTTGCCTCGCCATCGTCGAGTGGCTCGATGCCTTCAACTGAGGTGTCTTCTCAGGGAGCCGATTTTGAGGCAGCCAGGTGGGTGATCGATTCTCCTCCAGATAGCCTTCACAACCGATTCCACCCCTCCCTGACCTTTCCCCTTCTTCAAAACTCGGGAAACCCTAGTTTTAAGCAGACTTTTTCTTCTGCTGATTCGGGTCATTCGATCCCCTTGGGTCAAAGAAATCGGGACCATCTTCTGGGCCTTTTTCCTGATAGTAGCTCTAGTCCACTAAGTGATATGGGACATCAGGGAAAATCAGTAAATTGGGTCAGCCGTCCACTGTTATGGGCCAGTCCAACGGTATGGGAAAGTCTAGTGATTTGGGCCAGCGGGATGTTTTGAACTCTTTGGACCAAAGGTCTGGTTTTTTGGGCCGGGCTGCGAGATTTATCGGGCAGACTGAAATAATTTCCCATGTTAGGCCTTTAGAAAATAAAGGAAAAGGCTTGCTTGGAGCCGGTTCTACCTACAAACCTTACTCCCTTATTCGGAACTTTGGTAATGCTGGCAAGGGCCCGAAAGGAAGGAAATTCCTTAACAAATTGGCCCAAATTAACAAAACTCCCTCAAAAAGCTCAAACCCTTTATCCACGAATTCTAGCTCCCTAAGTTCGAAACCTAAACCGAATGCTCTCTCCTCCCTATCTTATGCTAGTATTGTAGCGGGCCATGTAGACAATCGTTCCCCATTGGTTATTAGGCTTAACCATATGGACCGTGATGGAGTGGATTTCATATTGAATGAGTCGGCAATGGGCCCTCCGAATTTATGGAAGGCTTGTTTATCGGGGTATTTCCTTACTCAACCCCAAAATTTCACTCTCCTCAAAGCCAATGTAGAATCTCTATGGAGAAAATTTGGTCTTAAGGATTTTAAGCCTCTCCCCGAAGGGTATTACCTTTTTAAATTTGAGACGGAAGAAATGGCTAAAAAGGTGTTGGATCATGCTCCGTGGCACTTTGGTGGGAATTTGATCATTTTAAAAAATTGGGCCCCTCTTTCCACTCTTATCAAAGATCATCTCAAGGAGATCCCTATCTGGGTCAAAGTCTTTAACTTACCTTTGGAAGTATTGACGGCGGAGGTATTTAGTAAAATTGGATCGGTATTGGGAACTCCGTTATATGTGGACTATCAAACGGAAAGAATGGAAAAACTTCGTTTTGCCCGTATCTGCATTATGATCTTTGCGGGAGCTGAAATCCGCTCATCTCTTTCTTTCAAGATAAGTGGCAAGATCATCACGGTGAATTTTGAATATCAAGGGTTTCCCCCTCAGTGTGCGAATTGTGTTGTTTTTGGTCATTCATCGCGCCTTTGCAAAAAAGGTGTGCCCATACTAGCTTTCACTTCAGATGATTCTGATCCTTCTGAGATTGAGCTGACCCGATCTAGCGGGAAGAAGCTGGATACACTTGAGGAAGGAAAGGAGCTGGAAAGTGGGGAGGAGGTCGATTCGCCGCCTAAAAGACACCGCCTAGCAGGGACTACGACCAAGGGTATTATGGAGTTGTCCTCCGACAAGACCATCGACTAGAGCACTATAAGAATCCTGATTTATGAATATTGCTTCTTGGAATGTTAGGGGATTAAACGATCATGTTAGACAAAAAGATGTTACTGAGTTCATAATTAGTAACAGTATATCCCTAGTAATTCTAGTCGAAACTAAAGTACAATTGCATAAAGTTGACGTTATAGTTAGAAATATGGTCCCCTTTTGGCCTGTCCTAACTAACCACGCCTCTCACCACCTAGGAAGAATTTGGATAATTTGGAACCCTAGTGCCATTACTATTTCTAGAGAATCCCAATCCTCGCAGTATATTCACTATATAGCTAAATGCCATAACTTTAATGCTACCTTTAGATTTACTGCTATATATGCTTTTAATGACGATGTAGATAGAATTCCCATATGGAAAGACTTGTCTACCATATCCCTGGTCAATAATTGTATTCCTTGCATTTTACTTGGGGATTTTAATTCCATTCGATACCCGAATGAGCGTTTAGGATCCTCCAAAAATTGGACTGCTGCTATTGAGGATTTTAATAGCTGTTGCTTCAATTGTGAGCTCAGTGATCTCCAATCCACTGGATTTCAATTCACCTGGATTAGTAAACAGCCTAATAATCCGATCTTATCTAAGATTAACAGAGTCATTGTCAACCCTGTTTGGGATGATATTTTCCCTATGTCTTATGCGCATTATGGATTTCTCCGCTCTTCTTACCATACAATTGTTATGCTTAACCTTGGGTTTTTACACCCGAACCGCAAAAAGCCTTTCAAATTTTTCAATATGTGGCGATCTCATCCGTTTTTCAAAGAGATTGTTACATCCAGTTGGAACAGCCCCATTGCTTCTTCGGGGATGAATCTAGTCCCTGAAAAACTGAGTCGTCTGCAGTCCGAGCTTGTAGGTCTTAATTATAAAGAGTTTAGTGACTTTGTTCCAGAGTTATTAATGCTCAAAATAGGCTCTTTCAAGCTCAATCCAACCTTGATTGTGATCCTCTCAATTCCTCTTTGGTCTCGGAAGAGTGTGAAGCATCTGCTTCATATATCTTTCTTGGCAGAGCCGAGGAATCGTTTCTTAAACAAAAATCTAGAGAGAATTGGATCAAGCTCGGAGACAAAAATACAAAATTCTTCCACAATAGCATTAAGTCCCGCCTTTTTCGAAATAAGATCATTTCTATCTCTAATGAGAATGGAGTAACTGTCTCTACTCCAGCTAGTGTTTCCAAAGTCTTTGTGAAATTCTTTGAGAACTCTTTTGGGACCAGGCATTCTGATGGATACCCTGGCCTTGAAACTATATCTTCTCTTCTCACCTCTAAAGTCACCAATACGGATAAGGATTCCGTGACTCATGAGATTACACGTGAGGAAATAAAATTGGTTTTATTCAGTAATGACAGTAACAAAGCTTCGGGTCCCGATGGTTTCAACTCTTATTTCTTCAAATCAAATTGGAGCATTGTTGAACATGACATCTGTAACGGTGTCCTCGAATTCTTTCACTCTAATTCTTTGGCAGCCTCTTGGAGCTCTACCTCTATTGCTCTCATTCCTAAAAAAGATTCTCCTTCAAATCCTACCAACTTTTGTTCTTTTGCGCTCTGTAATGTTAGCTATAAGATCATTTCCAAGTTCTTAGCTAATCGTATTAACGATTATTTTCCTTACCTGATTGATAATTCCCAATCGGCATTCGTCAAGGGAATGAATATTTCTGATAATATCCTCCTATCTCAAGAACTCTTGAATGGATATCACTCCAATGGTAGGGATAAAAAAATTCGCGCTCAAAATCGACTTAATGAAAGCCTTTGACAATGTCATATGGCATCTGATCTTAGACATTCTAGTAGCCATGCATTTCCCTATTAAAATGATAACCTGGATCATCTCTTGTATTTCTTCTCCTTCCTATTCCATAAATATTAATGGAGATCCTCATGGCAATTTCAAAGGACGAAAAGGTCTCATGCAAGGAGATCCGCTTTCTCCCTTTCTCTTTGTCCTTGTCATGCAGGTACTTTCCAGGATTCTCAAGGAGAAAAGTACAGATAGGAACTTTCGTTTTCATTGGAAATGTCAAAAGCTTAAAATCATTAATCTTTGCTTTGCTGATGATCTTATGATTTTCTGCCATGGTGATGTGAACTCCCTTCATCTCATCAAAGAATCCCTTGACGAGTTTTATACTCTCTCAGGATTAAAAGTCAATTCCTCCAAGAGTCACATATTTGTTTCCGGTATTGATGAGTCTCTTCGTCTGGAACTCAGAAATATCCTGAATTACTCTGAATGATCCCTTCATGTTAAATACTTGGGGGTTCCTCTGCTCACTAGTCGTCTCACTCATTCTGATTGTCGTCCTCTCATCCACAAAATTACTTCTAGAATTGAATAGTGGACCACTAAGCATCTTTCTTATGGTGGTAGGCTTCAGCTCATTAAGTCGGTTCTTTTCACCGGTCAGGTTTACTGGTCTTCCATCTTTATCCTCCCCTCGAGGATTTTAAAAGAATTGACTCAGTACCTTCGCTGATTTCTTTAGTCTGGTTCGGCTTTGAAAATTCATGGTGCAAAAGTTACTTGGAACACAGTAACTTTGCCCACTATGGAGGGTGACCTTGGGATTCTAGACCTCAAAATCTGGAATCAGACGGTTGTCCTGAAACACCTTTGGTCAATAGTAAGTAACAACACTCATTCCATTTGGAGTGACTGGATAAAGATTGAAAAAATTAAAAATAAAATTTTTTGGAACCTCCCGATGGGATCTTCTCCCTCTTGGATCTGGAGGAAAATTCTTCGTCTTCGCCCCTTGGCTTGTAATTTATGCAGGATATCAATTGGAAATGGCGCGAGTACCTCATTCTGGTACGATGCTTGGCTCATCCCTACTTCGCTCGCCTCCCACTATGGCGAAAGTATCATCAAGGATTCCAGACTAGGGAAAAATCTCAAGGTCGCGGATATAATCACCAATGGAAGCTGGAGTAGGCCATCCAATATTAGAACTGCGAACTCCTGAAGTTGTGTCAGTCAATTGGAGATTCAAAACCTCATTTGCTCTCTATCTTCCCCCAACATATCCTCTATTGATATTCCCTTCTAGAATGCGAAAGAATGATGCACTTCATTCTTCATCAATGACATGTATCATGCTATTCGAGCGCCCCACCCCAAAGTTGGGTGGGCAGGGTTAGTTAGGAACAAATCCAATGTTCCACGAAATTCTTTCATTCTCTGGCTGGCTATTTCGGGCAAGCTTGTCACTAAAGACAAACGCCTCAGTTGGGATTACAATATCCCAGCTCATTGTATGCTTTGCAACTCTGATAATGAGACTATCCCTCATCTCCTCTATGATTGTAGTTTCACTCAGAGTATTTGGGCAAACGCTAGTTCTAGATTAGGTTTTCCCATTATCGCGTCTTGTTGGCAGTTTTGGGTTTGTGAAGTGTCAGATTGGTCTCAATCTCGAAACTGGTAAGAATAAAAGTTGAATAGAGAACACAAGTATCCACAGAGAGAATTTTAGGTAGTGAAAGTAATATTTTGCTTCTGATTATTTCATAGGTGTAAACGACCTCCTCAGCCTCTTTAAATAGGCCTAGTAAGTTTGTTACAAGAGCGGTTACATAAAAGGATATTTACAGTTTAGTCCCTATATCTCTTATAAAGCTTAATTTTACTCTATATTAATAGAACTTATTAATTAAGTCCTTATTAATTACATTTAGGTCCCTAAAGAATATATTTCCTTACCAGTAGCCCCCCTAGTTCTTATACAGTCAATTTATAAGAACTATTCGCTCTTCGAAGATTACTCCAAGGAAATACAACTTCCTTCATTTCGCCTCTTTATTATAATTAAGCTCAATGACTTGCAACTTCTCTTCGAATTCAAGAATAAGTGCAAATAAATTCCCCAATCACTTCGAACATGCCAACTTGAAATGCAACCTTGCCTTTACTTCGAATCTTCTTACTAGAGACATAATTTTACTTATGCTTCGAATTTTCTGATCCCTACTTGAAAGACTGATTAGACCCGTCTTGATAGGTCTATGACACTACACGTTTCCTCTACGTTTCACATTCCACCCAATGAGAGCAACTCACTGGTTTTGCCTCTTCAACTTCTCAACGTCATTTCTTTTAACTATAAATACTCAGCTCTACCTTCACTAAGAACTTTTAGATAAATCACTTCCAAGCCATCTTCATCTTGTTCTTCATCTTCATCCTGTTCTTCATCAACCTTCGAGCCATCTTCATCCTGTTCTTCATCAACTCCACCTTATTCAGCCATTAAAACAACTTCTCAGATCAATACCTATTGTATGAGAAGATATCCCAAATACAAAAGATCTAAACCCAGAAAACCAAGAACAGCAAAGAAATCTCTCTTCCCTGGTTCTAGTAATCAAGTATTTGGTGCCTACGATTATCTTTGTATTGGAGAGAGAGCTAAAGAATACAAAGCAACTGGGTTGATCTACAACGGTCCTCATCTTTCCTCTACCATCTTCAAATACGGTAACTTCGATCCTAACCTTGCAACTTCGTCTTCACCCCTAACTACAAACCCAGAATCTAGTCAACAACCTTCTCCACCTCGAAATCAACCCATTTCCCCAGTATTAAGACCACATCGAAAATCTAAAGCTGTCGCTTCTAACAAACCACCAACTTCTAAAAAACTACAACCCAAATCACCTACCTTACAATTCGAAGCAACTAAAAAACTTCAACCCAAATCACCTATCCTTCAATCTGAAACAGTTAAAGTTAGGCCTAGCAAAAAATCAACCTTTCTAGCAATGGGTGACGATGCAGAAACCTCTTCTCCTCCCCCACAAGAAGTGGTTGACGCTACACCAGAAAGTAGTCAACCAATTCTTGTGACTCAAACTGAAACTCAAATCCGAAGTCGTCCCGATGAAGCCACTGATGAGGAAAACAACAAAGAAAATGATTCTGAAGCCACTGAATCTGATGCCGAAGAGGAATCCGAGGCTGACGGGGCAACCCCTCCAAAGAAAAATCGAGGAAAGAAACCTCTTATTACACTCCCCGAAGATGTTGCTGCTTTGGTTCAGGAAAACCTTCAACCGCTTAGTCCTCGGTACATTCTCGCCCTAAAGAATGTACCCTATACTTACTACCTCGAATCAAAAAAAGAGGAACTCAGGAGACTATGGGGATTAACAGATAACATGACTCTTCGACTACCAGTAGAAGGAGAAACACCTCTAAGCTGTCAGAAGAACGAACTAGTAGTCTACCCTGAGCTCTTCAATTGGGGACTTCGATTTCCCCTCGATCCAATGATTGTAAGGTACTTCGAAATTCTTAAGTTGTGCCCAACACAGGTTACCCCAAACCAATTATTCACTTTATTCTCCGCCATTATGGTGTCGAGGCTAGGAGGCATCCCCCTCGAAATAGAAGACTTCATCTCACTGACCAAACTCTCAAATGGGCCAGTTTTACCATTCTACTACCTAACGCTTGAGGATGATCTGAATATTATCGATGACCTCCTCGAAGCTGATAAATTTTGGAAATAGAGGTTTGTCTTTTTATCAGGAGCTTGGGAAAATGGTAAAGAGATTTCCGATGACAACCCCTCAAAACTTACTCTCACCTGGAGAGATAGCAGTAAGTGAATCATTACCGCATTGTTAACATTTTTAACTTATTAAGCCTAGCCAGATTAACCAAGTCCACTTATCTAACTGTTTATTCTCTTTTCAGAAATTCCGAGGAGATTCAAAGGTCGTCGAACAACTACAAAGGTTATCTTCCAGAGAATAGCTGAATGGGCAGAGAAAGCCTGGGGAAACGACTTTCACTCAGCCTTTTTACCAATCAACTTCGTCAACAGCCATCTGTGGCGCATAACCTTGGGAGCTGACTTCCCTGAAGATCCGATGACCCCCCCAGATCCCATCATAGCAGTCCAAAGAATACTCGCACCAGATGGGAAAACCTACCTTCCTACCAGGAATCGAAGTGACAGTCACCTGCCACTGAAGAAGAAAGGAAAGCTAACCCTCAAAAAAGCCAACACAAGCAAGGCTAACCCTTCCAAAACTTCGAAGCGTGCAGGGAAACGAAAAATGCCTGCATCTCAACTTCCCCCAATATCCGAGGAAGATGAACCTGTTCTGAAAAAAAAAAGGACAATACTCCAAAGAAGAAAAAGAACAAGTCCGCCACTCCAAAGAAAAAGAACGAGGCTGACATACTCGAAGAGGTACTGGCTTCCGAGGTGCACGGGAAAACTTTTATTGAAGAAAATCCTCAAGGGGGACTGGCACTAGAAGATAACCAAGTAGACGATTACCTTAACCTCGAAGATTTCAATTCAAGCGGGGATTTTGCATTCACTGGTGAAGGCTCCCAGCCTACCAACACTATTCCATCAACTTCTACTGGGGCTGCCATGGCTTCAACATCTAACGCAATTGTTCTTGTTCATCACCACCCATCAAACTTGCCCAATCCAGACAAATCCGATGAGGTAACTTCAATTCTTCGACCTTTTGATAACTTAAGTGCTGCAGCCAAAAAATTATGTGAAGAAGTAAAAGATTCACACACACATTTGGAGCTCCTTGCACAAGAATTAATTAAGAGCAAGAAAGAAACAGAGTCTGAAAAGGCTTCGAAAAATGAAGCACTTCAAAAGTTCGAAGCTGAGAAAGGAAAGCTTCTTAAGGAACACAAAGAAAAAATCGAAGCTCTGGAGGCTTCTCATCGACTGGCTCTTGAAAATCTAAATTCTCAACATTCTACTGCTATTTCTGAGGCAAAGAAAAAATCTACCGATGCTGAGAAACTTGTTAAAGAAATTCAAGAAAAATTGGATAATTGCCAAACTCAATTGACTACGCTTCGAACAGGATTCGAGGAAGAAAAGAAAGTTGCCGTCAAGAAAGCCGAAGCTGCTGTTGGTGCTGTGATGCTTAATGGTATCAAAAAGGCTGAAATCGATACAGCTAACAATCTTCTTCGAGAAATCCATGCTGCCTATCCGAGGCTAAACTTAACAGAATTTTGGAAGCAAGTCCCAGAGAAAGATCGTCCAAAAGAAGCATTCGAAGTACCATCAAGCTCTTCAGAAGAAAGTGACGCTTCTGACGGGTCATCGGAAGAAGAGGATGATTAATCAATAGTTTACATATGTAGTGATTGTTTTTTGTGTGTTTTAATTAAGTAGTTTGTCCCCTTTTTTTGTAAGCTTCACCTTTATCCAATGAGACAAGCAACTTTTTTAATATTTCAAATCCCTAGTGCAATTATAAAGTATTACAACTCGAAAATTAGATGCACTTACAAGACATGGCACCTCGAAAATTAGATGCACTCATAAGACGTGGCACCTCGAAAATTAGATGCACTCATAAGACGTGGCACCTCGAAAATTAGATGCACTCATAAGACGTGGCACCTCGAAAATTTGGTTGTTTCTTCAAAGCTATTGCTTCGGAAAATTATTCTTGGTCAACTTTCAAAGATGATCAGTCTTTGCCAAGTTACCAAAATAATAAATCACCCATCATACTAAACAATCAATGGCCAAAAGAAATTTTATTAAAAAATTCAATATTAACCAGACACCTCGTTAAAACCTTTCTGGGCCAACAGATAAGGAAAGAGTATGTCTGTTTTACAAAAATTCGAAGTTCGATTTTACTCACAGTACAATTTCAAATGCTCTATATTCCAAGGGTGCTTGAGCATCCTCCCCTCGCGATCAGACAACCTGTAGGAACCTGGCTTGACCTTCATTTTGACTTCATAAGGACCCTCCCAATTCGGAGCCAATTTTCCGAGGTGCTTGTCCTTAGTATGAAGAAATACTTTCCGCAACACCCGATCGCCAACTTTGAATTCTCTCTTCTTAACTTTAGCATCGTACCTGCTTCTCATTAAGGTTTGATAATGAACCACATTTAAATGCGCTTTGACCCTTTTTTCCTCTAACAAATCAAGCTCAGCTCTTCTAGCTTCATCATTATCTACTTCGGAATATCGTAATAACCTGTAGGAAGGCAATGTAGATTCAGCAGGGCACACAGCATCCATTCCATACACCAAAGAGAAAGGAGTCTCCTTTGTGGCCTCTCTAGGGGTTGTTCGATATGCCCACAACACTTCTTGAAGATAATTTGGCCATTTCCCTGCCGCTCCTGCCAAATTTTTCTTTAAACCCTCCAAAATAGATCTATTTGTAACTTCTACCTGCCCATTTGCTTGGGGGTGGAAAGGAGTAGAAAAGCATTGTTGTATTCCTTTCGAAGAGCAAAAAGAATACATTTCCTTGTTATTAAATTGGGGACCGTTGTCCGTCGTTATTTTTCGAGGAACTCCAAAACGGTAGCAGATGTTACTTTGAATAAACTTGATTACATCCTTAGCTTTTGTCCCAGCTAAAGGTTTCGCTTCTGCCCACTTCGAAAAATAATCAACCGCAACAATAATCACCTGTCTTCCACCTGAAGCCATAGGTAATGGTCCTACTAAATCAATCTCCCACCTATCGAAAGGAACCGCCTCTGAAATTGTCATTAGGGGTACTGCTGGTTTATGTATTAAATTTGCATACCTCTGACAAGTATCACAGCTTCGAACTAATAACTTGGCATCCTGCAATATGGTAGGCCAATAATACCCTGCCAACAATATCCTACGCGTTAAAGCTTTGAATCCACAATGAGCTGACCCATCTCCATCATGTAATTCAGACAGAATGTTTTGAGACTCTTGCTTACTCAAACATCGTAACAAAGGTTTCGACGCAGATCTCTTGTACAATACCCCATCCAATACTACATAGCCAAGATCTTTATACTTTATTTTCTTGAGCAAGTGTTTATCAAGAGGTAGTATTCCCTTTAAAATAAAGTTTAACAAGTCAAACCTCCAATCACCTCGAACGCGCATCGGATCATTTACTACCTCCTCAACAAATTCACATTGGTCAGAACTCAATATAATCGAGGGCAATGGTTGTGTCACGATCCATGGATATTCTTTAGAGTAAGCCATTGTTGCTAAAGAATCAGCCATTGTATTGTTACCTCTTCGAATATGCTCCACCTCGACATTTTCAAATTGTGCCATCATTCCTCGTAGCTCTTGCAAGTACAAAACCAAACGATCATTTTTAGCTTCTGATACCCCTTTAACATGGTTAACGACCAACTGCGAGTCTGTTTCTAAACGCACGAATATTGCTCCACAAATCTTTGCTAACCGCAATCCTGCTAGCACAGCTTCATATTCGGCTTCATTATTCGAAGCATGAAATCCAAATTTTATAGCTTGAAACATAAACTCCCCTGTTGGTGCCACCAATTCAACTCTTGCACTCGACCCTTTATTACTGGATCCCCCATCAGTTCGAATCGTCCACGTCGGATTCGCGTTCACTTTTTCACCATCTTTCTCTTCAGATCTACTCGAATGGAACTCAACCAAGAAATCTGCTAAGGCTTGAGCTTTGATAGCTGTTCTAGGAGAGAATAACACATCAAAATCTCTTAATTCTACAGACCACTTAGTCATCCTTCCCGAGATATCTGGCTTTTGCAACACATTTTTCAATGGATATGAAGTTCGAACCACAATTGTATGTGCCTAGAAGTAAGGACGCATTTTTCTCGCTGCTACTACTATACACAGTGCCAATTTTTCAAGCTTTAAATATCGCTTCTCAGCATCAACCAAACTTTTACTGACATAGTAGACAGGCTTCGAAACCCTCGTCTCTTCACTAACCAGAACAGCACTTACTGCATAATCCGATACTGCTATATACAAAAATAATTGCTCACCCTTTCGAGGCTTTGATAATATTTCAGGAGTGGATAAAAGATTTTTGATCTTCACAATCCGAAGTCCACTCAAAATTGTTTGGTCGACGCAGCACCTGGAAAAAAGGCAAGCACTTATCTGAAAAACGAGAAATGAATCTGTTCAAAGTTGCTAACCTACCTGTTAACATTTGCACTTCTTTGATATTCTGAGGTGAAGACATTGATATCAGAGCCTTCAACTGTTCTGGGTCCACTTCGATTCCTCTTTCACTAATCATGTACCCCAGAAACTTACCAGATCGAACTCCAAATGTACATTTTTCTGGGTTCAACTTCAATTGTATGGCTCTGAGATTCAAAAACATCTCTTCTAAATCATCAATTTGTTCATCATCACTTTTGCTCTTAACAAGCATATCATCGATGTACACTTTGATATTCCTCCCTATTTGTGAAGCAAACGCCTTATTCATCAGCCTCTGATATGTTGACCCAGCATTTTTTAATCCAAACGGCATCACTCTATAACAGTGTAAACCTCGATCGGTGATAAAAGTTGTGCTTTCTTCATCCTCTGGATTCATTCGAATCTGATTATACCCTGAAAATGCATCCATAAATGTCAAAATTTTATTTCCAGAAGTAGAATCCACTAACTGGTCAATTCGAGGCACTGGAAAAGGATCTTTTGGGCGGGCTCTGTTTAAATCTGTGAAGTCTACACACATTCTCCATTTTCCGCTCTTCTTTTTCACCACCACAAGATTAGCCGTCCACCTCGGATAATTGGATTCCCTGATATGCCCCATCTTATACAATCGATCTACCTCAGCAACTATGGCCTCAGATTTTTCCAACGAAAAAGCTCTTCTTTTTTGAATTATCGGCTTGATCTTCGGATCCACCGCCAAGTTATGACATATGATATCACTTGGGACCCCCACTACGTCCTCGGACTTCCAAGCAAATACATCCAAATTCTCAGACAAAAAATTCAACAATTTTTCTCGCATTGATAAAGACAACAGAGTCCCAATTCGAAGTACCCTGCCATTATTGAAAACATATTCTTCTATTTCTTCATTTACCACCACAGAACTCGGGGTTGACCTCGGATCATCAATTCCCTCATCTGTACCACTAGAAGACAACCCCCCAAATTGCTAATTCTCCATTGGATCATCAGTACTTTTGCCACGTAGTCTAAACGCAGCAGCGTAACACTCTCTTGCCACCTTTTGATCACTTCGAACTACGCCGACTCGATCCTCGATCACATACTTCAAACATTGATGAACCGTAGAGACTATAGCATACATTTTAGCCAGCCACGACCTTCCAAAAATAGCGTTGTAGCTCGATGGACAATCCACCACCATAAAAAGTACTTGTAATTTCTTTTTGAAAGGCCCCTTTCCCAAAGAAATCTCACCTTCGAACTCCCCTATCACATTTGCTGTTGCGCCAGTAAACCCAATGATAGTTCTCTCTGACCTTTCTATTCGAGGCGGAGCGGTTAATCTATCATATGTTGACTTGAACAACACATTAGCAGAGCTCCCGGTATCAATTAACACTCGTCGAATCTCCACCCCACATACTTCTGCTCCTATGACCACTGCATCTTCATGTGGCCCAGTAATTCCTCTCAAGTCATCCCCATTGAAAATTATAAAGGGGACATCCTTCTTGTTGCTTAGGTGCGCCGATGCTCCTCCCTCAATTTGACGCGTTAAATTCACTATATGTCTCTTCCTTGAATTATTAGTGTTGTTAGTCATTGAATCTCCTCCAAATATTGTCAGTGACTCAAAGAAGGCACACAAATCTCGAACACGTCCCTGACGCATCGGCTCATCCACTGACATCAACAATAATCTGCTAGGGTCTGGGTCGACATATTCCGAAGCCACATCAAACTCATCACCTGCAGCATCTAAAATCATCAGTGCAGTTTCCTGCTTAGAATTAGGATTACCAATTTTCTGAGTTACAGCTTTAGCATTCTTTTTGACATACTCCAGCAACTTTCCATTTTCTATCAGAATCTGCATCTCCTTCTTCAAAGCAATACAATCATTTGTATCATGCCCAACATCATCATGATACCTGCAGAACTTGTTATTGCGCTCCTCTCTTGGCCTATTAATCACTGGTGGCTTTCTGAAATTTACTGTTCCCCTGGTTTTCTCATATATCGAAGCCACACTTTCAGTCAAATCCGCATAATATTCTGGTCTTACCCACATATTCGATCTGGATCTGAACTGTTGTTGATTATTAGAGTTGTGCTGATTATAACCCCCTTGGTACGAGCTCGAAGAACCCCCTCGACTAGAAACATTTTGGTTAGCCCTCGGGCGCGATGAGTTATTGTTCGAAGTGTTCACTTGACTATTCCCTTTCTGAATAGTACTGCCTCCTCCTCGAACCCGCGTCGACTCTTCGACTTTGATCTGATCTTCAACCTGAGCCATGAGAGCCCCAAATGTTAATGCCCTACGCCTCGTAGTCTCATCTACTAAATCTCCTGGCAACAGTCCTTGTCTAAACGCTGCCATAGCCACCGCCTCTTCACAGTCATCTAGTCCAGCTTTTGTTGTCACAAATCTTTTGGTATAATCCTTTAACTTTTCTCCCACAACTTGCTTGCATTGTATTATTGTATCCCCATTAGCCCTCATTTCTTTGCTTCCCACAAACTGTCTTCGAAAAGCTGTGTAGAAGCCTCTAAAATTTGCAATTGACTCCTTAGGAATCTTGTTGTACCATTTTAGTGCAGTTCCCTTGAATGTCTGAGAGAATTCTCTACACACCAATTTATCGTCGTCTTCAAAATTAGTGATATAGTTTTTGAATTGTTCTATATGGTCATCGGGATCTTGAGTTCCATCAAACTTGTCAATTTTGGAAATGTCAAAACGCCTCGGAAGCGGCACAGATCTAATCTCCCTGATCAATGGTGAGTCCCTCTAGTCGACCCCTTGAACATATTGGTCTTCGTTTCTCATCCCCACAGTAGCATATAAACTTGACTCACCTTCATATTTTCGAGGCGAATATTTCCGAGGCGAATATACTCGCATTTCCTTCCTTTGCTTTCCTTCCTTATACACCTTAGCTGACCGGATTTCATGTCCTCCTCCTCTTGACTGGCCTCGAGAATGTTCGTACCTCGGTGTTTCATCTGATTCTGAATTTTCGAAATCCTCTTCATCACTAGAGTCCACGTACTTTTGCTTCTGCAATTTTCCCTTTCTTTTTATTCCACTATACTCTTTTTTCCGTTCAAAATGTGCTTTACGCAGTTCATATTGAACGTCGCCGTCGTCATTTGACGGATCCGACTCATCATCTTGATCGCCTCTTGCTATTTTAGACCTAAGTCTAGCGCCATTATTATTTTCCTTCTTTTTTACCAATTCATCAAGCTCTGCCACTTTCCTTATCATCTCATTCATTTTACCTTCGAAATCAAATTGGTTTGATTGAGTTGGAATTGACTTACCTTCCTCTTGCAGATCAGATTTCAATGTTTCCATAGCCTTTTGAACAGATGGATTGTCACCTTCTTCTGAATTCATCTCCGATCAGCGAAAAACTAAACAAAATATTCCAGAAAACGAAAAGAAACTCGAACGAAAAGCTTCAGAAAACGAAAAAACTCGAGACTCGATTTTTGATCTGTCGATCAAGGTATCTTCGTCCCCCTCTTTCTAGCGCCAATTTGGTAAGAATAAAAGTTGAATAGAGAACACAAGTATCCACAGAGAGAATTTTAGGTAGTGAAAGTAATATTTTGCTTTTGATTATTTCATAGGTGTAAACGACCTCCTCAGCCTCTTTAAATAGGTCTAGTAATTTTGTTACAAGAGCGGTTACATAAAGGGATATTTACAGTTTAGTCTATATATCTCTTATAAAGCTTAATTTTACTCTATATTAATAGAACTTATTAATTAAGTCCTTATTAATTACATTTAGGTCCCTAAAGAATATATTTCCTTATCAGAAACCATTCAATTTGGCAGTCTTGCTTCGCCGCGGTAATTTACCACGTCTGGAAGGAGAGGAACCAAAGAACTTTTGGTTCCCTTCCGGCCATTACCTCTATGGTTTCTCACCAAATTTTTTCAGATCTTCGGTTTCGATTCCAAGGCACCAAGACTGGTTGGCCTTTCTAATATTATTATTAATTATTATCCTATGTTTGCAGGGATTTTTTACAGCATACAGTTCGTGACCTGACACTTCATTGATGGATGGAACAATTGCGGATGCTGATGGAGATGTCTAGCGGTCTGAGCTACTCACTAGTCTACTCGTCATGGACGAATCCTACCTTTTTACTTAGTATCGATCGTTATTTTATGTTATTTCATATTGTATCACAAAAGACTCACTTTAGTCATTTGTTGATGTATTTCGAGGGGGATGCTCGAGATCTTGTATGAACCTTATTTCAATTATTTAATGCTTTTAAACACCAAAAAAAATCTATAACTTTAGTATATGACGTTAGAAAAAAAATCACTCACAAAAAATTAAATTTATAAATTTTATCAAGTCTAGACTAAATTCATATATTTTGTCAATCCGTGATATATAGAATTTGTGAAATCCTAAAACCGGATGATTTTAAAATAAAAAAACTAAATAAAATATTAAGGGAATAATAAAAAAAGATTATCCAAAAATTTAAGTCTATTATTCATTTATTAGTTATAATCTATAAAATTAGAAAATTCGGTTCATATAAATGGCGTCTTAATTAAATTGGTGCTATAAAATATATATTTTTCTTGAACGCACGCAAATACAAGCTAATAAGTGTATTAAAGTGTATAACATTGTTGTTGTAACGTGTGTTTTAATGATGTTATTTTAATTATTAAACCTAATTTAAAAATTACGAGTTATATTATTTATTTATGTATAATGTAGTTTTTGTATATTTGTGTTTGTTATCCAATATTGTCTTTTAGAACCTATATCATTCAGAGTGTGTTTTTGATGAGAGACACTTATTTAATTTAATGATAAAGCTGGACCAACCTCTCTTTGGTATATGAAGACAAATCTCTTATAAAGAAAAATAAATTATAGTTTGGAAAAAGTCGAACCGTTTTAGGTTGACAACCATGCACAAATTAAAGATCAAAATTTATTGTGATCAATGTGGTTGAGCTTTTTAAAAAGGTTGATAAATTTGATGCCAAAAATAGTAATGTACATTAAAACACCACAAATTCTGTTAATTTTCTTTAATTATTGTGAAAAATAAACTATTAGAAAGTAAATTTGAAAAATTACATATAGCAAAGCTAAAAATGTTTAAAATTAATTCTTTTAGAGATGTCATCCTCCCACTTGTATTTCATTATAATAATAATAATAAAATTAATAAAATTAAATTTTCTTGTACCCTAACAAAACAACGTTGAAGTAAAATTTTATTTTTAGATGTATTTTTGAAAGATTTCACGCTATTAAAATATTTCTTCAAATATGTAAATAAGACCGTTGATTAAATAAGAGGTCGAGTTTATTTTCCAACACTTTTTTAAATTTGATTTGATATCATGATTGATCCGATATTTTGCATAGTAAAATATATTCGGTGTATTTCGTAGTGAGTTGTTTCTTATAATGACATGGCCGACACGGTCGTTTAGGTTTTGGTTTAAAATATCGCTTACACATGATATATCTACAATTATTTTACTATAATTATGAATATATTGATGATTAAATGACATAAACGTAGATGAACAGTTGCATTAATTTAAACATAAATATAGTGAGATTTACTTCACTAATTATAGTCATAGTTAGAATTGACGGTATTAATTATAGTGTTAGAATTATCCAAAATCATTATTAATTTTAACCATAATCCATGTATCTATACATATCAAGTGTATTTTTATTGAAATAAAAACCTGAATTTTTATTATTTTTCTACAAAATATATAAAAAAAGTTAGCTGTACGGAATATAAATCAACTTTAACAATTATAAAAATTAAAATGAATTCTCATATAATTTAAAATGATTGTGGTGTTATAGATTGATTTAGTTTTAGTGTTTAGAACTACGTGATGGATTATTAAAACGCTGACCATTATTTTTATATTTTATAGATATTAAAAAAACATAAATATTCAAATGTTGATAAAATAGGTATTTATCAAATTTGCTATATTATTATGATTTTAATATTTTTGTTTAATGTAGTAAATGAAAATATAAAAAAAACTGAGTAGATTTGTTAAAAAAAATTAAATTTTATATATAAGTGTGGCAATGTATATTTATAAATTGTTACATAAATTAATATACTTAATTGGTTATATGACCATTGATAGTTCATATTAATTATAAAATGTTATTAATTTATTGTTATTTATATTTCATTCATAAAGTGTTTACATGTTTAAGATCGTTACAGTCAATTTGGAACACTGATTGGTTAAAAAAGTTAAATAAATAATAGTTTCACCATAACTTTGAATTTATATATCATTTCCATTGTTTTCTCTTCTCTTATTTTATATACAACTTAATTTTTTATAATTCAACCAAAGTTATAATCATAAATCTTTAAAATTAAAACTTTATAAAACTAAAAACAATTTAAAATTTAAACCAGCCAACATCAAATAAAACTCATTAACAATTTTTTAATACAAAAAAGCATGAACGGAGACAAACATTAACATAAAAGAAAACGTACAAGCACATTGAAATTTGATTTTCTTTATATTGAGAGAGTAGTAATTAAATTTAACAAATAAAAAATAAAAAACTTGAATTAAATACTAAACAAATCTCAATATTTTGCATACTCTTTACATTTATCCGTGTAAACCGATTTTTACTGATACAAGCTTCAGTGCGAACTTCGAGGGTGCGAACTTCGAGGTTATAGAGATGGTGTAAGATCTCTAATTGTATAGTTCTTTGTATTGTTCTTCATGTTCACACTGCGATTTTCATAAGTAAAACCAGTAAGTATAGATGACAAGTAATTTTTTAAATATAATTTTAAAGGTGGTTACGCTCATAAAGTTTTTCTTATTATAAAATTTCATAAATTTACCTTATAAAAGTCTAGAGTTTACTAAGTATTAGATGCATTGAGTCTTCATGAGTATTGGTTGTGAATGTTGTGTGTTATAATACTATAATTATGGAATTTCAATTGAAATCCAGGTTGTGGATATGTGTGTGCAACCAAATATAATATCGTGATTTTTATCTTGAACAAGATAAGGGTAAAAATGACTTTTACCTTATAAAGAAAATAAAAAGGCTCTAAACATGGAGGAAATAAAAATGTATATGAGTATGTATTAGATGTAGGCTCAAATGGATTGGAATATAGAACATGGGTTTAGAATCATTATAGTCTTAGTTTAAAGTGTTTAGCCACTATCGATAGATCAGCTTCCAAAAAAGGTTCAACCATTGTATTGTCTCGATCTCGAAGTAGAAGGGTTCGGCCACTACAAAAGGATTGACATCAACATTGAGTTCAATCTCGACATGAATTATTGGATATAAAAGGTTTGATCTCGAAATGAGTTAAGTCTCATATGGGATATTTTAACTTTGGATAGCTTCATGTTTTTTGGGAATCAGTGTGAAACTAGATTTGACATATAAGTTTAGATTTAAATAAATAATAGGTGATATATCAATGCGATAAGTTTGTTATGAATGATTGAGAATACTATTTGATCACATCCATTGATCATGATGTTTTTACAAGGTTGATATAACTGATTGGTGTACTACTTGATCACAATCGTTGATTTAGATATTGGTGTAAAGTTATTGTATCGATCTTTATTTTCTATTGTAAGCATGATATATGTTTATACTAATTTACATGCCATTTTAGATCATACATATATCTTGGAGTAGCACCGGTACATAGATATATGGAGATAGTATATTTACAGAGAGCATAAGTTTTACAGAAATAAGCAAGCTTTGATGAGAGAAAATGTTAAAGAAATTAAATTATTTTAAAACTAATGAATATTTGAGAGATAATCACAAAGAATGCAATTAGAGAAATACTAAGAGTTGAGAGATATCTTTGAAAACTTTTACTATGGTTTGAGAAGTTTTAAAAATAGTGATTTTTCTTGTATTTTGTGTTCTTGTAAATCGTTGTTATTTTTGCATCTATTTAATAAGATCTATTTTTTGTGGATGTATAATTGCTCTGGAACCCGAACCATATAATGGTTTTTTTCCGTTTATGTTCAATTCTTCTATAAGTGCAGGATCCTAGTTTTTATATAAGTTCACAAACCTAAGTGTATGAACTGAAGTACCGATACATAAGTGTTGAATCTGAACCAACAGTTAGAATGTTAGTTTTATATCATAGATCTATAATATTGAGGGTTAATTCCCTAAACATTGTTGCCATGAGCATAAAGATCTAGCCATGGATCTAAAAATTAATTGGCCACCGATGATCAATACTGAATGAAGAATGACAAAGATATTTGAATATGAGATTAATTAAATTTTATTTTGATGAATCTCCCGGATATAATAATTTTAATCAATAAATCATTAAAATCAAAGCTTTATTTGTACATGAGAGGTTGTTTATTTCCATTGAAACAAAGTTGCAAGAAAGATAGATATTGAAGTGTTGTTCAAGGTCCACTGTGCTCTGATCTTGAGTTTGGAGGATGATGTACTAAGGGAGATGCTTAAAGATTCTACTTCCATTGAGATTTGGAATAAGACTGAAGCTTACCTAAAGAAATATCTAACAAACATATTATATCTTAAGAAGAAATTGTGTACAATGAATATAGATGGTAGCAGAAAGACTCGAAAATACTTAGATAATTTTAATATAATCATTCTTGATTTATATACACTATAAGTAAAGTTTGATGATTATCAAGTTATTATCCGCTTGATCTCTTCTCCAAAGGGTGTATGAACATTTTTTTGATAATATGTTTTATGAAAAATAATTTATTACCATTTACAAAATATATAGCTCTCTAAACTCAAATGATCTTTGAAGGAAATTTTCTTTTGAATAATTTTTATATTATATGTGGCTTGATTGTGAAAGGAAGCTTGGAAAGAGAAATCAAACAATAAGAAATTAAACTTAAGATTCAGATCAATAGGATCACCTGTTGTTTCTATAATTAATGTTAGTTCTGCAAGAGGGAAGACAATATCAGGAAAAACTATCATAAGGAGAAAATGGAAGATAATCATCAGAGGTGTGAATATGTATATGCTTTATTGGATTCATATGATTATGACTATACTGATGTACTATCGAATTTTACTTGCAAGTACAGTAACAAGTGGGTTATGGACTCATGAGCTTCATTCCATATAACTTCCAACAAACATTTCTTTGATGGTGGTAAGGTCATACTTTGGGATGATGCGCCCTGTGTTGTAAAAAGAATGGTTAAATATCATCTAAAATCTTCTAAAGGACTTGACAGAGTCATAATAAATGTGAGTATAACCCTGATATTAAATGGAACCTTCTATATTTTAGAATGTTAGATTAAAAAAAGTATAACTATACGGGTGCACATGATAGACTTAGTATTCTGCAAGACTCACTGGTTATTATAAAAGCCTATATAATTTATAGTTTATTGGTTTTTGAAGGATCTATAATGGTTGGAGGTATGTCTAGTGTTGAGAATGATTATACCAAGTTATGGTATCTAAGGTCAAGACTTTTAAGGGATCAAAAACTAAATGAAAATAAAATTTATTGAATAATGATAAGGTTCAAAAGTTTGAAAAAAATATGTGAATTACATGTTGGGTAAAAGTAAGAGAGTTAATTTTGAAACCATAAATCTTGCACCTTAAAGTGTGCTTGAATATGTTCATTAGAGCTTGAGGGCCCACAAGGCATCCTACAGAAAGAGGTGTTATACTCTATGTCGTTAATTGATGATTATTCCAGAAAAATATATAGTATAGTTGTCCGAAGATGACGTATTCGATGTCTTTAAATATTAAAATAAGTTGGTGGAAGATCAGTATGGGAAGATGCTGAAGAAGGTAAGGACTAACAATGCTTAGATTTTATGAATGGACGATTCACTGGCTATTGGTCTAAACTTGGAATTTCTAAGCACAAAATCGTGAAACTAACTCCTCAAAAAATGGTATTTTTAAGAGTATGAATTGAACCTTACTTGAAAAAAAATGAGATGTATGCTTCTATCAAATATACCATAAATTTCGAGGAGGAATTGTCAAGAAAATTACTAACATCGTCAACATGATCCCCTTTTTTGCACTGGAATTAATATGTTTTTAAGAAAGATGGATTGAAAGGAAATCAGTGTAGAGTCATTTAAAAAAAATTGGATCTACTTATGCACATGTGAAGTAGGATAAGCTTTGGCCAAGAACACTAAATTATATGTTTCTTGGATATCCGAAATGATTAGAAATGTTATAGATTGTGGTATTTGGAACCTAGAAATCATAACGATTTAATTAGAAGGGATGTAGTATTCAATGCAGCTGAAATACCACTCGAAATAAGGTAAAGACTATACCTACTACTGCTGAGAGTATAGTTGAATTTGAGATGGAGTTTGAATATAAAAGTGAAGCATATAATGATTTTACCGAATTTTATTTCATACTTGGTATAGGTACGACCCTAATAGAGGAAGTTTAACCATAAAATGGTTTAACTTATGTTTGGAGTTTGATATTTTGGATGTTCAAACTAGAAAGTAACAAGGAGATTTTGATAGTTATCAACTAGTGAATGATATGGCATAGAGACCTAGCATGCCTACACATGGGGTATGACTATGCTATAGATTATGCTTTATTTTTTTGAATAAATTGATATTTTCTTGAATTTGACAATCATCCTGATGTTATAAAGAGTAATGATAAACTAAATGATAAAGGCTAAGAAAGAAGAGCTGGATTCTTTAAAAAATAATTACATTTGGATTCTTGTGAAGTAGCTGAAGGTCAGCATTTTGTTAATTATCAAATGGATATTCGACACGAAGCAATGTATTTTTGAAGTTGAAGCATATAGTTACAAATCTACACTAGTAGTTAAGGGTTTACGCAAACGAAAAATGTTGATTTCAGTGAAGTTTTCTCACCGGTTGTAAACAAACCTTTATAAGGATTGTTAGGAATTAAGCTGCAATATCTATCATAAATGGTTCTTACAGAAACATAATAAAGTGAATCAAAATAAAAGAACACATGATTTAACTTTGTGAGAATATTATGTTTACGTCTAGAGGCGCCACCAAAGAAACATGTTTCACTATGATAAAATAGGTTATGGATTTCATTGCCTATTTTTTATAACCATATGAGTCTATTTATAAAGGAATAAATAGAAAACATATAACGGATTTCGATTTAATGGACCTAATGGGTCTAAATATCATTAATAACTAACAACTATGATGCAAGAAGACATATTGTAAACACAAAGTACATTCTAAACACAAGGTACATTCTGAATATCAATATGATAAATCATTAAAGCCTTAAGACTATTCCACCTATTCTCAATCAATCGTCCTCTTGAGGAGAATATTCTTTCTTCAATATCAACAAAGAAATTTATCTTCATCTGACTCACCAAAATCCTTTAAGGCATTCATTTGATGTTACAAACAGCAATCTAGCTTATGCACTCCTTAAACTTCTGAAAGGATATTGTAATGGTCATTGTATCTATCGAATTATCGTGTATAAACATTTTATTCACATCAACAATTTTATTTTATATTATACAAAAAATAAAATGATACATGACATTTATATGCTTTGTACGCTCGTGGTACATCTGGTTCCCTGTAAGGTGTATCATGTTTTACTTATCACAAATACGTTTGTGGTAGTTTTATTTAAGACTAAATATTTCACTACATGTTGCAACCATGTTGCCTCCTTAGATGCATCTGTTACAACCATGTATTCAACCTCAATTATAGAAAAATCTACAAGTAGCTTGCAACTATGTTTTCCAACTAATCACACTCCTATAGGGTAAACTCATATCTTATAAAAAAATCACTTTATCCATATCGTTTGTAATATCAAAACTAACAAAACCAACCACTGATCTTGCAATATCAGTCAACGATCCAACAATATCGTTCTTGTTGAAATTTAAGAACATTCTTATGTATTCCATATATACTGAAGTATCTATTTCAATGTGTGACAATGTTATTTTCTAAGACATCCTATGTACCTACTGACCACACTAACCGCATGTGAAATATCAGGACATGTGCACACCACAACACACATGATGCTGCCAACTTCTCTTGAGTATAGAACCTTCGACATTTATTCCAACTTAGTGTCGTCTTTGGTCGATCCTGGTGCAGACAACTTAAATTGAGTAAAAACGGTATGCTAACTGACTTGACATAAAACTATTAGCATTTTATTAATTTAGTTTTATTAAGAATAGTGTAACAATCCTTGGTAATGCTCATCCTTAAAATCTTATTTTCCCTACCCAAATCCTTTATCTCAAACTCGACACTAAATTGCTTCTTTATCTTTACAATATGTAACATACTACAAACAACAATTAGCATATCATCCATATGTAACAAATAAATATAAGAATCATTTGACATTTTCAGATAATACACATAATTTTCATATGGATTCATCGTGAACCTTGTTGACACTATGAATATATCAAATCATTTATACCATTTCTTAGGTGAGTGTTCCAAAAAATATACAATGAATTCTTCATCAGATAAACCTTGTCCTCCATTTTAGGTTTGATAAATCCATATGATTGTCTCATGTAGATTACTTCCTTCACTTTACCATATAGAAATTCAATATTCATATCCAACTGCTCAAGATCTAAGTTTTGCAAAACTATTATGCCTAACAAACCTTGAATCAAACTGTATTTTACCACTAGAATAACACTTTATCGAAATCGATCTATTCTCTTTGAGTAAAAACCTTATCGACCAATCTTTCCTTGAATCGAGGTTCCCTAAATCCTAGACTACCTTAAGTTTTTTTAATACCCATTTACAACCTACTATATTATGTCTTCTAGGTAAATCAAAAAAATTCAATGTATGATACTTATGAAGATATTCAGCATGTTCCCTATAGCACCAATCCACCAATTTGATTTTGAACTCGCCATATCTTCCTCGTAGCTACTAGGTTCATGTATCTGAACTTCTTCCTCAACTGGAAAAGCATATGCAATTAGGTTTACATGTATTTTTTATTGGTTTCTTTATCTACCTGATGATATACTAAAAGGTTATTGTTCTGGTTTGGGCACGTTATCATCACTATTATCTGATGTTGACGTGTCATCTCCTGATCTCAGATCCACCTCAAACTATTAGAATTATTAAAACATACTAAAAATCATTTATACTTTCAAGTTCCACTTGCTTACTCATAACTGATCATAATTCGACAATTTCTCATACATTATTTTGAGTGTCAAATAAATCAGACTCATTAAAAGTCACATCACTACTAATGAGAAAACCTGAAGAATAGTACATCATATGGTGCCTTTACGGGAACTATTGTTGATTTGTGAATCAATGATGATTTTTTTTCAACCAGGAGAGAATGATGTAGTTAAGAAAGCCCATTACTTAAGTTCCACTGATTAGGGTCTCAAAGAGCTATTTTCATGTTTATATATATATATATATAATATTAGGAAAGTATTTTACTAAGAAAATAAATCTGATTGCATCAGTTTTTTATTGGATTTTTTTTAATATCTTTAATTTATTTTTCACAATATTTGATGAGATTTTTTGGATGTCTTATATATAAAGCATTTCATACCTTAATCTTAAAATATGTTTAATTTATTAAGGTAAATATTTTTATTAAAATTTTTAGTTTTCTTTCCTTTGGAAAAGGGTTTTATTTCCCTTGGAACAAGGTTATATTTTATATCATTTCCCTTGGATCAAAGTTTGGTTTTATATTTTATATTTTCAATATTTCCATTACATCACAATGGATGACGTGAAATTACATTGTATGACCATACACTATCCACAATCATGAACAAAGTGTCTATATTTTTACTTTCAGTTTTTCCAACACCAACTATCATAGGCAATTCAACTTCACCCAAACATATGGTCGATCTTCCCACAAGATTCATTAAATGTCTCCCATTTTTTCCATATGGATATATCATAATCATTTGCTCATAACTATTATTATATAATACATTAGCCAAAATTCATGTGTCTATCGTAATCCTGTTAGTTATAACTCCAAAAAAACATTCTAGAGTAACCAACATGACATCTTTATATGAAGTTATTAACCCTCTCAAATTGTTATCATTATGATAATCAAAAATAGTTTTGAACGTCTATTCACATGTAAGGAATATTCATTAATTATGTAAACCTCTAAGTCTGGTCGATACTTTTTTTAGATTTTTTAGAGGTTACCACTAAAGTGTGTCGTCCAGAAATAGTACGCAACTTTTTCTTGTTAGCTCAATTATTCTTGGGATCATTATTTTTCTTTATTTCCCCTGATTTATCAAACCCTTTACTCTTAACAAATTCAATAAAATCTCCATCGTCGATCAATATTTGGATCTCATCTCTTAGTTGGAAACAAGCTCCAATATTATAACCGTGACCATTGTGATAAACATAAAAATATATTTTAGATCGTTCATTATGCGGAGCAAACGTCATTATATGAGCCTTATGATTCACGTATCCCCGATTTTATCATAAATTATAGAAATCTCTTCAGTTAGTGGTGTAACCTCGTATTTGTATTATCATAATAAGAAAAACTAGCTTTATTTGGTTGTACTTTTTCAACTTCATCATTTCTCACACCATCTACTCTTCTTATATCAGTCATTCCACTCTTTGCTCTTGAAGCTTAATCAACACAACTTCACTTATTCTTGCCTTTTCCACCTTGACAAAAATTTATGATCTTCTCAATCAATCTCACATATTATCAATTGAGAATTTTATCAAGTGCCTACACATTTGACTATTTAAATTAAGATATGTCTTAAAAACGACTAAAACAACTTCTTCTTGATATCCTTCCAAACTATTCATCTATTTAGGTAACTCTGAACATAATCTCTTAATGTTTTAGTATTTTTCGGAAGAAAGTCATAATGTAGTCACCATATTTCTTAACATCTTTATTTCTAATAAAATGACTTTTGAATGCACTTCAGAGCTCTTCAAAGTTAGAAATTAATATTACGAACTAAATTATTAAACCAAGTCAAATAATTTTCTCTAACCTATATTAAAAATGATCAGAAAAGAAAAGTATTATCATGATTAAAACATTCGCATTTTGAAAATGTCCAAGTGATGTTATGGATCCTCAGTCTCGTCATACTTATCAATTATGCACATGTCAGATTTTCTAAGTAATTTCTCTTTTAAAATTTCTTGAGACAAAGGTAACTATGTTAAAATATAGGAGGACAAATTTGACATTTTAAATGTCCTTTGATTAATCTCAAATATATATTTTTTTATTAAATTTTAATTTTGTAACAATTTCATTACTAGAATACTCATCATTTTCATCAATCACTTTTACTTCATTTTTTTTATTTTGAACTATATATCCATTCACACCAACACTCACCTAATTGTTATTACCCTTACCCATTATTTTTCCAGTCAACAATTGCAATACCTTAGATATTTGTTCAATCCTCGTTATACTTTTCTCATCTCTTTGCACTTTGTAAACACTATATTTATATTGTTCTTCTCGCAATTCATTCAATTGTGTTACAAAAGTATTTAAATCAACATATGCTTATGAATTTTACTCGTTATTAAACAAGTTACTTAGTGCTAGAATCGCGTCAACTGAAGGACGCGTCAAAATTATTAGAGAAGCAACTTGTATTTCATTATTCCCACAAACTGGTGAACCGATGTTGACATTTTCCACATTAACCACTTAGATCTCAAATTATCCCATACTTCATTGTTCCAACAAGCTCGCGAAGCAATATTGATGTTTTTTACATTAATTACTAGATATATAACATTAACAACTGAAGATGTTATATTACTTGTGCTTCAATATTTGCAAAAGCTGGAGAAATTATGTTAGAAATCACTCCAACTAGAACTAAGGACGGTGAGTCATCACCATTGGATTAGATTGTTGTTTTGCATATAATTTTCCATATACGACGCCAGAATATGATGAGGTAAAACCTCGTTAAAGAAATTATCAATAGAATTTAAGACTAAACAACTCAGGAATTAGTGAGAAGAAAATGAAATATTTTATTACTTAGAAATCAATCACCCTTAAATGAAGGTGTACAACTCTATTTATAGAATTTGATAAGATCTAAAATGAACAGATGAGTGACACGTGTAAATATGACCATGTGTCAATCTTGTAAGAAATAAGTTGTTACATGTATTAAAATATAAATTTCCTATGACTTTTAAGTAATATTACTAGTATAAACTATAAACTTGGTGAACCTTCTTATATCTTCCAGATTGATCTGAGCTTCTTGAGGTAACTCTTATATTGATCGCCTTAACCCGTCTTATTTTCTTCATTTATTTGTCTTTTCACCTAGATCATCTAAACCATTGAAACTCAACTTGTCTTCACTTACTTTCTCTTTTCCTTATATTGTTATATAGCTCATATAGATTCCTTACCACGCTCTATCATTTTCTTCTCCTCTTTTCCCTTTTAATGAGCTCGTCTTAATTACATCTTTTTTAGTTCATCATCAATTTTCTTATTCTTTTTACCAGTATTATTTATATCTTCATAATACCATGTTGATTATAATATCCTTAATTGTTATGTATCAGCTCGTATTATTTGTCTTATCCTATTGATCTCACTTCGTATATAAATGAAAAGGTCTTGGTAGAAATATACCATTATTAAGGTATTGAAATCATTCTTGAATGATGTGTATGAATATTCCATTTGTTTCCATCGTCTTAGTTTGATGATTATCTTCTAGGTTTGTTTGACCAATTTGTATTTTTTAATAAATTTAATATATTCTAATTGATATCGTATTTTTACATTATTTTGAGTAATTACGTTTAGGCTATATTATCGTATCAAAATATGTCATGAAAATTATAAAATATTTTGTTTTCTAATTTAAACTTTTATTTAAAAAAATATTTAAAAAAAATATTTGATAAGGGTAAGTTGTTGATAACCACACGAGTAGAAATTAAATTTCCGATAAGTACCTGAGTTTTGAAGTTTACCAAAAATTACATGCAACATAAATTTTTCCAACAATATTCTCAATGTACAAACATAAATGAGTTATATTTTCATAAACAATAATTTGATTATCATCTTCGAGATGTGTTTGATCATTTTGTATTTTCATAAAAATAACATGTATTTTATTTTTTACACAATCAGACTTATTTAGCAACCGAAATCCTATTTTCACTACTTTCTTTTTTCTTATTTTTCACATCACATTTGCACATAATTCCGGGAACACAATTCTTTTTTAGTAACCAAATTACACGTATTTCTGTAAATAGATTAAAATTTATATTTTTATAAGTTTTTCAAGACAAAAATGCACATATTTTTACAACTACAAACATTAGTTATTTCACACCGAGTTACACTTATTTTCACAAAACAAATTGTTTTTTGTTTTTTCATACAATCAGATTTATTTAGCAACCAAATTCATATTTCCGCAACTAGTTTCTTCTTATTTACATAATACATTTACATGTAATTCTATAACATGAACATATTTCATTTTCAGCAAACAAATAACATGTAATTTCGCAACTAGAACACAATTAGTTTTTGGTATCAAAATTACACATAATTCCGCAACCGGAACACAATTGTTTTTTCATATTTATTTTGCAACCCAATTACACGTAATTACGTAACTAAAAAAATTCAAAAAATGTATTTCATGAATTTAGTTTTGTTCGTCTTATGAAACAAAATCAATGATATTTTCAAAAAAAAATAGAACTATAGTTTAAAAGATATGACATTTAAAAAAATAAATTAACATATATGATTGTCATCCATCACATATAACTATTTATATTTTATCAAAATTTGAGTGATGGTTGATAAATAAGTTTGATATTGAGTTTACCTATAAAAAATGGGTAAAGATATTTTCCATAACTTTTATTATTTCCCTAATGTTTCAAAAAAAAACACCTTGTTATTTTATCCATTAAAGAGAATAATATTTTATCATACTTCTAATTTTCACCCAAACACTCATATTTACCTTTATTCCTATGTTACTTAACAAACATAAGCAACTACCTTCTAACCTAGCAAATCAAAATACCCTTAGACTATATGTAATATTTTTTCCTTCTGTAATATTTTATTTTTTCTCACTAACACCAATGTGTTTCTATTTGACTTCTATAATTGAATGCACAATATATGTTTGATAAATGACTGAATCAAATCCTAAACTATAAATTTCCATGATCAGTAGCTGCTAAAAGAACAAAATTTGTTCGGCTAAATGAATAAAACTGATCATATTATTTGTAATCTTGTTTTATCTAGATTGGTTGGTTCTACAATTAATGAGAGTGAAGTAATAAACTTGTTTCGTACAGTGTTGCTTGCTAATGAGCCTAAGCCAAACCCTGTAAACACATTATCACAATTCTTATTGATGAGCCTAAGTGATGGCGTGGCAAAAGATTCGAAAAAAGAAACAACGATAAAACTCTAACCCTTAGGTTATAGAATAAGGGAGACTCAGAGAAATAATCTTAAAATTCTATTAATCAAAGTCTGACGGTAAAATAGGGTATAAGATGTTTTATATATGAGACATCCAAAACTCTAATAAAATATTCTAAAAAATGTAATAAATATATTAAAAATAAAAATCAAATATAATCTGAATGCAATCAGTTTTGATTCACTAATTAAAATATTGATTTTAATATAAAATATCAAAAACTAGTAAAATGGGATTTTTGGACCCTAAACGGTAGAATTTGAAGTCTGAATTTTGTGACATAGTCACGCTTTTGATAATTTTTGGGCTCGTTGAGACGTTCAATATGAGTTCCAATTTCGCCTAGTTATGATATTCGAGCAAGAAACCAGTTTGTCCGTAGTCTTCGCTAGATCATCCTTCCCCGATTAGGAAGGATTCGACCTCGAATTCAATACGTTGAAACATTGAAAGAACTGCAAAAATATTAACGTTTTCACCTCCGATTACAACTGGTACTGGCATAAGTGTGTGAGAGGTGATAATCTCAAAGTTACCGCTCTTGTCAAGAAGTGGTTTCCCAGATTTGTCACTCTTTACCATGTCCTCGCCATTAATATGATGACCAGTTACAAGATATATTCCACCCACTTGTTCTATGTCAGCTTTATCAACCCATTTACTAAGCACAGCAGCACCCCTGCGCGTGTAAAAAGTTTTTGTCTTTCCAGTTCCAGACTGTGCTTGTTGTATCACATCAAGACCCTTGCAGAAAGGAACAATTCCTCTTTGTTGAATAGTAGATGGTTTCTCAAGTTCTTCAGAGTATATTTCTGCTAGTATATTTAAAATACTGCAATCTTCTACTTTAAACTTTTTATTCTTTCTTTTATTTCCCCAACCATCACCCAAAACTCCTCCAGGTTCTATTAGAAAACCTAATCTTTCATCCATTAAAACACTATTCTTTTTGTCTATCAATCTATTCATAATCTCAAGCACAAAAATACCATCTTTCATTTTTCCAACACGAAAACATGTATCCACAGAAAACCAAATTAAAAGTTTGATTTTAGGATAAGATAAAATACCTGGAAGATGCATCTCCACAATAAAAGTTGTTATTTTGCAGTGTTTCTTCAATATAAGTTCTTAAGCGATGTAGTCTAGTGTACAGAAGCCTGAGACAATATCTCCATCTACAAGTTTCTCCTCAAAATTAATTAGATATTCATCATCCCAGTCATCATCATACTCATCGTAGACTGGTTTGTCAAATACCAACCCAGATACATCTTCAAAAATATTTTTATCATAGACTGACTTGTCAAACACGGGCTCAGACACAGTTTTAGCATCACAACTAAGATCGGCACCTGGTTCAGTTTAAGCATGAAACTCCTTAAATGGTGGTGTTTTTGGAGACACTACTCTAGATGGAACCAATATAAACTTGCAACCATCTTTCATAAAACTGTATCGATTCATTCTACTATCATAAGTATATTTTCTCTTTAAAATCGGGATGGACGCCCTAATACTAGATGACAAACATCCATAGGAACTATGTCACACCATGTTGTATCTTTATAATTACCAACAAAAAATACAATTTGACAGTGTTTAGAAACTGTTACCTCAGTGTACTCTATCAATCCTGACAGTATGTACGGGTATGGAAGAGCTTCCGTCTTCAATGCCAGTTTCTGAACGGCCTCCTCCAAAAATCAGATTCTCATAACTATCTGAATCGATTACCAAGTTGCAGATTCTTCCCTCCAATTGTGCAGGTAGACTGGAAGATGTCGTTCTCTATTCTACTCCTCAAATCAAGAGGTACTCGGAATATGATTTATGTATCTGCGTAGCAGGAATTGCTGGTCTCTGATACCAACTGATGGCGTGACGGAAGATTCGAAGAAAGAAACAACGATAAAACTCTAACCCTATGTTAGAAAATAAGGGAGACTCATAGAAATAATCTTAAAATTCTATTAATCAAAGTCTGACAGTAAAATAGAGTATAAGATGCTTTATATATGAGACATCCAAAATCCTAATAAAATATTCTAAAAAATACAATAAATATATTAAAAATAAAAATCAAATATAATCTGAATGCAATCAGATTTGATTCACTTATTAAAATATTGATTTTAAAATAAAAAAATAAAATATCAAAAACAGTAAAATAGGATTTTCGGACTCTAAACAGTAGAATTTGAAGTCCGAATTTCGTGTCATAGTCAGGATTTTGATAGTTGTTGGGCTCGTCGAGACGTTCAATATGAGTACCAATTTCGCCTAGTTCTCATATCCGAGAGAGAAACAAGACTGCCCGCAGTCTTCGCTACATCACTAAGCCAAGCCCTGCAAACACATTATCACAATTGATACAATTGTGAAGCTTCTATTTGATAGCGAGAGGAGGTTTGACTGGGAAAAATGAATAACATTTTTGTTGAAGCTGCACTCCATGGAATCAAAATCCTCTTGAGATGCGTTATCGAATTGAGTTGAGTAAAATCTGAATTGATTTTTTTTAGTAAGAAATCGATTCTAGTGAAACTCCAATCTATTTTTTTAAATAGTGCATGTAATTCTGAGTGGTTGTCTCGGAATTACATAGTTTTTTTTAGACACATGATTGTGAGTGGTCATCTCTAAATCGTGTGTTTTTATAAAAAAAACATGTAATTCTGAGACAACAACTTGGAATTACATGTTTTTGGAAAAAAAATCACATGATTTTTAGTGGGCATCCTAGAATCAGTTGTTCTCTTGTAAAACCAGCTAATTCCTAGTGGGTATCTCGCAATTGAATCTGTAAAACCGTGATTTTCGATTCGGATTTTTTTAAAACGAATTTTAATATTAGATGAATGTAAAACTAAAATACGAGATTATATTACTTTGTTGGTTGTTTGGGTGATGTTCTCCGATGTTGACTCTTGAGCCTGAGGGTTTTCCTATTCCATTAGGTTATGTATAATCTTTATAAAATTTGAGTTTTTAGGTTAATTTTAGATATTAAAAGATATATGCTCGAGTGTATATAGATTTAATGGTGTGTTGGTTGGAAAATAGTTAGACAGCACATAATAAGATCAAAATATAAATTAGAAATTAAATAAAAAGTGAGAAGAAGTGTTTAGTGTTTTTCTAAAAACAAATCAATTAAAAAAGGGAAATGTCACGCTAAATACCTTCTCACCAAACTTATGCTCATCTAGTACCCCAACTATTTTCTATGCCTACTAAATACCCATCTCACCAAACTAATTCCATTCCAATACCCAGCTTATATTTTCATTCCTGAAGCACCCTCAAAATTTGGCTCAGTCTATTTTCCAACCAAAATTTATAACTTACCCTGCTATTTTTAGAAGTGGTCATGAACCTATACCTTCTGAAGAAACCATTTAGAATACCTCCTTCTTGTTGAAACTGGTTCTTCTCGAAACCATTTACAGGTAATATTATATATATTGCTATTTTGATTGTTGACGGTGTTTTTAAAGCTTGTTTATAGACTAGTTTAAGCAGTTTTCATACCTGGGTTTTGCTTTTCTTCACCACGATTCGAAGCTGTTATCTGATTTTGTTCTTGGCAACTGGGTTTTGTAATTTTTTTTGGCGACGAGTAGAAGCTTTTACCATACATGGGTCTGTTTAAGCTAGATTTTGTTAGTTTTTTTAAAAGTTTTCAACTTTATTCTGTTTATATTAAAGTTTCCGTAAGTTTTTTAAAAGTATTAAAACTGGGTTTTTTAAGTTTTCTCATAGTTTTGTTGAAACCTGCTTTGCTTGTACTATCATGGTGTTTCTTTTTTACGTGTTGTTGAGATTGAAGACGATGCCAGTAATCCACGTTTGCATGTTACGGTTATCCAATAAACGCAATTTACGCTTTATTCTGACTAACGCGAATCGCGCGACGTGTATAAAATTTCTTCTTTTAATATTTTATATGAAGCGATTTATGTTTGCATCCAATGTTTATCAAATAAACGCGATTTAATCGCCTTTATGACTAACGCAAGTCGCGACAACAGAAGCTTCACATCTCGCGCTACTTGTGATGCGATTTTTAGCATCTCTCTCACATAGACTAATTTTGTTTATCATTGCAGAGGACTAGATGTCTAAGTCAAAAGTTTGTATTTTCAAATATTCGAAGCAGACCTCAATCGTTCCTTTGAGCGAGTTTGAAAACTTTAAAACTCTTCAACAATATATTGAAGGTATATGAGATGATCTGGTTATGGGTTGCTACACTATTACCTACTCCTGTGGCGATCAAAAGTACTGTTTGTTTAATAACAAAACTGATTTCATGGGTTTAGTTGTTTACCTTGATTTGGAGCGTCTGAAAAGCGTTAGCTTCTTTAAAGAACAACGAGTAGTTGAAAAAGATGCGGATGACATTCGTAAACAGCCTACCGTAAGCTTTGTAGAACCCTATGATGATCAACTATTAAGTGGGGAGAGTAGTAATGGTTTAATCACTTCGCAACATAAAAAAAACATCTTGCTACTAGGGGTTTGGTTGATGCTATCACAGGAGTTGGTCAGACATTTGCTGATGGTGCCTCATGTGTAAGGTTATCGTTATGCATATATGCTTTAGAGTTTGGTTTTCTTTCAAGTATATGCATAATACATCTACTGAGATCACTGCTTACTGTGTCAACAAAGATTCAGGTTGCAAATACCGACTGTATGCATCAATAGATTCTAGCACTGGTTTAATGATGATCAATCGATTTGTCCAAGCCCATACATGTAGCCCGGTATTTTCCAAAAAAAAGTAGGCATTTGACGTCTGAATTGATTCCGGATGAAATACATGAATCAATTAGGACATGTCATTCTTTAACAGCAAAAACAATTCAGCCTTCTATCAAACAAGACTATGGTTTAGATATTTCCTACCGTCTATCGTGGAATGCTTTAGATAGACAAGGAGAGAAGTTTTTGGAGATAGTAATACTTCGTTTGGCTTGCTGAATGCTTACTTTAGAAGATTAAATAGTCGAGATATTACTACTCATTGCCATTTGGAGCTTGGTTTTGGGAATGTCTTCAAGAGGTGCTTTGTGGCATTTGGATCATGCATTCAAGGCTTTCAATCATGTCGACCATTGTTGTATGTGGACGGTACTCATTTAAATGACAAGCATGGTGGTATACTGCTGTCTGCAGTGGCAAAGGATGGCAATAACGGTGAGTTTTAAACCTTCCTTTCATTTTTGCTTTTCGGTAAATGTAACTCAAGATGCGAGTTACTATGACAAACGCATGCGATTTCCACAGATTAAGTTAATCACTTTTTATACCAATGTGATTCTTACCCAATATCATACGCGAGTTGTTAATTACCAAATAGATACCAATCGCATGATGTTGCCTAGTCCATTCCTAGCAATCGTGTGCTGTTGCTTTGTTCACAGCTAGCAATCGCGCGATATTGCTTATGTTATAGGTACCACATCGCGTGATATGTGATGACATCAAAATTAATCGCGCCTTAATGGATTTATATAGCCTTATGCATAAACCTATCAACCAATTATATTTTGAACTGCTATTTGGACTCCCTTAACGTATTTGCATATTGTATGTATTTTTCCAGTTGCTTTTGGTATTTTCGGTGGTGAAGATTCTGATAACTGGATGTGGTTTATGAATGTCTTAAACCTCATTTGTTTAACTGTCAAATCACTTTTATTTCCGACAGACACTCTGGTATTATTAATGTTGTTTATGTTGTTTATCCAAACTCCTTTCATGCTTACTGTATATATCATCTCCTTCATAATTTGAGGACAAATCTTGATTACACTAACCGGGAGTTTAAAAAGAAGATGTTGAAGCTATTCAAAAGTTATGCTTATGCTCCCACAGTTGAACTTTTTAATCAGATACTTTCCAAGTTTTTAAGTAGAGGTGGTAAAAAGATTAAGACTTTTGTCGAAAATTTACCTCCCGAAAAGTACGCCCAGTCATTCGTCGTTGGGAAAGTTACGAGGCAATGGCATCATCTGCTGCCGATTCCCTTAACAATCACATTAAAAAGCTTTGCAATCTACCAATTGTTGAAATGATAGACAATATTAGACTGATTCTAATGACTCAGATTTCTAGACGTTATTCAGAGGGGCTAAGCTGGAACAGTTATTTATGCCTCGAATATGAGAAGCAGTTTAAGGAGAATGTTCTAATTGGTCGAACCTGGGTGGTATCAAAGTCTTCGGCAGGTTCATTTGAAGTTTATTCTGAACAAGTTATGGTTGTCAACATGCTTGATTTTAAGTGTTCATGTGGTTCATGGCAGCAAGAGTGTTTTCTATATCCGCACTCATTGGTTGCAATAGCATCTTTTGATGAAGATCCTATGACGTTGATAGAACCATTCTACATTGTAAGTAATTATAGGTCCACCTATTCGTTTAGCATACCTGCAATAACCGACTTTGGGTGAAAGTTCATCCTCTAACGAATGTGAAGCACCTGTTGTTCTACCTCATAACGTTAAAAGGCGAGTTGGAAGGCCAGGGAAGAAGAGGATTCCATCTAAAGGAGAAGTATCATCTATCCACTTGCGTTGTGGCCGTTGCTTGAAATTTGGACACAACCGAAGGACATGTGATATCACACTATGATCTTGCCTTTCTAACCTTTTTTGGTTTCATCCGTTTTATTCAGTATGCATTAACGCGATTCCGTTTGTTATGTATCTTTTTTACTCATTGTACCAACTTTTTGAGTTGATACGCTCCAATTTTCTGACCAACGTTTTTTTCACACGCGAGTTATACTGAGTTATATCATTACACACTATTCATTTACATTCAAAACACGAGTTAGTAACAACTCTCTAACAAATAACGCGATTCATGTCAGTACAAACTCCCATAGTAATTGTACGATTGCAAGACAAATCACCATGCGATTCGCATCAATCCCACAGTACTAACGCGATTTACATTTACGGTGGTGTCTACGATAGTCATCTATTATAGCGTTCCTACGCGATTCAGGAACTTGTTGCTAACACACGATGTCTAGGTTATATAACGCGAGCTGTATTAAATAAATATAACAGATTAAACTTATGTGTATTGTAGTAGCGCGAGTCACTCATAACCTCTAACGCGTGAAATGTGGTTTTAATATAGATTGCTACCGTATTATATCTTTCCATCAACTTGTTTTTAACTTTTTATCAAAATAATATTAGCATACCCTTTAAAGTGCTTAACTTCTCAAGGTGAATACTAATTCTTAAGCCTCAACCGATCTAATCAATAATTCCATAATACTTAATAGTTCATTCTCAGATACATAAAATGGTGTCCCCTAGTAAAAAATTTCATTTAAAACAGTTGTTAATTATTATAGACAACAAAATATAGGTGAAACTATTGTACAGATGTTTTAAAATAGACAACGCGATTGCTAGCATCTCATTTACAAGCAAAACCAGAAATGACGCGATTGGTGAGGTTAGAACTTAAATCGATTTCGAATTTGACATTGGAAAGCACTACAGATGGAACTAAGTACATACCGATAACAAAATATAATTAACTAACAAGAGACCCAAAAACACAATGGGCCTATGCATGCCCAGATAGTAAACCCTAATAAAAAACCACTACATATTATAGGGTTTACCAATTCTAATGCCAAAAAACTACAACACAAACAAACAACCACATACACTTCTTAATTATCAGAAGATTTATCCTCATCTTCAGTGTCCTCTTCATCCTCAAACTCTGATTCCAACTCATTCTCAGACTTTTCCTCTTCCTCGTCTTCATCGTCGTCACTTTGCTCGCCCCGGTATTCATCGTCTGATGATTCCTTGGAAGACTTCCTAGGAGTTATCTTCCTCCTTATCGTCTTCTTCTTGTTCTTCATTGTATTTTGTCGTTTTGGATTACAGTCGTAGTACGAATCAGAGTCTGGCCACGACAAAGAGTATTCAGAGTCGTACTCATGCTCAGGTGAAAGCGAAGGAGAAAAGGCATCTTTCGATTCGTCGGAAGAATACACCGTCATAGTGGAGTGCCACTGTCATCAAAATACCCACCATCAAAAGATGGGTAACCGCAGGACTCGACTGATGAACCGCTCATTCTATGGGCAAAAGGTTTTTTTAGAATACCAAAAGAATTTTGAATTAGAATAATGTAGTGGATAACCATGCATGCAATACACTTATTTATATTTACAAACCTAGCATTACCCTAGTTTTCAATTAATGCACATGTAATTAGTACTTTAGCTACCCATGTAAAATCATGCATTAAATTAAAATATAAACTCAACGCCAATTAGTGAAAAGACAACCCATTGTCTTTTCATTAGGGAGTAATTATGACGCGACTTAAATGCTTATCACAATAACCAACGCGTACTAGTACCTTCTGACGCGATTGTTTTACTCTACCACCTTATTTGATATCGATCATGATTTATTCAACAGCCTTTAATCGTCACATAACTATTTAGTGGTATGTCCGTGCGATTCATTAATTTTATTTATATTTTTGGTACACTTTATTCTTATGAAATGGTTTTGAATTATATTTAAATAAGTACTCGACACATCACTCAATAATTGACCTTAGTTAACAAATGTTATAACATCTTTAACTTGGATATGCCTAAACTGATATACATAAGTTGTAATTAAGTCCTCTGTTTTTTGAATTATTTCTAAAAAACCATTTAGGTTGAAACGTTAAGATACATGTGTCATGTACGCCGCGAGTTACGCTTTAGAAGTTGTAAACTCACCAAATCACTCCCTTAAGAAATCACGCGACTGATGTGAAAATAATTTCGCTACTTCTACGTGAGTTATGGGTCACACAGTTATAGCCTAGTAAATAACTCCCCTGTTGATCGCGCAATATAGCTTTGGTAGTCACTAATCACGCGAGTTAGGGTCACACATCCATTTTCCATTCGGTTCATATGGTCAATCATACAACACGATTCGTATGAGAAACCACGTATCATGTACGCCGTGAGTTACGCGTTAGAAGTTGTAAACTTACAAAATAACTCCCTTAAACAATCACGCGATTGATGTGAAAATTATTTCTACACTTCCTACGCGAGTTATGGGTCACAAAATTATAGCTCATTAAATAACTCCCTTGTTGATCGCGCGATACAGCTTTGGTAGTGAATGCTTACGCGAGTTAGGGGTCACACATCCATTGTCAATTCGATTCATGTGGTCAATCATGTAACACGATGCGTATGATAAATATGTATCATATACGCCGCGAGTCAAGAGTCATAAATAATTTAATTCTTAAATAACTCTTTTCACACAATACATGACTTTGGCAAATGCAATCATTCGGTAGCCCATTTCAAGTCATACGCTCATCATTAGTAAAATACAATTAAACCCAACCCCATTCTACCAGAAACTAAATCACTGTCATTATATACAATTTAAAGACTATCGTTTTTTGGAATGAAGTTACATTATTAATTTCAAGAATATTCAAGACTTAATTCAACAACCACGGTTCTCATCAACCGGTGAACAATTGGCAATCGCATCTTCTCTCTCAACAATTGCTTCATTTAAGTACACAATCATATCTCTTGATATCTAATCATTAAGTTCCCACTTCCATAAGTATGTTGTCTCTTCGCGCAACGCTAGACAAAGATCGCACACACATAGCAAGGGTTCAGATTTTAGTTTGTTGTACCTCGAAGCGACTTTTTCTCCGTTGTGAACGTGGGGTGCGACAAATCCAAGCCTCCCATAGTCAAAGTACATCCTGCATAACACTTCATAAAAAAAAACATTGGTAGTTTCATCGGGAATTGTTGTTATAACGTACTTCACCGCTTGAAGCAAGTATCGGTCTTCATCGACGCACCAACTCATACTGTTTTCCTATTGGGAGTGTTTAAATTGTTTTAGTTTAGAGTATAAGTTGTAGTCTGGAGGTTTATATAAAGGAGAAAAAGTAGGTGGCTAACTTGGCATGTATTAATGAGTAGGTGTACGTTTTGGCGGGGCAATATCAATCACTCTTTAATAATTGGCGAGAGTTTAAGAAAAAAAAATATTGATAAATATGGAATGGATTTTCATGCAAATTTCTGGACAATCACCACGCGTGATAGCAAAATAAGTGCAACACGCGATGTGTTTGATATCTAACACGTGTGACAGATAAAAACTTTAAACGCGCGTTTTGTTGGATACCGACCACGCGTGGTAGACACAGATGGTACACATGCACTATACTTGATACCTATCACGCGTGATAGGTCACACAAATTAAACTCGCGATGTGCGACATCCACTCCCCATGTACCGCGCGATATACGTTATAAATATTCATACAATTGTTTAGAGGTTACCCAATAACCAATCATAATAAAATTACATACGAAGAAGTCCTTCTAGTACTGTACTGATTTAAAATTAACAATTAAGCATTCAACACCCTTAGATTAGTATTCTTATCATTTAGAAAGTGGTAAAACATTTTGCGCGTGCTTCAGCGGGCATTTGTTTGCTATATTCCTTGGGTACAAACCCGTGTTGGATAATGTTTTTGACATACCGACAAACGAACACTCCACAGTCAAGTGAATCTCTTTTTTACTGGGGAATCTCTCTAACAGCTCTAACTTTGTATCCATTTTTCACACGTGGTATGTATCTCTTCTTCATACAATATTTCAGCTGCTCAGATAGAAAAAAGGTTAGCTTATTTTTTTAAAGTAACATGTAAATCCATACAGCGAGTTCTAATGTTGCAAATCACATTACATTAGGATGTGAGTTCCATGCATAACACGCGATTTGCATATACAACCAACGCGATTCGCGAGCAATGACCATTAAGAATCTCATGATAGGAACACGCAATTCTTTCATTCACCTGCAAAAAAACATACAACATCATCCAATATGGTTTCATACTACTTACCAATGCGTCGCCTATTTTCCTAGTGTCATCTGGAGTGAATTTGCTAAGAGGGAACAGGGGGTGTAGTTTTTTGCCAAACCATTCTCCATGTCTATTACCAATAACATTCAGTGGTTAGTACCATTTTCATTTATGTGGCATACCAGAATGAATGCGATAAATGTGTTGTTTGTCACGTTTTCAAAAACTGCGTCAACAACGTCTGTAATATCTTCTTTCATTGCTATTAATTTATATAATAAAACCCGCGTACAACAAAACAATATCAAACTTTTGGGTCACTTTCAATGGTTATTTAATAATTAAATACTAACTGTTGCGACCCCGAAAATCTGAATAGCGTTATATTCACAATTGTACTCGTCATCAAGCCCTTTGAACGGTACTTTCCAGTTTGATTCTTTAAGCAACTTATATATCCAGGCACCCACGATCTACAGCCCAACAAAATCACAACTATATCAAAGTAGTTGTCAATTATTTGTGAGTTATATCAAAAATCTAAATTTTACCTTGAAATCTAACTCCCCTTCGTATGGTAGGGCCATTAGCTCAGTCACACTAACACTTAGCCGGTATGTAAATTCATTTTCTGGTAAATACCATACTTCTGAGTCGATTTGATATTCGTCTCTTTGTATTTAGAGGACCTTGCGATATTGACTAACGACTATTAACTTTGTAGTTGTTGTTTCTCTTTTCAAAGTTTGGTATATAGCTTCTACATGTTGTGACTGTGTAAGTAAATCCCAATTTGGATAAATGTTATCTAGTAACTGTAAAACGACAGAAATTGTGTTAAATAACAATAAAAAAGTGACAACTAAGTACATTTTTATTAGTATAGTTAAGAACTTACCATTGGAGGTGTCGATTGTAATAAACTTTTAGACGAAATACAGCCAACAAACTTTCCTCCACTCGAGTGTATAACTGCCGCCTTATCAACTTCGTCGGAAAATGATTGGGTATGTAGTAGGAATGCATCATCTAGTGTTGGAAGATCAAAACATCCTGCTTCCCCTTTCCCCGCTGGTTCTACTTCTTCTATTATCTCATGTTGTGTTAGTACTTCAACCTTTGTTTTGCGTTGCACTTCTAACTTGGATTGTAACTCTTTTGTTGATTTTAGAGCAGCTTCGAATTCCATTACGCTTTCCGTTTTTTGTTGTTGCTTATTAGTTCCTTGTGTGCATTGATGTAGTCTTTTGTTTAATCTTGTTTTTTTCTTATATTATATACCTGTCAAAAATTAACCAGTGATGCGTGCTTTGTTAACCAATGATGCGTGAGTTGGCCACTGCCACCAACCACGCGATTTATTTAATAAATAATATACAAACGCGATTTAAATTACTTTATTAACAACACACGAGTTGTGTTTATCACGTAAAGCAAGACACGGTATTATAGTAGGTACTGCGATTCGTATACAAACAACATGCGATTCACAAGTTAATACAAAACAATAACCTTTGTTTTGGCTATGGACTTTTGTGGATTTAACATGACACGATACAAGACTAAGAGACGAAAAAACCTTTAACATGCATAACAGGATGTAAGAAGAATATCAAGTCTTAAACTTCTAAATTCATAACGACATAGTTATAACATAAAAGTTTACAATAGTTATAAGTTTAAAACATCCCGTGATATAATAAAACAACCATTAAAACCCCCTATTAAAAATCCGAAATTTCAAAAACAACAGCTTGGCCAAATTAAAGACAAAGCACATCACGTAAAATAGCTATAAGAAGTTGAATCTTAATATTTTAAGATCCACTTACATCTTCATGTCCTTGCTCCACAGGCTTAGGTACGCTGCTGCCACTTTTATTTGGCCCAACTGTCCCACTTGTTACCTCCCCAACATTTCCAATTTCAAATCAGCCTCCGTATTTTTGCAAGCACCTTCACCACAACGTACATCATCTGCAGCATCTGCGCGATTTTTTTCTTCCACAACCTCTTTTGTACTCCATTTTTCTACAACAACATTTGTCTCTGACTCTCCTGGTGTTTCACCTACAACAACATCTGGTTCTGCCTGTATGGGTGTTGGTTCAACGAATACTCCCATAATTTCACGTCCCCCCAGATGAGAGTAAAATAGGAATTTGCACCTCAGCATCAACTGTTACTGCACCCACACCAACATCTGCCCCATGCGTGGTTACTTCCTCGTCTTTTTCTACATTTTCACTTCCTGACAAAGCTGGTACACCACTACTAGAATTGGCCGCTACAAGCATACAATTGTCAACACCCAAAACATACAAAGTTTTTTCATTTCCTTCCCCTCACAAGATGTCTCAAGAACATTGTTCTGCCATCAGCAGCTCTAGATTCATTCTTCTCATTATCCGTTTCACCTCCATCTTCTGCCCCCTCGTCCGTGTCTTCTTCATGCTCGTCAGGTGTAGAACCCTCAACAACTTCTTCTTCTTTCTCATTTTTTTTCTCTCATGCCTCTAACTTTTTGAAACCATGTTTTCTTAAAACATAAACTATGGTTTTAGGAACCTCATCCACTGTTACTGATACCTCCACTCGTTTCTCTGGTGACTCCTCTTCTACCGAATAGAAAGGCATTCCACAAACCTTCTTTAGTGCTTCATTAACCCTAGCATCTTCATGAGCTTGATCAATTTGTTCTTAAAGCTTCAAAGTCAAAGAACCAACCTCCCTTTGGAATTCTTTAATCTGTGGGGAAATTAAACAAGTACAGTATTAGCAACCTGATGAATGTTCATTAAAATGACAACCTCTTAAACAACTTACTTGTCTATTCTTTTGTTCCAGAGAAATCTTAAGCCGTTTATTTTCTACAGAGTATTTTTATTTTCCACTGTTTCTCTTCTTAATATCTTTCATCCTCTTAAATAAAATACTACAAGCGCTTGGGTTGTAAACTTTCATCCTCTTCATCCGAGTACTTGAGCTGCCTCATTTATCCGGCGTATGTTTATGCTGATCTAACCACCCCCGCAGTGGTCGACCGTAATCCTCATCCACGCCCTCGTAATCCACTGTTTCAGATGTCTGCCCAATTTTCATCTCATTTGTTTCCCCCTATGTACAATACTTCGATCGCTTCCCACTTCTACCGCTCATTTTTTCCTTTTATTTGTCAACTTTCTACAAGAGCCTCCACTGGTCTCCCCCGGCCAGAAGGCCATTTATTCAGCCTCAGTTAGTTTTATCTCTTCTTCCAAGATATGGAACACACAAGTGTATTTTGAAACAAATAGTCAACAGTTAGTCAGCTAAACACTTCACACGATTCATTCACATCTAAATTGTGATGCATGCACAACTAAAAAATCATGATGGGATTTATTTATTAACAAATTATATGTTGGGCGATTGCTTTGCAATGTACGTTGCGATTCTCAAAAAACAAACATCTACCACATACACGATTTACACTTACCGATCTGGGTGCGCGAGTCGCCTGTTATATTGTTCTTACGCGATTCGTTAACTTACTACTAACCACATACGCCTAGAGATTTACGCCTACGCGAGTCCTATAATATGTATCACGCGAGATTACATGTTAGGTTTTTATACATCCATGGTTTACCTCATCATCTGAGAGCTTCCGCAACCTTTTAACTAGGGCCATAGTTGACTCCTTGCACTCCAACCCCCACCATTTGTAGCACATAGGAATCATATTTGGCCTTACCAAATTTTCTCCTAACGTGGTGTGCTCCATTATGATGGGCTGGAAAAAACAGGACACAGTCATATCACTTTTATAACAAAACAAAATACTACACACCACCACCATACTCACCAATAAAACTGCTACGCAGCCGATGACGTGATCTGGTGTCCATTTCTCCAAACAATTAATCATAGACTTCGCCAGCTTCTCAACAATTGCGTCAGACCAACCACACCTTCACCAGACTTGTTTTAGGGTTTCTCCAATTTGTGACTGTCCCTTTCTTCTTTAGTCTTTTGGGTTTCTAAAGGTTATTGGGATTTGGGGGGAAAGTGAAAATTAAAATAATAAAGATTATTTTCTCTTTCTTCTAGTATTAGGGTTATTTTGCTAAAAAATTGGCTTCCGAGTACTAATGGAGAGGAACTAATATTTGAATACTAACTTGGGATATCAAATTTGAAAAGGTATTTTGTGGTATTTTTCTCTAAATTTTTTTTTATGGAGAAGCTTTCCCCTAAAAAAAAGGGTTGCGTTTTGATTTGATTTTTTGTAATTACACATTTAAAATTTAAAAGAATTAATACCCTTGGTATCGATAACGTCCATATTTGGTGTTTGGTAGTTGTTAATTGGGAATGGGTTAGGCTAAATTGGGGCCCAATCGGCTAACCAGCCCCAATTTTAAGCATACCCATCAAAAATATAAGTAGCCCCAAACTAATACCCAAAAAACCCTTCGTTTTTTTACTAACTCAAAACCTAAAACACTAACCATTCCCACTTCTAAAACAGCCCCAACCCAAAATCAACCCCAAAACCCTAAAACCTCTCAAAACTCCAAACTTCTACAATCAGCCCCAAAATCAAATCCAAACATCTCTACACATCAACAACAACTCAAGAACTGCAATGGGCAAAGGAAAGGAGTAAGTTTTTACTCTTAAATGCATTTTTTTTCTATATTTGGTTTAGGTTAGGTTTTTTGATTTTGATGCTAGGTTAGGTTTGTTTGTGGCTGATTTGGTGTTATATGTTGTTTGTAGTTATCTAGTAATGCTAGGGTATGCTAGATTAGGCTGTTTGTGGCTGATTTAGGTAGTGAATGGAGGTTTTGGGTTGCCTTCAATGGCGGTTTTTGCAGGTTTTCGTGTTCCCCCGCCGGTGTTAAGGCCACTCACCCGGCGGGGAACAAGAACAGACCTGGGTTTTCCAATGTTTGTTCTTGTTCCCCGCCGGATGGACCCCGCTTCACCCGGCGGGGAACAAGAACAGACCTGGGAAAACCTAGGTCTGTTCTTGTTCCCCGCCGGGTGAGGGGGGGTCCACCCGGCGGGTGAAAATTAATAAATTAATAGATTAATTTTCACCCGCCGGGTGATAATTATTCACCCGGCGGGTGAAAATTATTCACCCGGCGGGTGAAAATTAAAAAATTAATTTATTAATTTTCACCCGCCGGATGAATAATTGTCACCCGGCGGGGGAGACCTGTTCCTGCATTTATTTTATGGAATTTTGAATACATTTTTCTAACTTCTTTCTCTAATGTTTTGCAGCCAACACGAAGCACCTCGCCTAACGAAAGAGAAGGCGGCGAAGGCGGCAAAAAAAGGCGAAGGCAGTAGCCGACGGGCGGTGGTCGCCGCTAGGCCGGAACATGGGGATCGGACAGAGCGTGTTCGCCCCCACCGCGAGGTGCGCGAGGAGCGCGTGGATCCGACCGAGCGATCTTTGCGGCATCGGAAATTCGATGCCACCAGGGATGCCCCCCGTCGACGATCTTCTCCTCCACGAGAGGTGCTCCCCATCCGCCGACGTGCCCTAGTGGACGAGGAGGAGGATGATACGGAGCAGGAGGAAGCGGAGGTCCCGTTGCCACCACCTCGAAGAGAGGTCCGTCCTGAAGGGCCTCCAACCGATGCCGAGGGATGGAAAAATCTTTTCCTATCCCAAAATAGTGTGCTTCTCTTCCCCGAGTATGCGCAGCACGAGGCGTATTACGCCTTCAAAAACGATGTAAGTATATTATTTTATTATTTTTTTGTTTACTTGAATTCATTTTTTAACATTGTAGTTATTTTACAATTTTTTTACAGGCGCGCTCGGGCATTACCGTGCAGTCGAAGTATGGTTTGCTTGGTCAGTGGGACCTTAGCAAACAAGTGGGGGTTAGGGCGTACCTAGAGGAGACCCCATTTTGGCCCTTGATGCGGCATTTACCGAGGTTCAACAACCATGTACAGTTGGCGGAGGTCTTCGGTGAGAGGTGGCACCAGGAGACGAACACGTTCCAGTTCTCCTTCGGGGAGATGACGATCACACTGGACGACGTGTATGTCATTACGGGCCTCCCGGTCGAGGGGAGAATCATTGACCTCTTCCGGCCTGATCCGATAGAGGCGACGTATGCACGGTATGGGGAGCTGTTGAGGGTTTCGGCTGCTGATGTGCAGCAGGAAATGGAGGCTCATGACGGGAGCGGATTCGGACTCCGATGGCTTAGGACCACATTCTCGGGGGAAGCGTACTTAGATTCGAACACCGCCTGCACTCCGGAGATGAAGAAGGCAGCAGCTCGGGCATATATCCTATTCTTCCTCGGGTGTACGATCTTCACCAACACGAGCCAGAAGAACATCCAGTGCGATTTCCTTCTAGCCCTCGAGGATTTAGAGTCGGTTGGTGAGTACGCATGGGGGACTTGTGCGTTGGTGTGGCTGTACAAGAGTTTGGGAGGCATCTCGAAGCACTCCTTGAAGACCTTGGTCGGCTTCTCGGCCTTGTTCGAGTGTTGGGTCTATGACCACTTCCCCGTCTTCCGCGCGCCAGTGAACAGCGGTTATAGCCCGACAGATCCGAAGATGCTTGCGTGGTTGCCGAAAAAGATCCCGGTATCATTAGCTCGGGGGAAGCCTTACTACCGTGAGATCCTTGCGGCGCAAGGAGAAAAGGATGTAAGTTCTCTTTTTTACGTTTATTTAAATAAATCTAATTTATATAAAATGTTGGACGTTGAAATAATTTTATTTGTAGGTTATTTTCCGACCTTACGAGGATCTCCGTGAGGTATGGCCGGAGCAGGCAATAGGGTTGTACCGAAACCCTATTCGCCTAATGATGGTGAGCGAGGCATATCACCCCGACCGTGTGATGCGACAGTTTGGTTGGATCCAAGAAAAGCCGCTCGCCCCCATAGTTGCTAGAACCGGTCTTGGTAGAGGAGACCATCTTCGTTATATGGTTGAGGTTAGGCATTGGACGCAGTGGAGGGAGCACCTATACGTGATCGATAGGTATTCGAGGCCTTTGGAAGGGAGTAGTCACACCTCGTCCCCCCAGTACAAGGCGTACGTGAAGAAGTATGGGTGGTTTAACATCACACCTAGGGTTCTTACGGAGACGTCGGCGGTCGATGTGGTGAATACGATTAATCGTATTCGGCCGTTAGACGACTCGAATGACGAGGTACTCGCTTTTGGGAGGAAGGTTATGGAGCTTACCGCACCGTGGCTCCTTATTATTATGGTTGGATTTTTATTATGCTTATTGTTCTAGTTTTCATTCTTTTTGGTTTAAGTTTCGAACTTGTAGACATTTGGGTTAGTTTGTTTTATTAATGTTAACATTGTGTTTGTTTAATTATAGTTCGTTATTGTTTATTTATATTTCATTCACTTCGTAGCCTTAAAAAAAACATTTTATAACTTTGTACGTGGTACATTTTAAAAAACATAACTTTTTAAGTTTAAACCGTCGTAAGTTTTTTAAAAAAACATTGTTAACTTTGAACTTGGTACTTTTTTTTTAAAGGACCCTTCCCCGCCGGTTGAAGATTTTTCATCCGCCGGTTGACTACTTCCCCGGCGGATGAAAATTGGTCCGCCGGCGGGACTTAATACTCAACCGGCGGGTGGAGGCCTTTACCCCGCCGGTTGGGAGCGAGTGGGAAATTTTTGATTTCCTGCTCGCTCCCCCGCCGGGTGAAAAATATCCAACCGCCGGGGACATAGTCGCCCGGCGGGTGAATATTCATCACCCGGCGGAGATGGGGAGACAATCCCATCCTCAACCAATATTGAGGATGGGCATATCGCCCGCCGGTGTGCAAAATCCACACCGGCGGGGACATTAATTCCCCGGCGGGGATGTTGTCACCCGGCGGGGTGACAATTCCACCCCGGCGGTTGAAACTTAATTTTTTTAAAAAAAATGTACACGAGTATTTTATTACATGGACCGGCTGGTGACCAGTCATGGACCGGCGGGGACCTAATACAATTATTGCCCCCGCCAAAAAATATTTCGCGCCATATGACTCTCCCGCCAAATGAAACTCCCGCTAACGATATACTTCCATTATAAATATACAAGTGTTAAGGAGCAGCATGACATCCATCAAACACTTACAAACATATGGAGTTTACCGCTAATGAAGACTACCACATGCTTCTAGCAGTCAAGGATTCTCGGGCCGAGTTGGGTGAAGATAGGAGTGATGCATTTTTTGAAAGGGTTTTGTGCCATATGTATTACAACTACGGCTATTTAGAAACTGGAGGTGTCGTTGTGCGCAGCCGTGACGAAATCAAGGCACGCTACCTCTTTGTGCAGCCCCTCACGAAGTTGTTGTTCATGCCGCGAAGAATTAAAGAGGAGGCGGTAAAGGTCTGGGACATGACCGTCTGCGACTATATCACTAGGGATATGGTTGCATATGTGGAGGATATGGTTTTGGCAAGGGAGGATGGCGACGATGTTTTGAACAGCTTGCGTTACGACTACTAATGGTTATGTTGCGTAATGTTGTTGTAACTTGTTATGTTTTTATTATATGTGTTAAGTTGTTTATGTTATGTTAACTTGTTATGTTTTTATGTAATGTAATGTTAAGTTGTTTATGTAATGTTAAGTTGTTTATGTAATGTTAAGTTGTTATGCTTTACGCCCCTCTTCTATGTGAGTGTTACCTAGTTCGATAGATGCTTTAATCAGATATTGATCTTCTAACTCGTTCCAGACACACATTATTTTAGGGTTTCTCTTCTTGTGTGGACAGGACATTTATTAAATAGATATCAAACTCCCGCCAAAAACTTTGCCACATAAACTCCCGCCAAAATAAGCCCCGCCAAATTTAATTTCCCGCCAAATTCAAACACCTACCTACAGATACTCCCGCCAATAAGCAAAAAATAAGCGGGGAAAACAACACCATTTCCCGCTCCCTATTATTATGATTGAGAGCCACATGCATGAACTCTATAAATACTGTAACCCGGCTATGAAACTAAACACTTAAGTTAAAACAATGGATGAGCGAGGCTGGAATGTGTACGAAGATGCAAGCCTACTATGCGCATTCGACTTCGTCAAAGCTACGATGCAAGAGGAGCTTCCTGGTTTCGTTGATGCAGTTCTGTGCAGAATGTTCTTCAACCACGGTAGGGAGGCATCGTGTGCAGGATGTTTAATGCCCCGACCACGTGCCCGCGAAGAAGTCGCGGATAGGTTAGCTTATCTTAAAACTGTGACTTTCAATATCGAGTCACTTCCTTGGGAAGACCGAACCAAAGTCCGAAGGCTGTTCGACATGGGATTGCAGACTACAATTACGCAGGAGATGGTGTCGGAAGCGATAGAGCGGGCGGAGAACGAAATAGCCGATGCAATAGCCAGCGCCGTTGAAACGTACTCAACGCCCGAGGAAAGTAGTGACTCTGATGGATACGGGATGAACTATCCAACCCCGTAAAACTGAACGTGCAATGCTAACCCGGAGTTAGCTTATCTATCATTTGGTTTACGTTATGTGCTTCTGTACTTCTAATTATGCAATGCTTTAAATTAAACTGTACTGTTTTAATGCAATGTTTTCAATGTTGTAGTGCAATCATCATATTAAGAATGGAAAAGTGTTATTGTTTTCAACATAAAAAACAACCAAACATAAAAACCATAAAAGCACATAAACCATCCAGGGTTTACATTCGTTACAATCGTGTAGTCATCAAGCAAAAGGGGATAAATTGGTTACTTCGGGGTAATTATTTTTAAGCTCTTCGTATTTCTTGCAACGAGATACAATCGGCAATGCCCAACCTTCAGCTTCTGGTGAACGCAACTTTAAGCAACAAGGATGTATCCTAGCACATGGGGCCTCCGCCTTAATCCCAAGCTACAAAACGAAAACACGATAAAATAAATTTCTTGAAATTAAAATTACCATTAACGTCCACGAAATGTATGAATACTTACGTTCACGAAATGGTTGGTGTTGACCCAACCCAATCCGATTTCCAACCGGTTTGGCATCGGAGGAGGTGCACCTCTTAGCGGAAGAAAAGTGAAGCCGACATCCATATTTCGGAATACCCCAACAAAATGGAGTATGCAGTTAAACGCTGATGCGATTGCCACTCCCATCTCGGGCATGGACATCCAATGGTCCTTAGTTCCCACATCGCTAGAACATTTCACACGCTCCGCAACGTCAATCAAATCCTCCATGCTAGTAAAAATCTTTACATAGACCGATGCGTAATCCATAAGCTCGTTGTAAAGGGCATCCCTTATCAACCTCCACCCATCTTGTTGCCCGTTCAAGGCGTACGCTATCGAGCGATACCCGCAATGCCCATCGGATTTAACATCGGTAATGGACTCTACGAAAGGCGTAAAAAAGCTCGGGAATTGGTTCATGTATCCTTTGGGGTCGACAAAACTTGCCTTCACCGGCATCGTAGAGCTTGACCTACAACCCACCGTTCCACTACTAAGCATTGTACCACTTCCTTGCGTTCGAATAGCGCTACCTTTCGTACGAGCGGGGGTGGTCCCCGAACCACGCTTAGGCTCCTTCTTTTTTCCCTTCCTCGAGGTTTCGGTTGGAAGTTTGAAGTCTCCAAGCAAGGATGGCGTACTATCATTTTCTTCCTTAAGCACATGTTCGTGCCAACTTTTGTCGCGTTTAGTGGATGTATCATCGGCGGCAATAGATAACTTACGTTTGTTAGGAGGACGACCGCGCGCTTTTTGCTTAACCAACGGCTCCAAAATGTTAGTTGTTTCGGGATGGACGACGGCAAACCATTGTTTGTAAATGTGCTCTATCCGTGCTTCGTCATTGGACGCCATGACATCGGATACTAGTTTGTCAAGCTTTGCTTTAAGTTGCTCATTCGTTGAGAGGTTGGTACGAACTAGGATGTCTAACCTCTTCCAATGTTCATGAAACAACTGAAGCGGCACCTCTATCCCTTTCGCAACAAACTCGTAGATTTCGTGGGCGCAAGGCATGCCGTGCGTAGTTCGTATGGCACAACCACAAGGCATATCCGGTGCGATTGTCATGTTCCGGGCACATTCGACTTCGTTGGCCAAAATTTCCATTGCATGGTGGGAGATGTTGTTTTTTAGTTGACCGTACACAATGTTTGTGAATTTATGTAGGGCCAACAACCGGCTCTTTTCGAAGGAAGCCTTGATGTCCCCGTGTTGCAATTCAATCAAAGTATGCAACTTCAACCAAAAAGATTCAAAGTTACCTTTGCTCGAACCGATGAAACGCTTGAGGCTCGAATGAGCGCTTTCCACGCGGTTTGTGGTTTGGTTACCAAAATGCATCCACTTGTTAGTTCTCCACGTGACAAACTTCTCACCGTACGGCCCTACCCAACTTTCGGTATACTCAATCGCTTTCGGATAGTCTTTGAAATCGCGGTGCAATTCGGACCGGTAGTTTTCGAACGCTAACTTCGTTTCCGCCAACATCATTCCGTTCCACACTTTCAAAAAGGCATCGGACACTACCTTCTCCTTTATGAACGTTTTTGTTTTTCCAAGGACGTTCATGTTGATGTGCCATCGACACAACATGTGCGTCGCATTGGGGAACACTTCCTCCACCGCATTCACAAGCGCCAAGTCTCTATCCGTCAAAACAATGGATGGTAATTCGATGGAGTGAGTTACCATCAACGAATGTAAGCATCCTAACACCCACTTGTAGGCCTCATTTTTTTCACTCGACATAAAAGCAAATCCAATGTAGAATGTTTTCCCCGTACAAGTCGCACCCACGACCTCGTACAACGGCATCCCGTATTTGATCACCTTGTACGTGTTATCCATTATGATGACGTTCGGAAATGTCCGTAACAAATCCAAACTAACCGGGTGCGCAAAAAAAAGCTCGCCTATGATATCGCTTCCGTCTTCGGACTTTCTATGGAATTCGTAGTAGTTTAGTCGCTTTAGTTCACCCAACAAGTATTGGAATTGCGACCGACCGCCTTTCTCGAGCTTCCGGTGTTTTAGTATTGCGTTGTACACGGTCCGGATTGTAGAAGAATTCTTAGGGTTCAATTTCTTGACTCCACCAAGAATATCACGAGGACGGGATCCCATTTTATTCGAACTGACCACAAATTCCATCTTTTTTTTTTGAAAGCGTCCTACGTAGGAATGACCTTCTTTGTAGGATGTAGTACTGTGATTGTGAACGCCGCACACAACCTATATTCCCCACAAATCGTCACCCATCTTCTTTCCTTTAAGGGAGAACGGGCATCCGCATTTTTTCGTTCCGGTAGACTTCCTCTTTAGATCTTTGGGGTCTACCAGTTTTGTGTAAACACCGGATCTTTCGCACACAAACTCTACTCTAGGAGTTTTACGATCGTTTCTATCGCATCGCCGTAAAATTATCACAAACCCGTTATCCGATGCGGTTTCCTTAACCCATTCAATAAGGTCTGTCCGAGAGTAGTACTGTGATTTGGTGTTGAACACCTCTCTATAATCGATGGAGCAAGGCACCGGTATTTCCTCCTCCTCCCCCTTCGCCATGCACGAACCAGTCAAATAATCCTTTGACTCATCACCCTATGCATGTTAAAAAAGAAGCATCAAATACGACCATGGATAAAACAAAACCCCAACCCAACGGACAAACCAAACCCCAACCGCCGGTTTTAAATGGTCTGACCCGCCGGGGACATTGTCAACCGGCGGTTGAAAATTCCCACCCCGGCGGGGATGTAGTCAACCGCCGGTTGACAATTCCCCACCCGCCGGGGGTGAGGTTATACATCCAACTCCATTGGAGTTTGGAGATAGCCCGGGACCCCGCCGGTAGAGTTGGTCAGCCCCGGCGGTGGAAAAGGCCAACCCCGCCGGTTGAAGTGTACTAATCCGGCGGGGATACACCTTCCCTTTAAAAAAGGATTAAGTCCAAAACATAACGATTTGCCCCGCCGGTATGCAAAGGAACAACCCCGCCGGGGTCGGCTGTCTCACCCGGCGGGTGGACATGGCTTCCCCCGGCGGTTGGACACGGCCTCACCCGGCGGGGAACCTTCATCTTCTACATATGAGTGTTCTTCAGCCCCGGCGGGTGAGAGGGTCAAAACCGGCGGGTGAGTTCGTGTTCCAACTTTCTAAATGTGGAAGGTCTACCAAAATAGAAACTTTGACAAAAAAATTGGTTAGAAAACTACCGTATTTGGAGTCCCATGCTCCTCATCAAGCTTCTCACATTGAGAGTCCATCCTTCGATTATTCGGAATTTATAAAAAAAATTGATGATTTTTTGGAGCTTCAAGTGTTTATTTGTGAGTTTTTGAAGTTTTTGAAATTTGAAGAGTTTTTGAATTTTTTTGAGTTTTTGAACCTCACTTGAGTTTTTGAATTTTTTGGAGTTTTTGAAATTTTTGTTAAACCTAGAGTGTTAGAGGGTTGTTTGGAGGAGAAATTTTGTGTTCTTCAAGAATTGGCTAACTATACCCACATTTCACTACAAGACAAAAATAAAGATTCTTGGTCAAAGGGCAAAATAGTCTTTGACTATTGAATTAAAAAGATTCTCTAAATTTTGGGAATGCTTAACATTTTTTGGGCCCTAATTTAGCCTAACCCATTGGGAATTCAAAAGAATTAGATAACGTCCACGACACAATATTCCTTTGTGAAGGCCCCAACTTTAAATCTGGTGAGCAACCGCTTACCAAATAAAATGCATCTTCTCGACATTTTTTTGAACAAATGCAAGTGACATGCTTGTGGCACTAAGTCCTTCTCTCTCTCTGTGACACATTGGCTACTTCTCCATGATCAACAAAAAACCAATCACCATTTTCCACTACAATCTAAATCACTTCCTCTACTTTTTGCTTCAAAATGAACCATTGCAATTTGAGAATCGAATCATCACTCGATGCGTACAGCAATTTGTTCAATGCCCTCACTCTTATTCCTTTTTCGCACTACGTTCTAGGTTTTCTCGTCATAGCCATTGTTTTTCTCTACAATTACTTGGGATTTCATTTTATTGAAGACGTTTTCACTGGATTTCGAGGCCGTCCGGTGAATTTGACGTACAATCCCGACTCACACATCTATCAGGGCGTTGTTTCGAAATGCCGAGTCCTCCATGGCAGGTAAAATGATTTCAATTGGAAATGCAGATTATGTAGTATCCCTTAAGATGAGTGTTTTCGTTTTCGAATTTTTGTGTAATTGCAGCTATTTGGCTACGCCGTGGCTGTCGAGTCCTCATTTGCAGACTTCTTTTCTCAATTTTTTTGGGAGGCCTCCGGATTTCAGCTACAAAAGGTGCTTTTAAGTGCTACTCACGGTCCCTACATGGCTGTCTAGCTCATTTCTTTGCCAAGTATAGCTAGAATAGTATCAAATTTTGATCGTGAGAAGTTTATTAGAAGCTTTAGAACTAGTGGAGACTGTTCTACTTAGAATTATATAAATATCGTACAGAAGTGAAGAATAAACACTTATTTTTCGCTAAAGGTAGCATGTAGATACTATTGTTAATCATTAACAAGTTCTTAAAATTTAAGTATTATCCTTCTGTGGAGTGGATATGCATATTCAAATGTTTCCTTGGACCCAGCAGCTAATCGCTGTTTGCATGCAAGTTCTCGTATAGTTGAAGAGATATTTCATTTCGTAATGCCTCCCATAGTCCCAGCAGCTAATTTATGTTTATGTTTCAGACAACTATTTCGTGCATCTGATGATCAAACAATTGCATTGGATTGGCTAATGAGTTATGATGGTAAATGTTAATTCCTTATATGTTATAAAAGTATTGGTGTAGATGGCAAACAATTTTGGTTGTCTCAAGAATTTTAAATATGTTATACATTATTTTTCATTTCTTTGTTCAGCTATGTAGTCTTTGTATAAGTGGATGCTTAGTTCGATGCCATAACTTAGATGTTTATACAAAGAAAAATATGGCATCTAGTTCTGGTTCACCATTCTTTTCTCATCTTTCTATTTCCTCCGCCAGGTAAGAAGTTGGATCAAATCAAAAAAACGCTTAAGTAGATTCATCTGTCCCATTATGCAAGAGAAGTAATAAACCTAGAGGGAATAGTCCCATCTCATTTTGAACATTCAAGGAAATCCTTGTTAATATCCGATGTGAACTTTTATACTTATTGTCTAAATGAACCATGTTTGTTTTATGTGTATGTTTGTTGACATACCCATTAAATTATTTCACTAGAACTTATGCGAACTGGATCATATGGCTGTTAGTTGAAAAATAAATTCTCAGATTGGAATGAATTAGATAATTTGATTGTCAGTTGCTACTTACATGCCAGGGAGAGTAGTGTTATGTACATATATTTAAAATCTATATGTTCAACCTTAAACGTCTTCATGTGTTTGCGTTTTCCGTAATCTGTTGCCTTTCTGGAAATAATACTATCGTAAGTTTATATTTCAGTGGCTTAGTTGGTTCATGTCATACCTATCAAGAATGATGAGGTTTTGGATCCTCCATTCTTTCTATTCCCAGCTCGATCTTGTTCTTTGTTTTGACTTTTGACCCAATATCTTATGCATAAGATGACCTTAGATACAAGTTACCAAAATGACGTTTCTTTTGGTAATGTATTTTATTTATTCTGCAGTTTGTGGCAGTGTAAGATTTGAAGATGACACAACACCTATCGTGGTTGTCATTCCAGGCTTAACGAGCGATTCTTCTTCTGCTGTAAGTCCATGTTTATGGGTCTTGCAAATCTCACTAGGATGCCGTGACAAATAGAGAGTTATAGGCACCGCTCAAACTCTCACGGAAATTGTTAAATAACGTATCTTTGAAATTTTATTTTTGTTATTTATAGTAATTTTTTTCGGAAACTCATTTTCAAATGCTGTTGATTGATTAGCTTAATGCAGATTCTAATTCAAAATTATTTTTACTAATTAATATATTTATTAATTAAAAAAATGATTAGGCAAATAATACGTAAGTAGCATATGCTTAAGAATTCTATTTCTGTTTATTGGTTGGTTAATGCATATTAGAATTCAGATGTTATTTGTACCAATTAATATATATATTATTTAAAGAAATTATTGTGTGCATGATAATTAACAATATTTGTGCACGTTTTAGTGTACCCGTTTTCTATTAGCTTGCACTTGCATTGGTAGATTATCTTGTCTTTATAACAGCAAAAGTCACTCCGACGTCTGATGATCATGGACAATTCGATGTGGCTATGGTATAAAGTTGAAGCATACAACAAAATCATTTAAAGGTTTTTTATGTCTCAGTTACAAATACTTCACGGATTTTTTTTCAAAAAGCTCCGATATGTCACAAGCTTAATAGTTATAATGAAAGTACTCGATGTTCTTCACCAATTAGGGATATAGATTTTCATATTTTCCCTAGATAGTGAGTTTTAATGGTTATTCGAAGTCTTTTTCTTCTCGTTGATAAGAAGAATTTGTTATGTTGCCTCTTTCATAAATTCCATATAACCATAGTAATTTGTCTCACAAATAATATTCATTGCAGTATCTAAAGCACCTTGCCTACGATACAGCAAGGAGTGGTTGCAATGTTGTCGTTACCAACCATCGAGGACTGGGTGGTGTGTCCGTTACTGTGAGTGTTGTTATTTGTGCATTATATCAAGGAGCTATTTTAGTTATAAAAAAATAATTCATTGAGGACTTCTCTTGCTCAGAAACTATTTTCAAGTTACGCTAAACTTTATAATTCCTGTATTTTCAAATCCTCAATTAGGGTTGCAATAGTCCTATATATATATATATATATGTACACGATAGTATGCTATATGTACAATACAATAATATGCTTCAATAAGGAAAATAATAAAATCTTACTCTAAGCTAAATAGGTATATAATATTTATATTATTCTAAGAGTAATCATATGTAATTGTTATGAGAGGAAGTATTTGAATTTCTTGTCAATGTTCTTAATCTTTTTTTTTATAAAGAAATGCATTGACCTCTTACATTTTTAATGAACATTATCTAACATGTTATATGTTGACAACTTTTGCAGTCTGATTGTTTTTATAATGCTGGATGGACAGAGGACGCACGAGAAATAATACATTATCTTCATGATAAATACCCAAAGGCTCCTTTATTTGCCATAGGAACCAGCATTGGTGCCAACATTCTGGTATGGTATTTTGCAAATGCTTTATAGTTTTGTCTTAAGTTAGTCTATTAGTTCAAGGTTCTGATGCATTGAATCATGTATCTTGTTTTTCTCGTATACTGTGTCAATCAGCCTCCTCATTGACTAGCTAGGATGTCATCAGTTGGCGTGGGTTCTCTTGTGTTCTGTTTGCTTTGGCAAAGCCCTTTTTGGTTCCTACACGTCTTCTTTACCGGAATATTAGCTTTCAATTATGTGTTGGTTAACTCTGGTCTGCTGTTAAGCCCTGATTCATTTGTTTCCATTACATTGCTTTATTTATGTTCACATAGAAGAAGTGCAATAGTGTAATACCTAACCCATTGTTGCTAATAGCTCACGTAGCATGTGCTATATATAGCTCGTAGCGATACAAAGCGCAGCCCTTGTGCTATGCAGCTGCCATGTGCCATGCACGTCACAAAAGCGCACGCTAATGACACCTGCAATAGCACAGGGTGACTATAGCCCAAAAATTGCTTAGTAGGATTAAATAACTGGGTCGGATCTCAGAAACCTATAATAAAAGAGCCCTATATTCCAAATCAGAAACAAATTTGATACTACCTGTGACGCCACTGCTTCACCTACCCAACTGACTTTAATCACCCGCCATCTACGACCATTTTCAGCGAGTCAGATCCGGTGCGTGAATTGCTTTTTAAATAATTTGTTATCACTTATCAAGACTTTTTGGATACTATGATCTTACTTTTGTTTTATGAATCTTGTTGAAGGCATGTTTTTCTTAATATTCATCTTTTACCAAATTATGGTTGAGTAAGAATATTTTCATAAATTATTATCTTTGTATGCTAAATATTCAATAGCACGAGCTATTCGCCAAACCCTTTCTCATTGAGATCGTAGTCACGGTCTACATTTGTATAAAAAGTAGCTCTTTATTTGTATGGATTATGCAACTACAAACTTTAGCAGAAGTGAGATTTTTTCGCTCGAGCGATAGAATTCTTGCTTCAGGTGTAAGACACGAGACTCGACCATACCTGCATACACTTATGTCGACAAACGTTTTGTGGCCCTGAGTATGATATAATTGGGGACCTTAAATCTTACTTTTACTTGTCATAATACTGCACCCTCCTTGATATTAATATGCTGTAGGTAAAATACCTTGGGGAGGATGGACAAAAGATTCCTCTGGCTGGGGCTGTGGCTATTTGCTCTCCGTGGGACCTTTTGGTTAGCAACTTAACCATCAACTTAGATAATTTTAAGCTGTAACGACATTTTTTATTTTTCTAATACATACATGCTTGTAATCCTCTATAGTATAACAGACATTTTGTTAGAAGATCATCTAACCATCATATGTTGAACATATAACCATCTTTTCCTTTATGCAGATTGGTGACAGATATATATGCCGCACGCTGCTGCAAAAACTTTATGATCGAGCTCTTGCAATAGGGCTTCAAGGTTATGCACAATTGTATGTCTGCACGTCTTTTTATTTAGACTGAAATATGTATAGGTGATAAAGTCTGGAATTCTCCTTCCCTTCCTCTGTTGGGAGGAAGAAACCAGTGATTAATTATTAAGTAATAACAAAATTCATGCAATGTTCTTACTTGATATTCAATGTCTAAATCTAAAATGCAGGCATGAGCCTCATTATACTAGGCTTGCGAATTGGGAAGGCATATTAAAGGTTAGTTATTTTCCTTATTTTCTCTTCATGCATCCGCATCAGTGCATTTTTGTTGCATGATTTTACAAGCCTTTAAATTTTGTATCACTTTATATAGGTTGAACATGCTTTATAGGAATGTTTAGCTTATGTGTAGGTTACTTTAACGTCAACTCCATAACAACTAGGTTAGGAGGTAAAAATTGTTGATGCACAAGCTTCTTCAATGCACAGGAATAAGTTGCATAGATATATATTCGCAGATCAATTTTGATTTATTACTAATGATCCTTTTACTTCTTTTGTCTTAAGAGGGTTTCTTTGAGTCTCTAGATTTTACTTTAGGTCAAAGGTTCAAGTAAAGCAAATTACTAGATTAATTATTCGACCAACTTTGCATCTTGGCATTCTGACATAGTATTTTCTTTGTGCTTTTGTATTAGTCTGGCCACTCTCTATACTGGTCCCAAGTTGTCAAATGCCTTTGTGACCTAGGGGTAAATTTTTATTCAGCCCCTGTGAGTCACAAATAGTATGCTTCTGCTGCTAGTCTTAATCTAACATATCATCCAGCTTCTATCGATCCCAACTCCTAAAATATTAAGATACTACTGCGGTAGGGCAGATCAGTATATGTGAGAAGGAAAACAAAAAATTTATAATCATACATTACATATAAGTATTAGAATGCAAAGTCGTGATAGTAAATCCACTACTAGAATTCATAACATAAAGCTTTACATAAAACCCCAAAAATATTTTTACTTCCTAAAATTATATTGCCATCGAATGTAAGTGCGAGTGCACGAGATTGGTGGAATATCCGTGCTTCATATGTTTATGTTTCTCTGAACTAATACTGTTGTTTTTGCTGCCATGTTCTTCAAAAGTCTCGTTCCATTAGAGATTTTGACAATTTTGCAACCTGCCTTGTGGGGAAATTTGAGGTAGTATTATTTAACATCCCTTTCTTAAATCAAGGTATGCATAAGTCGTCAGGGACTTATTATTTCGTTTTCTCAGACGGTTGATACATACTATAGACGTTCTAGCAGTGCTGCTTATGTGGCAAATGTGTCTGTACCGCTCCTCTGCATAAGTGCTCTAGATGATCCACTATGCACCCGAGAAGCCATTCCATGGGATGAATGCAGGTGAGCATTTTATAGTGTCACCTTGGATGCTTTCTATCAATAAAGTTTTGTTTTACATCATCGTTGATCTCTTTGATCTGGTATTTGTCATGAATAGGGCAAATAAAAACGTTGTGTTGGCTACTACAGAACATGGAGGGCATCTTGCATTTTTTGAAGGATTGACCGCTTCCGGCTTATGGTATATTGTATACTTGACATTTAATGATATAGTTATGGTATTTAATGCTTTCGGCTCCATTTAGAAATCAGTTAAATTTGAAGGAATAAAAACTTAGAAGCCAAAGTCAATATAGGAAAAATAAAAAGAATTATGGTTTTGAATAGTAAGAAAGATTTCAACATAAAATCTAAACACTTGTGGGAGATGAAAAGTTATGAGTGTTTATAACTTTATTGTTTCAAGTGGATAAAAAATTTCACCCAAGTATTTATATTATTATTCCCAAGCATAAATGTTATATTATTTCGAAAGAGTCCTCAAAGCAAATAAATATATATCATGATAAGATTTTAGTTCAATTATTTCCATAACTTCATAAGTGAGTTTTAACCTTCTAGCTTTTGTTCTCGAGTGTTCAGGGGCTTCATGTAAACATGGTATAGCAATTTCTACTTGGTCTATGTCTAATACGATTTTGTTATCAGTTTACTAGAATCTTGGTGATCATCACAAAAAAACTCGAACTTTATCATGGTTGGCAGTTTGCCATTCTTTTTTGCCATACATTGTTGATTTATGTTTAAAGATATGCTTTTAACTTCGGTACATGGTCTCAGGTGGGTAAGGGCTGCTGATGAATTTCTTCGTGTTCTATCCCGTAGCCAATACATGCATGCACCAAAGAAGGTACAATTTATTTTTCGTGATCTCATAAGCTCTTGCTGTCTGCATAAAAATTATTGTTGAAATATAGCGGAAGCTATGAAATAGGGGGATAAATGAAGAGAAAACTTAAGCAGTGCTTGAACAAATTATGAATTCCACTGTTCCAAACAAAAATTGCTCGAGTTGTGGCTTTTGGGGAATATTTCAAAACAATCGTTTACTTCATCATTTGATTTGTATATCGGAAATTCAGCTGGAACATGTTTTCAATAGAGTTGAATTAGTTAAAACATGTCCGAAAGAAAATAAGGCAATTTCTCCTACAGTACATATTTGTTTCTTCTGTCTCTCTCCTTCCCATCTCTTTTCTCTAAATATTGAAAATAAATAATTTTAACCTTCAGTACGTTATGGATGTTATTCTAGTTGCACTACTCTCTAATACAGTTGCGTTGCAGACCTCTGGATTTCAGTCATCAACAGAATCTTCAATTGATCAAGGCCCATACTTAAACATCGCAAAAGACGGGATGGTTGCTGCTATTAGCAACGAGTCAGCTACCAAAAATCCAGGAAAAAACTTCAAAGGAAAACACGGATTAAACAAGAGAGATGAAATATTTCCTGAAACAGAAGCAGAAGCACAAGTAAAATCAAATGATATGCCTGGTCTTAGTGAAGAACTTAGACCAACTCAAAACATTTCATACACCAAGTCTAATGATGCTATAGCTCCTATGAAACGATGTTTAAATAAGCTTTCTCGCCAGAGCAAGGGATCTATCTGGTTACTCACATACATTGCTGTTGCAACAAGTTGGCCTTGGCTAAGCTCTTTCATTCGGATGACTCTTCAAAAGAGAAGACGTCCCACCTTGTTGTCGAAGAAATAATAGTAAGTTCCAGATACAGGAGTCATTATGTCAAACTGAACGGCTGTGGCTCAATTTATTAATAATAATTTGTAGGAACTTTGGTAAGAATTAGATAGATTATACATATTTATCCCTGGGTAAATCCCGACGTCAATACTCGGCTTTGAAAAGACAGTTGATCGGGCTATATACCCAGCATATATACTAAGGGTTGGTTCGGTGCACATAAGAAGAAAACTTGTTTTTTTGCTCAAAATAAGAATAAAATGCCTAAGAAGGTAAATAAAAGTATAGTGTTTTTATATTTAACATTTTTTTTCTAGATGTTTTACCAGCTTCTTATCTACGCCTTGTTTCAGCTCTTTATTGCATCTCATACAATCGTAGCAGCAGCTAGTTTTTTTCTTTTAAATTTTTTTTGTAAACTGTTCACTAAACAACCATTGTCTTTGCTTTCTTGAATTTCTTGAATTCTCTTAGCGCTACGTTGGAAAAAACTTCAAAATTTTATATCGATTTTCTTTAGATCTATGCTGTGTAAATGTAATGTTGTTCATAGGTTTGATGAACACTTATCAAGTTTCTCTTTTTTCCTGCACAAAATTTAGATCTAGCGCCGGTATCGAATAATTGCGTAATTGTTGCATCCGAAGCTCCTATTTTCTATTTTCAAAAAATTTGTATTTCTAATTTATCTCCGTTCTTAAAAAAATAATATCACAATTCCATTTAAAACCAAAAATTTGATTAAACATCAATCTAAAATTATTTTAAAACCAGAAAAAAGGTAAATTAACATAATTAATTATAAATACCAAAATTTAAAATCTAATTAATTGTTAAAAAAATCATAAAATGAATAAAAAAAACAACTATAACGATACGCGAACTAAACACAAAAAAACCTCGATATCTCTTGATCTCAAAATTCTTGTATGCTCGTATACTGGACTACTTCCTACGAATATGCATCCAAAACGAAGTTCTATATCTAATTTAGACAATAAAACTAACTATAAATATTTTTAAAAAATCAAATTTTTAAAAACAAAATTCTTAAACTCTAATATGTTTAATTATATAGATCGAAATTGAAAGAAATAAAAACATGAATAAGGTAATATGTAGCAAGGATTTTAAAATATCAAATTTTAAAAATTAATAATTAAAAAAGAAAAAAACAAAATCCAAATCTAATAAATTACCTTTTATAGTTTTTTATCTAAATTTGGATTTTATTAAAAATAATTTGAATTACAAGAGTGAAATTGAAAAATCTAATGGAGTTAAACTCCCGCTATTCACTGTTTAGTGACATAAACACCAAACAGAGCCTAGCAAAACCTAGAACAGAGCCTTTCTTCAGCCACCATCTTCATCATCTTCCCTTCCAATTCTTCAGCCTTCCCAAACTTCAATGAACCTTAATCAACCTCTCTGATGTACTCATTTGGCGCTGAATATTGATTGAAAACAAAACTCTCTTTTATTTGAACTGTTCTCTTCACCACCAAAGCAACAGCTTTGTTATGCTGTCTAAAACATGTTTTATCGATATATTTGATGTTATAAGTTTACAATGATAGCCTATAATAGGATCCAGATACCATAAAGTTCTACCACTGCCTATCAGCCCAACTAAATTAGTTAAATCAACTTCAATATCAAGACTGCTGATGCCCAAATCTCTACACATAGTAAGCCCGCCCATCAGTGCTCTGGCCTCTGCTACAACAGTAGTACACTTCCCGTACAGCCTGCCAAAGCCTCTGATGATATCTTCAGTGTGATTTCTTACGATACCACCACCCTCAGCCTCACCAGAAAGCAAAGAGGACCCATCTGTGTTCAGCTTGAATCGGTTAAGTTTTGGGAAAATCCATTTCAGCGAGATTGGTACTGACTTTCTGTCGAGATGACACCTCAATTGACTAACTATTCTTACATCATTTCCACAATGCTTTCTTTTAAAAAAATTTGCAGTAGTCATACCCTTTAGCATTCTGACTATTAGCTCAATCAGAGAAGAAGTAGAGTACTCAATAGCCTGCATTTTCTTATAGTTTCGAGATTTCCATATTGTCCACGTGATAATTGCTGGTTACATTATTCTTAAACTGCAGGTTTTAGTTGAGGACCGGAACCATGAACGAATATGGTGAGGAAGGGACATAGCTCGAGAGACAGAAATTCCAAATATGATACTAAAGTGGCTCCATAAAGTCCAAGCTTGATTACAGGTAACCAAAACATGCTTTGAAGATTTCTCACTCTCACAAAACTGACACTTTGATGCCAGGTGAATATTTCTTTTCTGAAGATTTTTGTCAGCAGCAAACCAATTCATCAGAGCTCTCCAGAGGAAGAAAGAACACTTCTTTGGAGTTACCGGATTCCAACATTTCTTGAAAAGGTTTGAAATATTGCCTCTCTTCTTTATAGCTTCCCAAGTAATCTTTGTATTAAACTATCCATCAGTAGATAGTGCTCAGTTAATTTCATCAGGGTTGGTATTAAGCTTTGTTTTGAGGATCTTAGACAGGATAGGAATTGTAACATTAGTCTTCAACCTTTCAATATCCCACATTTCATTAACCCAGAAACTACTTACTTTAGTTTGTGAATACCAGCTTTTATCTTCTTGTTCATTGAAGGAGACAAATGGATTTTCAGTACACCATCAAGCCAAAAATCAATTCCACCATTATCAAGTCTCCAGAATATATACCTCTCAGCACTATCCCGAATAGTGGAAATCCTGGCCCAAACTCTAGACATCCTTCTAGGGGTAGGAGCTGCAACAGGATGACACCTTTTACAGTAGATAGAAATCATCAACCTAGCCCAAAGAGACTTGTTGACTCTCAAGTTAAACCATAACTTGTGGGAGTACATATTCTGCAGCTAATCCAATTTTTTGACACCAATTCCACCCTCTTCATAAGGCTTATTTATCTTGCTCCACGAAGACTAGTTCACTGCTTTAAATTCCATCTTATTACCCCAAAAGAATTTGTTGTATAAAACTTCAATTCTCTTAAAAACAGTTTTAGGTAGAACCGTGTTTTGAATGTGGTATAAAGGGTATGATGAAAGTACAGACTGTATTAATATCAGTCTTCCATCGAATGATGAAATACTCCCATCTCACTCAATGATTTTCTCTCTAATCTTTGAAACAAGATTATCAAAATGGCTTATCTTGGAACTGTTACTTATCATATTACCCAGATATTTGAAAGGCATTAAGCTATGTCTAATACCAGTGATTTCTTCTACTTTATTGACCCTGATGTTAGACATTTTTTAAGATGTGAATAACTTTGATTTCCTTTTGTTGATCAACTGCCTAAAGATGAATTGATAGTTAGCCAGTAAATCAGTCATCTTGGAGACTGAATCATCTGAACAATTGCAAAATATAGTGAGGTCATATGCGAATGCCAGACACGATATGACCTGGAAACCTCTAGTCCTATATCTGATTGAACTAGTAGTATCATTTATTATTTTTAAGCCCCGGTCAGATATTCCTCAGCAAGTATAAAGAGACTGCGGGATAGGGGGTCCCCCTGTCTCAGTCCCTAATCAGCCTTTAAAAAACCCTTTGTAACTCCATTGACGATTATAGAGAATCGGTTTTTTGTAATATTGTTACTAACCAGCTCAATGAACAAAGGACTAAAGCCAAATGCCTTAAGAACATTCTGAATAAACTTATGAGAAAGCCTATCAAATGCTTTCTCCATATGTAGCTTCAAAATTAGATTTCCACCTTTTCTTTTGTAGTTTATATCATAACACTGCTCTCTTTCCATTAGAATATACTCATGTATGCTTTTGTCCCTCACAAAGGCACCCTGCTGCTCATAAATCAAGTTAGGTAAGACAAGATTTAACCTGTTGTTAATAACTTTTGAATAGATTCTGTTGAGAACAGTTGTTAGACTAATAGAGCGAAACTCTCTCCAGGTTTTAGGTGCATCTATTTTGGGAATTAAACAGATCACAGATGCCTAAATACCTTAAGGAATTCTGGTACCTTTGAAGATAGCCTTGACAGCTTCACAAATATCACCAGCATGATTGTCCAACAGTCTTTATAGAATCTGCCATTGAATCCATCAGGGCCAACAAATTTATTGGGATACAGACTGTTGACAACCTTATGGATCTCTTCATTAGAAGGAATAGTAGTAAGCATTATGTTATCATAATCAGAAACTACATTAGGGATATTTCCAAAAGACATATTATGATCATTAGTAAGAGGTGATTTAGTTAGTACGTTTTTGAAGTAGGAAACAACAGAGTCAGAAATGTCATCTTGATTCTCCAACCAATGCTCTGCATCCCGAATCCTGTGAATCCTACTTCTTTTTGCTATTGTCTTCACCGGATTATGAAAGAAATTTGTGCTTTTATCACTGTCTTTATACCATAATGTATACGTTTCATGTTCCCAGAAGCTTTCCTCTCTAGCAAGGAGACTAAGATGATTATGCTTTGCCTTTTCAAGCAGAACCTTGTCCTCAGTAGCTCTAGTAGCCTGATAGTTTGGCTCCCTGAAACTGATTTCCTCCTCCACCTGCAATCAAATGCATTCCCAAACTCACTAAAGTTCCAAGCCTTGAGAATACCCTTTAATATTTTCAGTTTATGCCAGAACCTCTGAATTGGATTACTAGGCATGTACTCAGACCAACTTTCTTCAACAACCTTTAGGAATCCAGAGTGCTGCACCCACATATTCTGAAACTTGAATGCAGGCTTGAAAGTGTTTAGGTTAGTTGATATGGTGATGCATATAACTGAATGATTAGAGCAAGTTTTTGTCAGATGCACCACTCTAGTGTTGTCAAAGTACCTAAGTCACTGAATATTGTAAAGAACCTGGTCCAACCTCTTCCATTTACTACCATTAGACCATGTATACTTGCTGCCAGAGTAGCCCCCATCAGTTAGATTATAATCAAGAATGACATTGCCAAAATCATCCACACTTTTCAAAGAAGTTCTAGTGCATGAAAGTTGTTCATCAATACTTAAAGTAGTTTTGAAGTCCCCAAACACTATCCATTCAGTATCATCATCATTTACATTCCTCAGAGAGTTCCACAAATCCATCCTAAGTGTCCTACTACACTTGGCATATACCACAGACAGCCTGAAGGTTTTGTTGAGAGAGATGTGACTAACATCAGCATGTATAACCTGATCTTCATTTGACATCACTTCCACCTAGAAATCATCCCTCCAAATCAGCCATATCTTGTTGTTTACATTACCAAAAAACTGACTATAGCCCAGTGTTTTAGCCATATTCCCAATCTTTTCACAGTTAATTAATAGTTCTTGTATTACCATAAGAGCAGGGTTTTCAGCCATTTTTAAAGATTTAAGTCTCCTCATGGTGAGGTTATTCTCCAGCCCTCTGACATTCTAGTTCACAATCTTGATTGTCATTTGATAGATTTGTTTCTAACAGATCTTTTTAGCTGCAAAAGTTTTGATGTTGTAAGAACTTTGTTATTCAAGTTTTTAATCTTCTTGACTTTCTTGCTTTGCGTTCTTGTATCATCTTCATTAACAGAACTATATTTTTGAACAGGTGAACAAGGAAGACTACTTACGGTAATTTTGGATGGCGACTAAGGATTTGAATTAGCAGGCTGTCTATCAACCATAAAGAGCTCTCTAGTTTCCAGGGCTTGCAAAGCTTCTATCATTTCAGAGTTATCCACCAAACTTTTATCATTCCCACCAGTACTTGAAACCAAGACTTCACCAGTTTCCAAACTTTCAGTAGAATCATGTTCTAAATAATTAGTTACATTCCGATTTACTGTGAATAATTGATTGTAACTTTTATCCACAGCTTTCATATTGTTTCCAGCATCCACAATCACTGATTTTAAATTAGATGTAATTGCGATCTTGTTATTTAAATAGAATGGTACAAATAGTTGAACAGAATCTTCAATTTGTTTATTGAGTTGTTCATTAGTTTTAACAGTTATGGCTCTCTTACAATTGGAAGCCTTATGACCAATATGCTTACATAAATTGCAATAGCTTGGATGAGATGCATAAATGATTTCCATATTATAATCCGCATCCTCACCAAATTTGATCTTTATCTCTTTAGCCATGGTCTTTGATACATCAACCCCCACCCACAGCTTCACACAACTGAAGCTAGCTCTGTTACTTTGCGGAATCCACGTCTTCAAAGGAGTCCCAAAAGACTTCGCAATTTCTATCATTGTTGCCTCATTGTACAAGAACTCTGGCAGGTTTTTCAGAGTTATCCAAACCGGCGTTAAGGGACTTTCTTCGCTTGGATCAAATCTTGGAGACCACTTGAGTAAGCGCATCGTTTTTTCACCAACTTTCCATACGTTTCTGGACCAAATTTTCTTCAGATCATCAAGACAGTCAAACTCGATGAAGACATGACGGTAATCACAAACTGCCACACTGAATGCTCTGGTGAACTGAAAACCGCCCATAAACTTTTTGATTATCTCATATTTGGGTTTCCTATAAGTAAACTTTCCTATAATGGTATGCTTAGAAATCTTCTAAAGCTTTTATTTGTCTTTCTTCTCAATACAGATTATATTCTGGTCAATATTACGGGATACAACAACATATTTGTGCAAGATTACATTGTCGACCGGCTTAAGAATCTCAGCAAAGGATTTGGTTAGTTTAACGGATTTCTTATCTTTATTAATATGATTCTCATCTCTTTGGCTAGAGATTTTAAACGTCGGATTATATATTACATTAACCCATTGTTGTTCTGTTTCTGCTCCTGGTTAAGTAAAGGAAAGTCATTTTCGTATAATTTGATAACAGTTTCATAACCTATTGATCTTGGTGATGATGAAGAAGAGGAGACTAAGAATTCTCTTTTTCCATATCTCTAATCTAAAAAAATTAACAAAAATCAAAGCTTGATGCTCTATTCTTGTTCTTGGCAGAAAGAAACCCATTCTATTGAAAATTCACACTTTTAAAATATTTACGATTTAGTTCCAAGTTACCTTTTATAGTTGAAAGCACGAATCAATATACCCAAAAATCGTTAATAAAACGAATTCGCCTAGTAAAACTGAGCCACAAGCCTACAATATCAATTGCTACTACGAGAATAAGACATACTACAAAAGTAAAAAACTAGAAGATACATATCAATTGTTATTGGTTTTAAGGGACCGAAATGGAATAACATATAGAATTAAAGGACCAAAAAGAAAATTAATTCCTAACGAAACAAGGAGATCGCGGTAGCAAGATCGCATGTTTGAGATGGAGGAGCTAAGATCAGCGACGGAGCAGGGATTAGACCTAATCTCGGATCTGATCCAGAAACTCTACATCGAGTTCAAATCCGGGCTTTCGCCGGCTTACGATCACTTCATCGGTGTCTTCCACGCCGTTGACTGGAAAGTAAGCTCACCGTACTATCTTTTCTCTTTCGGTTTTCTGTTTCGTTCCCGAGAAACCTACGATGAATTGCAAAATCGTATATTGAGCTAGGTCTGTATGGATTACAGATTGTTAAGACCTATTTAAAAAGTATTGGATTCGTCAATTTTCCGGATTTTGTTTATCATCTAAGTACTAATTTAAGATATGAATTGGATCGAGAATTTGATTGTGGCGTGATCCTTTGTTTCTTGTGTTCTGTTGATTAATTTGGCAGGAACCTTGGTTAATATGCTTGCTGGGATTCCATGTACTGTTACTTCTTGTAACCATTCTCTCAAGGAAACATATCAACTTCCATATGTGCTTATTCCTAATGGCATGTAATGTTTTCGCTTTCATGCTCCTTTAACCAATCCTATACAATTACAAAATTTCAATTTTTTTAATCATGGTATGCATTCATCCTATACAGTACAAATGTACTGCGTGTGCGCAGGTGGTTTTATTGAGCTTGAGTGATTGTTGTCACTCTTATGTTTGAACATGAGTCCAATAATATACATTAAAGAAAAGTTAGTACCAAAGTGACTTGACTTTTAAGATAAGGTCGACAGAAGTTAACTGTGGCATAGTCAGGTTGGACTTATGTTTGTGGCGAGGCAGTAGCTCATGCATAAGTTCACTGGAGGTCATAGAATCTCAATATTTAATGTTTACTGGATGATTCGTGAATGCGGCCTAAGTTACAGCTTAAATCACCGACCTATATTTTATCCACTTTTGATTGCAAAATCAATGGTGTATGTAGATACATTGTAAGATACATTTACCATCCATAGACGAGAGTGAATTAAGGGATATGATTTTTGAAATCAAAAGTAGATGTATAACTGCAACCTCTGTCATATTCAAGAATCATCCGATGTTCAGTTCCTTAACTTGCGCAACATAGTTTGTGATAGGATGATAGTATGCATCTTTAGATAAACAGATTGAAAGAGTTTTGCTAGTTATCTGTAGATCTTTCCACTAAATTTATGATAGTATGATAGCAGTGACGGGAGTATATTACGGTGAGAGACTGAACAGAGTCCTTGCTGCCAATTGGAAGAGCTTTGCGACGAAAAATTATTTCGACCGACGTGGAATTACTGTTTCAGCGCTTTGGTCTGGGCCTCTTCTCGTCACCGCGATGATTATCTTAGTAAGTATATATAAGTGTATATATATAATTCCAGTATACTATGTTTTTCCATCTTTCAAACAGACTCTTTTGGCAGATGAATACTCTCTTCACCCTTTGTCGCCTTATAGCCCAATGGATGAAAGCCGAGCGGAAGCAGCGTACAAGGATTGTTCATAAAAAGCAGGATTGATCGTATATCTGTACAGATAGCTAAGGTGCTAAGCCACTTTTTAATTAAATCTAGTTACATCATCGTAGATATTGTGCAGTGTTTTCTCCTTGAGTTAATTTGCATGGCTTACATTTTTTTGTTTCCATATAATTCTGTGTTCTCATTTTGGAAGAATATAACATTTTGTTGTGTTATTAGTCATGAGAGCTGATATTGTGAGAGGAGATTGACCAAAATTTATATATTAAAAGAGAATAGTTGCGAAGGATTCTAATAAGTAAATATGATCATTCGTCATACAAAATGTAAAGGAAAGTAGAGGATTAATTTTATTCTTGTACGAAATTATGAACTATGGCTAGGTTGTTTCATCTTTGTGAATTAGAAGGTTAAAAACAGTTTTTATACATATGTCAAAACAATATTTCTCCAAGCATTTATATTTTTTTTTTTGTCCTGACTGCAGTCTGAGTAGAGTGGCCACCAGACCTAGGGTCAGTTATTAGCTCATTTTAAAGGCTTAAGATGGATCAAACTCATTGTTTTACTTGAAACATATTGCAAATAAACTTCTAGCTTGTTTTACTTGAAACATATTTAGATAAATAGTTAAACATTTATGTGTCGCTTTGGTGAGTATACTATATAAGCAAATAAAGTTCTACTTTTGTCCGCGAAAATCTAATACGGTAAGTGATTTTAAGCTTAGAAGTAAAACTAGAAAACTAATTATGATTTAGAATTAGAAGGTCGTGTTTGTGTTGGGTTTCACCAATTTTAAAACACATCTATGAACCCGAATCCAACCTGTTAAAAAATGGTTGGGTCCGATGTTTGATTTATTTGACACAAGATTGTAACTAACACGAAACATAAGTCCGACCTGTATGCCACGAAATTTAATAAATCTGAAACACGAATCCCACGAACCAATCTCAAACATGAATCTTATTTATTTGACACAAAATTTTAATTAATCCGAACCTACTTATCTGACACAAAATTTTAATTAACCTGAAACACATCTTCATGAAAATATAAAAAGTGGAAAAATATACATGAAGGTAAACATAAAATCTAAATATTATCAAATCAGTCTTACATAATATTAAAAAAAAAGTTATATTACACAAATTTTATTTTCAACGATTAAATTAAAAAAAAAACCTTAGCATTGGAGTTGATTTTACCATGAAGCTCATACAAAAAATAACATAAAAGTTAGATCTTTTATTTATATATATATATATATATATATATATATATATATATATATATATATTATATTTGATAACATATTTGTACAATTATATCCTAAGTTACCTTAAATGAAATCAACTTATCCAACTATAATCCGTATTGGGATCCAAATCCAAACTCAAATGATCCTCCGTAAGTTTGTTCATTTTCTCTTCGTGCAAAGCTAAAATATATTATCAAACAAAAAATATATTAAGGTTTAGAATTTAGAAAACTTACTTTCTCCAAATAATCAATCGATCGTACAAATTAATGCATCAGTCATATCCCGTTTGAGCAAACTAAAAAATTGGTAAAAAATTGACCGCATATATAAGAATTAACAACATATCACGAGCCATGGTAGCGAGTTCCAGATATTCATATTGGTCCATTTTTCAATATGCTAGGATTTCAAAAAGATTATTTCCTTTCACCTTTGCTTTATCTAAATATAATTCTAGTTGTGTATTTTTTTTATAAACCACTAAATGCATCACTTTTGAAATCATGAAACCTATGCACAAACAAAATCATATATAAATTTCAAACAAGTGAAATCAATATTATATAATAGATCATATAGTCTCAATTTAATAAACAAATTAATTACAATAACACATTACGTAGAAAAAAAAATATCGTTATGAAGTCATCTGCTAGTCCACTCATTGATTGTAATCGAGTACTTTCCATATTATCTGAAGATGAAGTCTCTTCGATAGAAGTCTTGCTCGCATACCTATCAAAAAAAGAATATAACTTGATTTTAACCTTATCAAACTCATGCTCATAACCTCATCGCCATAGATTTTGCGGTAAGAGAACTCCGCAAACTGAATCTTGTAATAAGGATATAATATGATGGCAATAACCATAATTAGACTAAGTAAGACCAATATTTCCTAATTGTTTCCAACATTTGACAAGTCATCTTTCTTATATACTCATCTTCACTTCTTAGCCCTTCTTTCAAAGTCAAAAGTGTCATTGAAACCAAAAGAAAATACAAATTTGATGTAGGATGTTCTGCAAAAAGCGCAAGTAATATTATAGAAACACCTTAAAAAATTGATAATCTTCTCTATCCTATCCCACTCCTCACGGGTTGAACAAGAAGTAATAATTTGAATCACTTAACTCTAGATGAGAAAATGCACAACAATAAAACATAGAACTCTCAAGCATAAGAAAATTAAAGTTCCATCTTCTAGGTACATATTGCCTTAAAACCTTAGTAGAATCTAAAGATATATGTTTAACACATACTAAAAATTTATACTTCCTTGCTTGTGATCCTTTAACATACTTAACACATTCACGAACTTTGTTAACGGCTATATCGATTTGTTTCAATCCATCTCGCTACTAAATTCAACACATGTGCACAACAACGAACATGAAAGAATTATTCATTACAACAAGTGTATATTTTGAATTCACTTGAGTATCAACTTATCAACTGAAACGGTTCTACAACTTGCATTAACTAGTGTAAGAGAAAGTAATGTATCTTCAATGTTCCAATCATCAAGGATAGTATGTACTTTCTCGTTCAAACACACACCATCGTGAGGAGGCGTCATATAATTAAGATTCAAAAGACATTTTTATAAAACCTATTCTTTATCAATAAAATATGGAGTGAAACATATATAACCATCTATAGTGATAAAGGTCCATAGGTTAGATATCATTTGAGGATTGAAGGCAACTTGCGGATATCTTCATGAAGGCTCAATCGATCGCTCGGACGTTTTCTTTGTGACAAACTCATTATGTTTATTAGTGTTAACATTGTGAGTTTGAGGGACGGTGTTAGAGATATTAAAGATATTAGTCAATAGATTTATTAATCTCATGTTAAAGATAATAAAAATATTCGAGATATTATTCTATATATAGTGGATTTGTAAATACATAATTCCAATTAATAAAATCTTTGAACTATTTATGCGGTATATTCATAAATTCGTTCATGCGAGTCTAACCATCCTTTTACTTGTATACAAATGAAGCAAATTGATAGTCAATGACCAAATTAAAGCCTTTCACCAACATATAAATACCAATCACGTTCAAATAGTTAGAGAATATAATTTGGATACAAATACGATGAATAATTTTCAAGCAAACAAAAGATCAATGCAGAAAAATGAACAACGTTATTTTTTTGCATAAAAAATTGATACTTATTTTGAATAGTTAATTAAACCAACTTAATTTTTTTTTAAAACTTAGAACTCGGATAGCTTTCTTTACTTTCATGATTTTACAATCAAATTTATAAAACTCAAATATATTATTGTGTGACTATAAAATAAAATCTTTCTATTAACCAAAATAACACACTATCAAGAACAATTTATAAAAAAAATATTGATAATCTAAAACTTTGAACAAAATTATTGATTAAATCATTAAAACATATTTAGCTTAAAAGGAAAAGAAAAAACTGTAAAGTACACAAAATTTTTAACTTTTAGAGTCCACAAATATTATCACCACGACAATCAGTACAAATAATCTTCACAAAATTAACAAATAAATTAAAATTCGTGTGCGGAGGGAAGAAAAATTTTTAGATTCCAAGACCAAAACATACAAATTATCTATGAAACGGAAAAAAGATTTGAAGGGAAGAAAACATAAGAACTACAACAGCAGTCTCTTGTAAATTAATAAACCGATGCAAATAATAAATCCCATAAAAGAAAAGATTTAAAGAGATAAACTTGAATAATTGATGTTGAACCTCCGTTCCGTTGAAGAAGATGACAATTAAATAATAGAAATCGAGTCTGAGAGAGTTGAAACTTAAAACTTGAGACAATGATGGAAAAAAAAGACGTTGATGAATATTTTGATAATGTTAGGACTAAAGAATAAATATTATTTAGATTTAACTATTTTGGGTAATTTTTTATACTCTTAAATTCAAAACAATGAATTTTTTTTATCCGATAAAGTTATATATATATATCAGTTTTGTGTTTATAGGTCGTTTATGGTTTACAGGTAAGTTTCGAAGTTTACATGTCTTTTTTTGTTTTTTCAAGTCAGTTTCGGGTTTGCATGCATATTTGTGTTTTGCAGGTCTGTTTTAGGTTCGCACCTCTTTACAGGTATTACAAGTCAATTTTGGATGACACAAGCCCAACCCGAAAAATTTATCAGGTCATAAGTATTAGGGTTCTAACCCTAAAATTTTATATCGGGTTCGTGTCGTGTCAAAAATCTATAGTCATAGTCATGATTTCATAAAATCATGAGCAGTTACCGCTAACTATCTAACCACGAGTTTAATTACGACATAATATCCAAAAAATACAAATTACATAAAAGCATGTTAAATACATAAAATCAAGGTCATATACCATTAATTATTCAGTCAAATATTCAATTACGACCTACTATCCAAAAAATACAAGTTACTAAGAACTATCTAGACCATATTTTCCACCAAAACCCCCCTCTTATACAAAATAATCAAACACGTGTATTTTTATTTTCTTTTGTTTTTATCTGCGTGATTTAAATTTTTAAAAGTTTGTATTCTTAAAACTATAACTCGGGGAAAAAAATTTGAAAGTAATATTGGTTTTATTTTTTTAAGACGAACAAAACTAGAACCATGAATGATTGTTTTTTGTGAGCCAAGTTAACCATGGTCTCGTATCTAGGTACCACAACTAGCATCTAGCATTTAGGTCACATCAAACATTTTTTTACACTAATCTCACATCTAGCATATGTGATTTAGTTCTCGCATCTAGCATCTAGGTCTGGCATCTAGCATTTTTATTTTACCATAGGTCTCGCATCCACCCTTATCTCGCATTTAGCATATAGGTCTCACATCTAATATAGTCTAGCATTTAAGTCTCGCATCTAGCATTTTTATTTTACCTTGGGTCTCGCACTTATCATCTAGCATCTAGGTATCGCATCTAACATCTAGTTTTTGCATCTAGCATTTAGGTCTCGCATCTACCATGGTCTCGGATCTAGCATTTATGTCGCACATTTATACTTGTTTAACATTTAGGTGTCACAACTAGGTTTCACATGTAGCATGTCCAATTTATCTTGATCTTGCATCTACCAAGACATTAGATGTGAGACACAGGACACAGACGTCATCTTTTTCACAAAAAAGCAGTAAAACTTACATGAAACCACATAATCGTTTTCTTTCTCCAAAAAAATCATAATCTTAAACCTAGAAACACATTCCAATTTTAATTATATTTCGAGTGTCGATTTCAACGAAAATATTGATTTCAAGGACTGCGCTTTTAGAGAAAACGAACACAAACGAGTGACAAAAATTGATAGAAGAACATCGTAGTAGATAATAAGTATTGTAAATAGAAACGAAATTGGCAACCTCGTGGAATACTAAATAGGAGAAGAAAAAGAAGTTTAACGCTCCCACATTCATTTACGTGTTAGGGTTTCAGGAAAAAAAATTATATACTTGTTTAAGAGTATTTGGAATATTATTAAAAAAAATTAGATAATAAATTGTAAATAAAAATATTAACTAATTTTTTGTTAATAATAAATAATAATTAGAATAGTAAATAAAAAAATAAATTTATTTTTTTATAATTACAGATACTTTACTCAAACAAACTATAGAAAATTGGCTTTGAAAGGTGTCATCTAATATATGAAACTCATACAAAATTATAAAAAATAACAAAATTTTGCCAAAATTTTGTTATTTTTTAATAGTTATTATTTTAAATCACAAATATCACTTGGGATATGCTATATCAAGACCTAATTTTAACCTCCATTTTTATTTTTATTTTTAAATATGAATTGTCTAAGATACCTCTAGCTTATACAAATTTTAATTGTCTAAAATACCCCCTAATTTATAAAAATTTGAATTGTCTAAGATTTTTATATCAGTGATAAAATTGTACATAACGGAGTCTTAATATAACAAAAACGATCTTGATCCAGGGGGCTTGATCAAACAAAAATGGATCTTGATATAGTCGAGTACGTATCAATTTCAAAACACAATAAATAATTATTCCAACAACATAATTAGGGATGATATTGGTAATGTTGGTCTGACCCGACCCGGCCCAAATTTATGATGGACCGGGTACGGAAATAAAATTATGCTTGTATGCGGGTCAGACCGGTTAAGGAGTTTTAGTTTAACCAACCCGACCCGAAAATATAAACTATATATGAAATATATAAATTTAACTAAAAATAATAATATTACATAAAAAATTATTAATTTTTTTTTCTAATAATATATAAATTCGATTCTTCTACACATAATAGATTTTTTCACTAAATATTATTTTCAATAATATATTAACTAATTATATTATCTCACTAAATTTAATTTCCAATGATATTCAAATTTTAATAGTTATTAATTTATCTTAATATAAATTTAAAAATAGTATTTATTATTTAATATAACGTTATTTATTAGGTTCGTCACAGAAGGCAATGAACATTTGGATCGACATTTCAAAAGTTTTTTGATGTTATCTCACAAAATTTAATTTTCAGTAATATTTAAATTTCTTGCAATTATTAATTTATATTAATGTAAATTTATCATTAGTCTTTATTATTTAATCTAACATCATGTTATTTGTTAGGTTCATCACCAAAAGCAATGAACATTTGGATCAACATTTCAGGAGTTTTTCAAAAATTATGACGACGAAGATGAAAATGAAAACATTATGATAGGTGATGGTAATGATTGATGATGCTATTGGGAACTAAAAAACTAAAAAAATGTTTGGGTTTTTAGTGTTATATTTAATATTATTTAAGACATGTTTTAGATTGTTTATTTTTGTTAAAGATTGTGTTTGTTTATTTTACTAATATTTAATTGTTTGTTTGTTTAAAAAGTTTATATTTTAATTTTTGTTTAAATTAAAAAACAAACTCAAGTTTGAGATGAGTTCAGATCGGGTGGGACCGGGTCGAACAATCCGAAGAGTAAATAAGTGTGCGCGGGCCGGATCGGATTGATTCGTGGACATGTACAAAACAGTTTCAGATTCAAATATATTAGACTCACAACGGGTCAGGTTGAATTACGGTTTAAGTAAAAAAAGACTGACCCGAACGGATTGGCGTGAACGTGATCCAAACCTCACCCGTTGTTAGCGGCGGATCTACGTTGGGGCCCGGAGGGGCGTAGGCCCCCCCTTACCTAAAATATATGTTTTATAATTTTTTTTAAGGTAATAATTATTTAAATAATATTAAAATAAAAAATTCTACGCCCCTTTAACTAAAATATATATATATTGTAATTTTTTTAAGGTAATAATTATTTAAATAATATTAAAGTAATAATTCTAAAGTCCTTTAACTAAAATATATATTTTATAACCTTTTTAAAGTAATAATTATTTAAATAATATTAAAGTAAAAATTTAAGATAATATTTTTTTTAGGAATGTTTTAAATTTAATGTCTCAAATAATGGTAGAAAAAATTTAATTTAAAAATTAGTATGTTGACTATTTTAAAGAAATTTTTTAGATTAAAAGTCTCAAATAAGAGTGAAAATTTTAATCTACAAAATCTTGGATTATGACTATTTTTAAAGAATAATTTAAGTTCCAAATCTTGATTATTTTAAAAGTAAATTTTAAGTTGATATTTATAAATGGTTGGATGTAGTCTCGAGCATCTTAATCTCTAGGAATATTAGAACTCCATTGATTTTGTAAGTATTCTCAATTTGTTTTTGCCATAATTTGTTTTGATTTAATATTCCTTTAATCTTTCTAATTAATTATGTTTAATCTCTTACTTTTATTTAGAAAAAAGATATTGAGTTAATTATGTTTTATCTCTTATTTTTATTTAGAAAAAAGATATTGAGTTGGTGAAAAGGAAGAACCCGATTCGAAGGAGTTTCACCAATTTATTTTTTCAATCTATATTTTTTTGTTTTCTTTTAAATTTTATTATTATTTTTGATCTTAAAACACTTATTAATCAATATTTTTTTTTCTGATATGATTTGTGTTCATTTAGGAAAGTGAAAATACATTTACTTAGTTTAAAGATAATATATATGGAAATATTTGTTAGTTTTTTTTTAAATAAAATTATATATTTATATTATAAATTATGTTTAATACAAATTTGATTTTAATTTTATATAATTTTTACATAAAATTTTGATATATTAATATTTAAAAAAAATGTTAATATATTTCCATCCATTTCTCAAAAAATATATTTTATACATTTATCTTTTGAAATATCTTTTATAGATTAAATGATTTTGTTATATTTTATTTTTTAAATATCTTTTAAAAATAATATATTAATATTTTCATCTATGTGTTAAAAATATGTTTTATATAACAAATTGTATATATTTTCATCTATTTTTCAAAAATATATTTTTTATAACAAATGTTATCTACTTTTATGTCAATTTTAAAATATATTTTTAAGATATTAAATTTGGTTTTGTTATATTCTATTTTGTTTTATATATTTTTAAAAATAATATATTAAGATACATTAAGATTATAAAACCAAATTTTTCTTATCATGCTTAATAACTGAATCAACCAAATAACAGGTTTGAGAGCTTTCAACCTCTGATAGTGTAGAATTTCATTTGAATGAATATATAGTGAGTGATCCAGGACTACGCCAGCTTATTGAAAATTTTGATAGTAATGTTAGAAATAAAATTCGAGAATTCGACGAGAATTTTGGCCCCCCCTTACTTCAATTCCTAGATCCGCCACTGCCCGTTGTCATCCATAAATATAATGTTTTTTTTAAACTGAAAAATCGAGTTACAAGTCTACATTGAGTTTATTTTGAAATATTTTTTCGTTGTGCCATTTTGAATGTCTATGAAAGAATATTATAGAATATCGACTCAAATAAGATCAAAATTACTTAACTAATGAAAATAATAAAAAAATCACTAAACATATTTAATGTTTCGGACAAAAATACTATTATAAAAAATATTATTATATAAGTTAATTTATTAAATGTAATCACAACAATTTTAGGAAAAAAATAGAAATTATATTGTTTTGTTTTTATGGAACCAAGCTCCATTCAATTTTTGAAAAATGTTTTTTTTTTCAACAAACCTATATCCAATTTAATTTCTTTGATAATTTAGTGAAAATCTCTTCATTTTTTTCACTTTAATATTGTTGCGAATGAGTCGAATATTGTCATTGACAAGCTGTAATACAATGGGTGATATTTCTAAAACAGTATATAAGCCCGTTAGGCCCACTGTCTAGTAAATCTATTGGTAGCGCCAAGCTACGAGATGGAACAGGTGGTTGAAAATACAGATAAAGAAGACGAACAATAGAAGATAGATAGCTCTAACCCTAGTTGAGAGTAAAAGAGACTTTAAAGAAAATCAAATTCTTTCAAAAAAATCTGAGGCAAAACTAGGGTTTAGGAGCCTTTTATAGAAGTGCTCGAAACCCTAGCCCAAAATTACAAATTTAAACGATTAAATTTAGGGCCTGGACTTAATCACTTTGTGATGCTTTTTAAAATCGTTGGGCTTCTCGACGCGTTCGATTTGAGTGGTTGCATCGCCTAATTCTGATATCTGGGCTCCAAATAAAGCCTATTTCCGTGAAAGGGCTTTCTCTAGATGCAGTGCGCGCTGATGTGCTTCAGACACATTCACAGGGTCGAACATGTTCAGCTGATCCTGAAACTGTTGTTGCATCCCCCCTATATAGCGATATACTAGCTGATCTGCTGAATCAGCAAGATCGACACGGTTTTGTAGCTTGAAAAAATCGTTAGTGTACTCGTCAACAGTCTTTGACCCTTGTTTAAGGTTTTGGAACTGTTGATACATGATGCGGGCATAGTTGTAAGGCAAAAACGCAGCCCTCAAGTGCCTCACAAACTTAGCCAAAGTTTTTACTTTTGGCTTACCTTGCATTGATCTGGTATGCTTGAGTTGTTGCCACCAGGATGCAGCTCGGCCTCGGAACTTAGTTGCAGCCAACTGTACCCGCTTTGCATCCGGAACATCCTTGAAATCAAGGACTTCTTCAACTGAGGCGATCCAATCTAAAAACTCCTCTGGTTCGAGACCCCCTTGGAACTCTGGGATCTCCAATCTGAATCCAGATTCCCACCAGTTGTTGGCGTTCAGATCAGTATCTCTCGGTGGCGGCTGCTCAAAGACTTGGTCACGACAGTCTTTTGGTGAGTATTGACCCCTAACTTGTTCTCGCCGAGGAGCAAACGGATTCCGCTTGCGGCCGATCTCTCTCTCAGATCTTGATGGCTGGTTGCTCGAACCTGGAGCTCGAAATCTGTTGGTTTGGTTGTTCAACAGCCTGTGTAGTGCTTCTTGTACGTCTCTCATCTGATTTGCCAACGAGTGCATTTGTTCCCCAACCTGAGATTGGAATTGACTAAATTCATCACGGTCGACCGATTCTGTGATCGGAAGAGTGGACTTCCCCCGAAAAGATCGCTTTGGCGGCATACCGTCGTTACCCACGTCGTAAGAACTCTGAATGTGATACCAATATGGTAGCGCCAAGCTACGAGATGGAACAGGTAGCTGAAAATACAGAGAAAGAAGACGAACAATAAAAGATAGATAGCTCTAACCCTAGGTAAGACTAAAAGAGATTTTAAAGAAAATCAAACTCTATTCAAAAAAGTCTGAGGCAAAAGTGGGTTTGGGAGCCTTTTATAGAAGTGCTCGAAACCCTAGCCCAAAATTACAGCTTTTTCCTTATGCAATAAAATAAATCTCAGCCTAATTTCAAAGCGATTGGAGCTGGTTAAGTATTTTAATAAAATCCAACAAAACAGGAAAATGCTGAAAATTTACTAAAACAGCAAAACAACGGTTTAAATGATTAAATTTAGGGCCTGGACTTCATCACTTTGTGATTTTTTCGAAAATCGTTGGGCTTCTCGACGCGTTCAATTTGAGTGGTCGCATCGCCTAATTCCGATATCTGAGCCCCAAATACATCATCTATTAATTCCGTATAAATAGACTACTAAGGCTACACAAAACACAATCTAAAATCTGTAACCTTATCTATCATAGTGAAACTCTTTTCTCGGGCGGCGCCCGTGGACGTAGACAATTGTCGAACCATGTTAAATCATGTGTTCATTTAAATCTTTCCTTCGCATATGTTATGTGCTTGAGCCATTTTGTGATAATTGCATAGTAATTTAATAACAAAATTGGTAGCATAGCCACGTGCTAATATTAGGGCTTTTGCAATTAGGATTTCACAATGGCGTCTACAGCAACAAATACATGATTGAAAAATTTGATGGGGGATCCAACTTTGCGTCGTGGAAGATTAAACTGAAATCTTCATTGGTACTGCAAGGGCTGTGGAAGGCTGTGGAGAATAAGTTACCAGAAGAGATGAAAAAGAGGAGAAGCAAGATCTTAAAGAAAGAGCTTTGTGCTAGATTTTAATGAGTGTGAAAGACAATGTGCTTCGCGATATTAGTGGTGAGAAGACTGCTGCATGTGCATGGAGGAAACTAGGAGATCATTACTCATAGAAATCAGTAGTAAACCGATTACACTTGAAGAAGCGTTTGTATGATTTCGGATTGAAAGAAGATATGTCCATAACAGAGCACTTAGATAATTTTAAATCAATTATAATGGACTTGGAGAACATAGATATCAATATTGAGGATGAGGATCAAGCTTTGTTTGTATTGAGATCGTTACCAGCTCCCTATGAAAAGTCCACAGACACCATTATGTATGGTAAGGATACGTTATCACTAGAAGATGTCAAAGAGTCACTGAAATCAAAGGAGATGAGACAGTTGCAGCCAGACAATCAAGCTGAAGGGGAAGGTCTTATGACGAGGAGAAGATCTAGAAGCAAAGCGAGTTCTTTAAGAAGGAAGAACTGGAGGTCCAAGTCAAAAGTAAAGCACTCAAACTGTTATGAATATGGTGAGAAGGGTCATTATAGGAGAGATCGTCCGAAACTGAATGGTAAGAAGGGACATCAAAAGTAAAATGCAGCAAACATTGTTGAAGGTGTGAACGATTCCGACGATAGTGCAAACAGTGGTAGAGGAGATGTATTGTCCGTGAGTTCAGACTTTGGGAAAAACTCTTGGGTACTTGATACTAGCGCTACATATCACATGTGTCAGTTCAAGCAGTGGTTCGATACTTACAAGCCAATGCAGGGAACTGTTTATTTAGGGAACAATCATTCGTTGACTGTTGGTGGTATTGGTGACGTCAAAATCAGAATGTTTAACGAGGTTGTTAGAATCTTGACGTGCTGTTATGTTCCTGGGTTAAAGAGAAACCTGATTGATCTTGGGACTCTAGACCCTCGGGGTTACAAGTACCGTGCAGAAAAATGGTGTAATCAAAGTGACAAAAGGCTCAATGATATGCATGAAAGGTAGTTTGCAGAAGGGTCTTTACATTCTCCAGGGGAGTATTGTTATGGGCGATGATGCAGTAGCATCATCAAGGATTAATAGCCAAAGTAGGCAAGATCAAAATAAGTTGTGGCATTGACGTCTTGGTCACATGAGTGACAGAGGATTAGCTGTTTTGGGAAAGAGAGGTTTGTTGAAAGGATATAAAGCAGAATCATTGGGATTTTGTGAGCACTATGTGTTTGGTAAACAAACTAGAGTCAAATTCAGCAAATCGGTTGTAAGAAAGACTAAAGGAATAGTGGACTACATTCACTCAGATCTTTGGGGTCCAAACAGAATTCCATCCAAGAGCGGAGCCAGATACTACATGAGTTTGATTGATAATTATCAAGGATGGTGTGGGTTTACTTTCTGAAAACAAAAGATAAGGCGTATTCAACCTTTGTCAAATGGAAGACGATGATTGAGAAGCAAACAAGAAGAAAAATCAAACGTCTTAGGACAGATAATGGGTTAGAATATTGCAATCGTGAGTTCAACGAGTTCTGCGAAGCTGAGGGAATAGTGCGCCATCACACTTGTTCTAGAACACCACAACAGAATGGAGTCGTAAAAAAATGAACATAACGCTTTGTGACAAGGCACGAAGTATGCTCTCGCATTTCGGTGTGAGAAAGGATTTTTGGGCTCAAGCTATCAATACAGTGTGTTACTTGGTGAATCGGTCTCCATCAACGACTATTGATTGTAAAACTCCTTTTGAGATTTGATCTGGATTGTCGACTGATTGTGAACATTTGAGGGTGTTTGGTTTCCCTGCGTATGCTCATGTGAGAGATGGTAAGCTTGAGCCGAGGGCAAAGAGGTGCATATTTCTAGGATATGCTACTGGAGTGAAGGGATATAGGTTATGTTGTACCTCTCCAAAGTCTCCAGGTTTTCTCATCAGTAGGGACGTCACTTTTAATGAGTTTTCTTTGATAGACAGTCATAAGGATGTAAGAGAAATGGTCGAATCAGGATCGGTTGTGAGTAAACAGGTGGAGCTTGAAGTAGAATCAGTTCCTACCAGGTCCAATAATTCAAGTGGTTCTGAGGTGGATCCAGAATCAAGAGGTGAAGCGTCAGCATCGGATGATAGTGACGATGATGCGCCTGAACCAAAACAAAAACTTTATAGCATAGCATTGGACAAAGAAAGAAGAGATATTAGACTTCCAAAAAGGTATGTGAATCTAGTTGCATATTCTCTGTCAGTTGCAGAAGAAGTTGAGATGCAGGAACCTAGTAGCTACAGAGAAGCTGTAGCGAGTGTAGAGGCAGATCAATGGATTGGTGCTATGGAGGAAGAGATTGAATCTCTTCATAAGAATCAAACATAGAAGCTTGTTGACTTGCCTAAATGATAGAAGATAGTAGGCAGTAAATGGGTGTTCAAGAAAAAAAGCTTGAGGCATCTCGATTCAAGGCAAGACTGGTCGCTAAGGGTTTTACTCAAAGGGAATGAATCGAATTCAATGAAGTGTTTTCTCCAGTGGTGAAGCATAGTTCGATTTGAGTTTTGTTAGCCATAGTAGTTTTGCAGGATTTAGAGCTTGAGTAGTTGGATGTGAAGACTGCATTTCTACATGGTGAATTGGAGGAGCAAATCTACATGAGACAACCATAGGGATTTATCGAACCTAATATGGAGGACAAAGTTTGTTTGCTGAAAAAGTTACTGTATGGTTTGAAACAGTCACCTAAGCAATGGTACAAATGTTTTGATACATTCATGGTGTCAAAAGGGTTCACGAGGAGTCCATATGATAGTTGTGTGTATCATCAAAAGATGTCAGATGATTCTTATGTTTACTTGTTGTTGTATGTGGATGATATGCTTATTGCTGCTTGTAGTATGTCACACATTGTACAGTTAAAGAAGCAGCTTAGTGCCAAGTTTGAGATGAAGGATCTGGGTAGATCAAAGAAAATTCTTGGTATGGAGATTATGAGGAACAAAAGTTTAGGATCATTACACTTGTCTCAACGAAGCTATATTGAGACAGTGTTACAACGATTCAACATGTTTGATGCAAGTGAAGTTGGTAGTATCATGTATGCTATGGTATGCACACGTCCTGATATTTCACATGCGGTTAGTGTAGTTAGCAGGTACATGGGATGTCCTGGGAAAGAACATTGGCAGGCAGTGAAATGGATACTTCGGTATCTTAAGAATACTGTGAACGTTGGCTTAAATTTTAACAAGACCGATATTGGTGAATCGCTGAATGATGTTGCATGATCATTGGTTGGTTTGTTGATTCTGATTTTGCAGGTGATATGGATAAAAGAAGATCTCTGACAGGATATGTATTTACTCTAGCTGGGAGTGCAATCAGTTGGAAAGCACAGTTGCAAGCTACTGTAGCTTTGTCTACAACAGAGGCAGAGTACATGGCAGTAACAGAAGCAGTTAAAGAGGCAATATGATTGCAAGGTTTGGTGGCAGATTTGGGCTTAGATAGGACTACTACAAAAGTGTTTTGTGACAGTCAAAACGCCATACACCTTACAAGGAACCAGATGTACCATGAGCGTACAAAGCACATAGATGTCAGGTAACGTTTTATTCGTAATATAATATCAAAGAGAATTGTTGATGTGAAGAAAGTGTCTACATACGATAATCCAGCAGATATAATGACCAAGGCAGTATCAGTTCGAAAGTTTATGGAGTGCCTAAACTGGATTGGTATTCGCAGTATAAAGTGAATGCCTTAGGGGCATTTGGTGAGTCAGAAGAAGATAAGTTTCTTTGTTGATAGTGAAGAAAGGATATTCACCTCAAGGAGAGGATTTGTTGCGAATGAGTTGAATAGTGCCTTGACAGTGTACCGTGTTCGACGGTACATTTTTGTGTCATTGACAAGCTGTAATACAATGGATGATTTTCCTAGTAAATCTATTAATTCCCTATAAATAGACTACTAGGACTACACAAAACACAATCTGAAATCTATAACCTTTTCTATCATATTGAAACTCTTTTCTATGGCGGTGCCCGTGGACGTAGACAATTGTCGAACCACGTTAAATCATGTGTTTATTTAAATCTTTCATTCGCATATGTTCTGTGCTTGAGCCATTTTGTGATAATTGCATAGTAATTTAATAACAAATATATTCTTTTATTATAGGATACCGTTAAATTTGAGTTTTTTTCATAATGTTTAAGGTAGATTAATGTAATTTGATGTCGGCAATGAGTTTTAAACGTCATATACGAGCCCTTTCATCCATTGAATAAAACTATAATTGAGTCATAAAATTCAAGAGCTTCACATGGTTCTTCATTAAGGCACTGACGTTGAAGATGATGGGATTGATCATACACGGATGAAAATTATTAATGCTTCATTTATGTAGGGGTTAAAAACACCACAGGTCTTCCATGTTTGTCACTTGTAACACATCAGTCCCTATTTTTTGTCTCTGTAATAAATCGATCCCATGTGTTTTAAAAACGTAACAAACCGATCATTTTCTGAAAATTTGAGGGACTTGTTTATTTCAAATTGAAAACGTGAGGGACTTGTTTATTACAGACATGAAGGACCTATTTATTACAAAAAATGATTTGTTTGTTACATTTTTAAAACATAGTCTTTTACCTTTTATGTAGTGTATATATATAAGTTGCAAAATATGATATAGTTAAGCTTTTCAAGGTTTCAAAAGTTAAGTGTTAAATCATATTTCTTAAATCAAGTTTTAATCGAAGTTTTGTGTATAATCAAGGTGTGAAACATGGTGTAATTACAGTGCTAAACATGGGAAACTAAAATTGTATAATTTTGAATGGTAAAATATAGCTATCACTTGACGTGTGAAACTATCACAGACTTATATATATTAAGTTCCTCACTTCAGTTGTACTATGATTTGTGACACATGTATATTATGTTTCATAAAAACCCAAAGAATTTGCGAGACTGTGGTGTAATTATGCACGGATTTCACCAGGTTATAGTGAATATAATTTCAAACCGTATGTTATTGGCGATTTTATACATGATTTTACCAATTTTTTCTGGTGAATGTCATGCACTATTTTTTCAAAAAGTTGGCGAATAAAATTCAAAATTTGCCAAAGCTTTAGCGAATTATTTTCGGTCAATTATAACACTGGCCCATTGGGGGTTTTATCCGTTTTTTTTATGTTGTATGAAGCACATTTTGATAAAAACATTTAAGATGATTACTCTCATCATTTTGCAATATAACCTACCATTATTTTAGTTTACAGTATATAAGAGTTGCAAAACATGATATAACTAATTTACAAAACATGGTATAGTTATGTTGTAAAGCATAGTGTATATGACTTGCGACACATAGCAAACAACAATCTGGTATAGTTAGACCTTTGTATTAATTATACATTAGTCCTTTATATTTCTCTTATTTGCTAATTGAGGTTAAATTTTCCTCAAGTTATTTATTTTAAATTACAAATTTCTACCCTGGATCGGGTCATACATTTACGCCGGGCTTAATAACGCGACCTGATATTTTACTATCGTATCAGTAGCCCCCCAGTCTTCACGAGTGCGGGAGTAACGAATGTTTAGGTTCGGGACTGAAGGATCTGCAGTTCGGTTAACGTTTGCAATTGTATCAAACACGAGTCCGCTCGGCTTGGTTTGTCCTGATCCCACTATAGTGATCAGCCTAGTCGGGACTCGTAGCAATGCCTTCTCCAAATGCGACCATACCAGCGAGGGTTAAGCTTTCAAGGCCATCTAATCGGATCTTCTTGTACTATACGTGGTTTTTCCTAGGCTTCTCCCATAATGGGCCTTGTCTCTCAACCCAATTACTCATTTGCTGCGCCATGTGTTCATATTTGTCGAGCACCTATGGCCTTCATGATGAACCTAGCCCCCCAGCCTTGCGTTCACCGCTAAAAAATGGCACGTGTCAAATTCCTACGAGTGGCGTGTTTACTCGTGAATCTAATATATTGACGGTTCGACTTCCAGAGGCTCTTTTCGTTTGCACTTCTCCATACAGTAGGTCATTGTGATATGAGATCTCCTATAAATACCTCTCTCCAAACTCATTATTTGCTATCAAAGCGAATCTTAGAGAGAGATAAACTTAACATCGTATTTTTCTAGCGAGAGAGTCAATCTTCATTTATGAGAAGACCTGCCCCAAGCAGCTGAGTATCGAGCCGTGGGCTTGATCTTGGGTACTCAATCGACTCCTCCTCAAATGACCACAAACGTTCCTTATAACCCTGGGCGGTCACACCTTCCGACCAGAGAGAGTTTTCTGGTTCCAGACCCTGCGCGCGACCTGATCCTTATATCTTCTAGTGAAACGACTCTTAGCCCCGCTTCCATTCCTTCTCCCTCGGAAGCCTCTGGCCAGGAGATCCCTACTGTTGATATCATTGGTCCCTCCAACACCTACGCTTTCCCTTCATACAGACCTAAGCCTCAATTCATCGTTATGGGGTATTCGATTGCATCTTCATCTCCCAAACTCGTGCAACTAACTAAAAACATAGTTGGTGTTCATACGATCCACAACACTGTAACCACTTCCTAAGGGGTTGTGCAGTGCGACGTAAAACGTCAATGTTGGGAAGAAACAATGTCAAAAAACTTGATATGAAAAGAGTCATGTCATGCACACGTCGGTAGTAAGGAGAATTTTGCGGATTTGACACCGCTACCTAAGGAAGTAGTCGCTTCTGCCAAACACCGTACTGACAACAAAGGTCAGGGAGAGGGTGTCCCTGCTGCCCCTAAGCCAAAAACAAATGCCACAACTGCTCCTCCTCCGAAGAAAAAAAAGGCCATTGATCGATTGGAGAACCCTACTTCTAATGATCAGAACGTTACCGTCATTGATACAGCTCAAAGGGCCTCTGTCGTAGAAACTAGTATCCTTCCAAGGGTAAAAAATGGAAACGGACTTAGTTGTTGCTGACAATGTTCAGGCTGCCCATGATGATGTTATGCCAGGTTACTAGGGATGTTGGTAATTTGTAGCATCGGGATGGTAAAGAAATTATGGTCGAATGAGATATTGTTGCCAAACCTCTAGTGGTCAGAGATCCCCTTCCACCCGAGATCGAAGCAGTTATAACCGGCTATCACAATGATCCGTATAAGGTAAATATCATCACTTTATTTAGTGGTAAGTACATGTATTATAGTCGTAAAGAGATGTCCAAACTACCGGTTATGTGGAGAATTCCAAAAAGTGTGAAACTCCGATTTCCAGTGCCCGGGGAGACTCTAATGTCCGTACATGAGGGAGAGATAATCTTTTTTACTGATCTTTTAAATTGGGGAATTAGATTTCCGCTAGATCCCGATATCGTGGGGTACTTTAAAATTCTTGGCATCCGTCTCTCCCAGCTTTCCCCTAATGCTTGGTATACGCTCATGTCATGCATAATGGCATCTAGATTATCTAAGGTACCGATGCCCATGGAGGAGTATGTTGCAATGACCAGTCTTTCAAAATCGCCTAATTTACTCTCTTTTTTACTCCTCTCTGGCAAACAATATGAAAATTATGACCGACCTATTGGAAGGTGACAATGCGTGGAAGCACCGGTTTATTTTCATCGGTGGGGCCTGGGAGAACAGCCAATCTCGTTCGTCTGACAACTTGAGGCGCTTAAATTGCAAATGGGTTGATAAAGGTTTGTAATTCCTGCTTGTATTATTATTATTATTATTTTAACTTAGCTTTGTTCAGTATCGAAGGTAAAAATTCAAAAGCTTAAGAAAGATCACTCCAAGTTTGCCAAAGTGACTTTCCAGAAGTTAAAAGAATTTGTTCGGAAGAACTGGGGTCGGGCGTTTCATCGGTGTTTTAAGAACACGAACTTGATAAACAACAATCTTTGGAGATGCTCGACCGAGCCCTTGACAGCTGAACAACTGGGACAACCTCCGGATATGGTCGACCTAGTGTTAAAGACCGATGCTCCAGACGCCCATCTCCGAGTAAACGAGCAAAGTCTGACGAGTTTTTTGAAGCTGAAGTCAATGAGGAAACTGAGATCAATGACCATGATCCCATGCCCGTTGGAGAGGCCAAAAATAATGTGGCCCTAAGCGACCAGGCGGCCTGTGATGATAGATCCTTTTGTAATAGCAAAAAGAAAGGAGACGAAAAATGAGAAAAAAAGAAAGATCAACGCGACCAACGAGGGTGTAGTCAAAAATTCGCAAGTGGTGAAGAGAAAATGATATCAAAAAGGTCGGGGTGCGAAGACTAGTCTACTGGTTGTGGAAAAGGCGACTATCCCGACGTTGTTTGAACGATACGAATGGGGTGCCAAACTGGTTTCCCCTATCATGGTAATCGAGGAAAAACTTGAAGCTATTCCAAAAGGCCTTATGGCAGATGCTGATGCTGCAGCTCTTGTTCTCCCTTCTAAGAGTGTGGAAAAAGAAGAGGTCAGAGAATTTGTTCCACAACAACCGTGTCTCATCTCTTCCAAGGGGGAAAACATTATGGTAGGCACATCATCAAGTGGTGCACATCTGCCAGTCCTTACTTTACCGGGGAGTGCGAAAGCTTTCCCTTTGATTTGTTCGGATGTTCTTGTCATTTCGTTATATAACATGGTAGCACCTTTAGCCCTGAAGGAAAGAAAAGCAGGGCAACTGAGCCATGAATTATTGGAGGCCCAAAAACGCATAGCTGACTTAGAGAAAGAAGTTGCAGAACAACTTGGGCGCCAAAATAAATCGGAACAAAATGCCAAGGATGTTTTTGATCCGGCGGCCAAGTGTAAAACGAAACTGAAAAACCTTCTGGCGAAAGAGGAAAAAATGGCTGAAAAGCTAGTCCCTACAAAACTAACTCAACCAAACCCTGAGTAGCTCGTTGTCGCAAATCAAAATAGGTCGCGATCATAAAGTTCGTTCCTTGGCTGCTCAGAAAATTCAAAATCATTTCCTCCGCCAATTGGTGACGAAAGGGAAAGCAGATATCAACGAGCTTCGGGTGAGGAGTAAAGAAGAAAATAATCGTTTCGCTGCTTCCTGTAAAAGGATTATGGAACGGGAGGTAGCTGATGCGAAAGCTGCTTATGTTTTGGATTTTCATAGCCAATACCCCCAACTTCCTTTGGGATCGATGTGGTTGGATGTTCCAGAGGAAGAACGACCTGTTGGGGTTGTTTGTGAAAGCGATGATCCTGGCAACAACAGTTCATCTGATGCCACAGATCCCGACGACGCAGCCCCTTAATTTTCTTAAAAAATGCCATGCTTTTGGAATGTGTTTTTTTGTTTATTGTTTCCATCGGTATTTTTTGTAATATTTGGCTTGTTCTTCATATCCGATGTATTTTTTTGTTTAAAAATTCAATACTAATCGTATTTTGTGTACTTATGTTTACTATCTTAAACTGGTAGATCCGTACCGTTTAGGATACGTACCGTTTCCGATTGGGTTGGGATAAAATATTGTCGACCATTTAAGAACTGAGAAAACACCTTAAGTGTCTGGATAAAATATTGTTAATCAGTTAAGAACTGAAAAATCCCTTAAGGTTCGGGATAAAATATCGTAGATCAGTTAAGAACTGAAAAAACCTTAAGGTTTAGGATAACCTATTGTAGATCAGTTAAGAACTGAAAAACCCTTAAGATTCGGGATAAAATATAATTTGTTGATCAACCGGAGCTGAATTGTTTTTATCAATACCTAAGATTGTATATGCCAACTCGTCAGTTGGGAAATTTTTTAGGTTCGAATTTCAACGAATATTTAATTGAAAAAGGCTAGGATAAAATTTAATAATATCGGTTGTCATGGACATCTCGTTAAAACCTTCTTGCGCCAGCAAAGTAGGAAAGAGTGTGCCCCAATTAAAAGTGTTTACAAATAGTCGAGCAATACAATGATAAACTGAAAATTTTAATCTAAATATAACTTGAGATGCTCAATGTTCCACATGAGTCGTAAGAGTTTATCATGTTTGTCTTTGATCCTATAAGTACTAGTCTTTAATTTCTCAACCACCTGATGCAGTCCCTCCCAATTTGGTGTCAATTTCCCGAGAGCCTTATCTTTTGTGTGTAGGAAAACCCATCGCAAGACCATGTCGCCTACCTTGAATTCCCTTCGCTGAACCTTCGAAGCGTATCGACTTCTCACCAGTGTTTGGTAGTGCAGCGAGTTTCGGTGTACTCGACTCCGCCTTTTCTTCAGTCAAATCTAGGAATTTTCTTCCGTATAGTTCCCGACCCTATAAGAAGGGAAAATCTTCTATGCTGGTGTTACCGCGTCCATACCATAAACAATGGCGTAAACTGATTCTTGTGTTGTTGTTCGAGGATTTGTTCGGTATGCCCATAGAACCTCCTGAAGGTAGTCCGGCCATTTTCTAGTCTTTCCCTCCAAATTCTTTTTAAGGTCATCCAAGATCGTCATGTTCGTAATTTCAACCTGTCTGTTAGCTTGTGTGTGAAAATGTGTTGAGAAAATCTGTCGGATACCGTGAGATAATCAGAACTTTATCATTTCACTGTTGTCAAATTGAGGGTTAGTCGCTGCGGGATCCCATATCGGCAACAAATGTTGGACCAGATAAACTTGATCACATCTTTAGCCTTTGTTCCCGATAGCGGTTCCGACTCGACCCACTTGGAGAAGTAATCTACAGCAACCACTATCATCTGTCTCCCTCCATACGCCGCTAGGAGTGGTCCAACCAGATCAATCCCCCATATATCGAATGGGAGCCCTTCTGAAATAGACTTTAGTCGGATGGGGTGTGAATTACGTTTGCAATCTCTGGCAGGTATCGCAAGTTTTGACCATGATCTTTGTGTCGTAAGCTATCGTCGGCCAATAAAACCCTGCAAGTAGATCCCTCCTGATTAACGTTTTGAATCCGCAATGTGCTGCTCCTTCTCCATCGTGAAGCTCGGATAATACCATTTGTGACTCACTGGTTCTGAGGCACCTTAGCAAAGGTCTGCTAAAATATTTTTTATATAGAACCTCCCCCAAAAGCAAATTTTCTCGGGCCTTATTTCGCACTTTCTTCGCTAAGCATTTATCTTTGGGTAACAACTGTTTGGTTAATAAATTCTGAATGTCTTTTTTCCAGTCTGAATTGGTTATCGTAGATAGTTGACAAGCGATATCAGGTTGGTTTTCTAACTCTGGTCTTTTCATGATTGACGGGCATTCTTGGTTTATGATCCACGGTAGCTGTCAGTATACGATATGGTGGCTAAGGAGTTAGCGATCACATTTTCGGTTCTAGGAACATGCTCATAAGCCACTCTCTTGAACGATGCTGTCAGAACTCGTAAGGCGTCTAGATACTGGACTAGGTGCTCTTTTCTTGCCTCTGATTGTCCCGACACATGATTTACCAACAACTGAGAGTCACTAACCAAGCGAACACGTTCTGATCCACAAACTTGAGCCAACCTTAAACCGAAACAAATTTCATGGTGCATCGTTATCCCCTTAGGGGTAGTGATTTGGACGCCTGCCCTGCGTCTGCTGACATTTGATCCTCCATATGTTCGAACAACCCGCTCATCGGGGTCAGCACTGTCTTGTGTTTCCATTTCCTCGGGTCGGTTTGAGTGGAACTCTACCAAAAAATCTGCCAAGACTTGACCTTTTATAGCAGTTCGTGGTTTGAATTTGATGTCGAAATCCCCAATTTCACTGACCATTTAGACATGCGTCCCAAAATTTCTGGTCTTTCCAAGGCATTTTTTAATAGATAGAAGTCTGAACCACTATTATGTGGACTTGGAAATATGGGCGGATTTTTTGTGATGTGGTTACTAGAGCGAGAAAAAGGGTCTTTGGGGCATGCCCTATTTAGGTCGGTGAAGTCCACGCACATTCTCTATTTGTCATTTTTCTTTTTCACCAACACCGGGTTCGATGTCCATTGCAGGTATGGAGACACCGGGTTCGATGTCCATTGCAGGTATGGAGAAAAAGGGTCTTTGGGGCATGCCCTATTTAGGTCGGTGACTTTTCACAAAAATCAAACGAAAAATTTGTTCCAATTTTCAAAAACTTTCCTTTGGTAAATTCATAGTTCTCACAGTCCTCGTCTGTGGAAAACAAGATGAGGGCCTCCCGGGGGTCGTCTACTGGTTTGACCCCGATGCCGACCCCGCTAATTGTTAATCCCTTGCTTGTACCATCTCTTGATCATTATTAACTGCTCAAAGTGTCTCTGTAGCATTCTCTCGCCGCTTTCTGACTATTTCGTACTACGCACACATTATTCTCGAACATGTACTTCGAGCACTGGTGGATCGTGGATGTTACCGCATGCATTCTTGATAGCCAAGACCTGCCAAAAATGAGAAGCGGGTGCATCGATGACCACAAACAAGACCGTCACTTCCTTTCTGAAAGGTCCTCGTCCCAGTTGAACCAAACCTTCAAACTTACCAAATACTACCGCAGTTGACCCCGTCAATCCAAAGATAATTTTGTCCGACCTGGAAATGACCGGTGGTTTTTTTAACTGAGCGTAAGTTAACAAGAAAATTATGGTTGCAGAACTCCCAGTGTCGACAAGAATTCTCCACACTTCCTCTCCCGTGATCGCGGCTCCAATAACGACCGCATCCTCATGAGGGCCCGCAATGTCACTCATGTCATCGTCGTCAAACACAATAGAGGAGAAGGGCGGCCATGTAGATGAGGTGACGTTCTGGCTTCTAACTGGTTATTTAAGTTCATAATGTGTCGTTTTCGAGAACATTTTGTGATTCCTGCCATTGAATCACCCTCGAAGATCGTCAAAGACTCAGAAAAATGACATAAATCGCTAACATTTTTACTGCCTTCCTGTACCTCTTCCTCCATTACTCCAATGATGTTCTGATCTATATCGAGTTCTAAATACTCCATAGATACATCAAATAGTTCGGTCACCTCGGAAATAGCCATGGTTGTCTCTGGTTTTGGTACTGCAACGATTTCTTTTGAAGTCGCATTCTACTACACCTTATTTTTAGCGTAATTAGTCAACTGCCCATTCTCTATCAACATCGGTATTTCTTTTTCCAATACGATGCAATCCTTGGTATCATGTCCCACATCTTCGTGATATCTGCAATACTGATTATTCTGATTTCCCCGAGGAATCTGGATCGGGAAGGTCTTTCGAAAATGCACGCTATTTTTTGCCTTCTCGAAAATGGTAAACACAGACTTCGTGAGATCGGCAAAGTGAGCAAGTCGGATCCATTTATTAGATATTGGTCGGGTGGCTGTTTGATTGGTTTGCTTGGCGCGCTGCGGCTGAGGCACCGAAACCTTAGTCGGACCAGATGCCACCACGGGTGGCAGAGTACTTATCGGTTGTGGCCGCGGGATCGAGTTATATTTTAACAAATTCTGTTGATATGATACAACGACTGCTTGTGCGCTTTGCTGTACTTGCGTGTCCAACTCTGATGCTTTTGTCTCCTCAATCAAGATCTGCTTCTCTACCTGGGCCAGAAGTGCGGAAAAGGTAAATGCTTCATTCTTAGTTACGCTTGCTTCATAGGTCCTCGATACAATCCCAACCGGTAGCCTATCAAAGTTACACTTTCCACAAAATGATCGAGGTCGGTTTGTATCCACGTACCGTCTAGTGTAATCTCTCAAACTTTCACCCACCTTCTGGCGGTAGTTCACAATAGTGTCGTCGTTTGCCCGGAAATTTTTACTTCCGACGAACTACTGTTGAAACATGACCTAGAACATGCTAAAACTTTTTATACAACCTTGCAGTAATCGATTATACCACTTCGAAGCCCGATCTCTACAAGTCATTGAAAATTCATGGCAAAGTAACTTATCGCCATTGTCGAAGCGCGGCATAAAATTCTTGAACGCTTCTAAATGATTGTCGGGATCTTTCTTCTCGTCGTAATTTTCTAACTTTGATATGTCAAATCGCTTAAGGAGATGCCCTGACGAGATTTCGTCTGACAGTGGGGACAATCTCCAATTATGCCCAAAACTAAAAGCACCACTTCTCAGACCTTCGGTGGGGATGTCATACAAAGCCTCTTTGTTTGGATTGGTGAACGGACTCCCGATCCTGTACCCATAATTTTGGCTTCCATAAGGGAATTGTACCTGTGGTAGAACCACGTGTTTTTCTTTACTCATTGTAACTATTTTAAATTTGTCAATGTCTTGATTAAAATAAGTTGACGTAGTAAGTGGAAAATACATTTTATTAATGACTATCAAATATATGAATCTAAATAGACACTCAAGTATTAAACATAAATAACTTTTCACACTTAAATTTGAAATTAAATAGAATCTTCTACAACTAAAACTTAAACTTTTGTACACAAAATACCTCCAAGGAAAAAAAAGTTAAAAGACCAACATACCTTGTTGACCAATAGGATTTTGGGGACCTTACTGTTATCCCTGAAGACCAATCCGTTGAATTTGATAACGAAGATCATCTTCAAATAAATTTGATGATGAATATTCCTTCGTTGATCACCGTCAATATCACTTTAACCCGCTAGACTCTGAAAACGATATGGTTGAAGAATAATATGCAGAGATAAATTTTCTGAAGAATCTTTATATAGTTATGTGTCTGAGGATCCGTCTAGAGACTTCCTAATTTTCCATACTGTTCAAGATAGTATCCAATCATCTAATTTCTCTTATTTATAGATAAATAATATGTAAGGATGAAAGAAGAGTCAGAAATAACTAGTGGTGACTTTAGGAAGACAAAGATTCCAATGGCTGAAGTTCTCAAGATATTTCATTTTGATTTTATGTGGTTTAAAAAATATTTTTGTAATTGGTTGTTTTGGGTTAAATACATGTTTCTATACAAAGTCCATATGAATTTGTATGTTTTATTTTATTTTGTGCATTTTTATTGCATAGTGATATTTAGTTTTTTGTGCCAACCATTATTATTATTAAAACGTTAATTAATTGTGTACTACATATCAAGTTTAGTGTTTCTTCATGATTGTCCGGTTGACATCTCTTGTATAAATTTGGTCACAAGTTGTGAGTTTTCTTGCAAAATAATAAATTTACGAATTACATTTTTTCGAAACATAAGGAAACATATTTTACGAAACATAAGCTTGTATTACAAAACATGGATAAATCTTACTTGCAAAACCTTGTTAAATGTATTAACCAAACCTGATAAATTTTATCTTGTAAAACATACATAAATCTGACTTGAGAAACCTTGTTATAAATGTAATTTTTTAAACCTGAATAATTATAACTTGCAAAACATGCCAAAATGATATATTAAACATGCTAAAAATGACTTGCAAAACATGTCTAAACCAGACTTGTGAAACCATAATAAAATCAAATTTGTGCAAAAGAGCTTACATCTGAATTACGAAACATTCAGAATATAAATGTAATTTCAACTACAAAACAAATATTTTTTATTTGTTAAATATCCATTAACTATGTACCTCATCCACAGTATGACTCTTATTTTCAATAAGTGGTTCATTATTCTTATATACCTCTCCTTTTTGTTGAGTATTGGAAACAAGTTGTGGATTTGTCAACAAAAGATAGTTTTACGAATTACACGTTTGTGAACGTAGGAAAACATGTTTTGTTGAACATGCCTAAACATGACTTGTAAAACTTGGTTAAATATATATTTGCAAAACCTGACATAAACTGACTTGCAAAATTATTAGAAAATAAGACTTGGAAACAAGCAGAACGTCAACTTGAGAAACATACTTAAACCTTACTTATGAAGCCTTGTTAAATATCATCTTGTGGAACATTACTACAACCAACTTGCAAAATCATTGCAAAATGAAACTTGTGAAACATGACTAACTTCAATTTGCGAAATATGCTAAAACCTGATTTATGAAACATTTTTAAATGTACATTTTCAAAACACGAGTAAAACTTACTTAAACATATTTGACTTTTAACTGTGAAACATGCCTAAACCTAACTTGTGAAACCTTACTAAATTTACATTTTTTAAATCTTTATGAAATATATACCTCATCCGCAGTATCTCCAATTGGCAGCTTGTATTCATTATGTACATCCAAATCAACGGGAAGATCATCATGATTTACCCCCATATGTTTAAAATATTTTTGTACCTCCATATTTACAAGAGGGTGAACTTGCTCCCCAATATTTTCAACCTCTTTATGCTCATTCCTATTTAAATGAGTACTATCATGTTTTACCCTTACAATTTCACAAGGAATTATATTATGTACATCTATATCTACAATGGAGCTTCTTCATATTCCTTCATGTTTTCAGTCTTCTTTGTTTCCTATATATACTACACAATCTCTTTCGAGTCCATACGAGTTCATTGGGGTGAATGATGAGGTGAAGTCTTTTTGATATCTTTTCTATTATAAACCTCTATTATATGCATACCCTTCTTCATTTATTACATTTATATCATTGGACTACACTAAAGACAATTGTATAGTTGAGTTCACTTAACCTTCCTCCAAGTCTGCATACTTTTTTAGGCTTTTGATATTTTGATTCAAGATTATTAACCTTTTGTTTATAGTTTATGTTAGTTATTTAATTTTAACAACATGTTTTCAAATATTAGCATTTTCTTCACTTCGTAGTTCATATTTTTTTGCTGAGCTTTGTGCTTTTTTTAAAAAAAATCACAGGAATCTCTTATACTAGTTTATTTTGTGGCATCACCATGAAGTTATCATTATCTTCCTCATCATTGGACTCCTTACCACCTTCATTATCATAGTCTTCTTCTCCAAACTCATGGTCATTTTCTTCTTGTTGTTCCTCTTTGCCTTCTTCATTTCTTGTACAATATTCTTCATTTATTTTAAATACCTCTCTTTCGACATTAGTTAGAAGAATATCTAAATTAGAAACTTTTAAGTAAAATGTTTTCTTAAACAATACAAATATCTGATTTACATATAGTTACGAAATTCATACACGTAAATTTGGAAAAAAATAGACATATACAATTTTTGAAATAAATAAATCAATTGCAAATTTAGAAGAAATATATTTTTGAAACAAGGTTTGTAAACAATTTAAAAATTAGATATATCCATGACTTGCAAAACATAATACTACCAAACATTTGTGAAATCAGAGGTAAATAACATGAAAAAGGTCTTGTAAAAATATTTACATAATTAGAGTAAACTAATTTACGATATATAATATTTTTAACAATTTACAAAAGTAGAGGTAAATAACTTGTGGAATAATGCCTATAGAAAATTGTATAATTAGATAAATCTATTTTTTTAAACATGGAGTTTTCAAATATTTACAAAATTAGTGATAAATAACCTGCGAAACATGGTTGGTAACACATGCAGTCTTTTAATACTTCTAAATAAATCATTTAAGATTTTTTCATAGATTTTTTCTAGTTTAGTTCACTTTAGAATTAAGTCTATGTCAACTAGTTTTGCTAATATCGATGTGTATTCAAAAAAATGGATGCACCCAAACGTTATGAAAAATAAATAACAAGACTAATTTAAAATTTAGTTTTTTTGGTAAAAACAAAAGGGATAAGCTGCTAAGCACTAGCATTGCGATACAGCCTATAGGTTTTGTAGGCTTTAGTTTTTATAAATGTTAACCAATGTCTCATTTATCGCTTCAACCCAGTTGTATATGTTAATTTGTTTTGATTTTTTTTTATAGTGAACCATTATTGTTTTTGTTAACGGAAATAATAATATACATTGACTAAATAATTTATTATAGTCAATATTCAAACGTAATCTAATATTGATATTATTAGATTAGATTTTATTACAGTAGACTAGTATAATAATAAGATATTTTCAGAGCCTATATATATGGCTTTAACTTGTACTGAAATTCTAAGTTATAATAAATCTTTTCTAGTTCTTACATGGTATCAGAGCCATTAGGGTTTCTATAAAACAATCTAGATGGAGGAAAAGAAAAGTATGTCTGATTTGGTTCATGTGATGAAAAAAATCACAGAACAAAAATTGAATGGATCCAATTACATAGATTGGAGTAAAACAATTCGTATCTATTTACGAAGTATAGAAAAAGATGACCATTTGATACAAGATCTTCCTACGGATGACACAGCAAAAAATTAAATGCGTGATGATGCTCGCATTTTTCTTCAGATACGAAATACAATCACTACTGAGGTACTTAGTCTTGTTAATCATTGCGAATACGTTAAAGAGTTAATGGAATATCTGGAATTTCTATATGCGGGAAAAGGTAATATATCGCGTATCTATGATGTCTGCAAGTCTTTTTATCGTACTGAAAAACAAGATAAGTCTCTTACGGCATATTATATGGAGTTCAAATGCATCTACGAAGAACTTAATGTTTTGTTACCCTTCAGTATTGATATTAAAAGTCAGCAGTTGCAACGAGAACAAATGGCTGTAATGAGTTTTCTTGATGGTCTTCCTTCGGAGTTTGACAGTACAAAATTTCAAATCCTCGCTGGATCTGAGATATCATCTCTACATGAAATTTTTGCTAGACTTCTTTGAACCGAAAACTCGCAGCTAGTACAATCTGTCACTAGTGCATTAATCAACACCAATAAACCTAGTTTTTCTGATAATCGGGATGGTCATAATGGTCGTGATGGTCGTGGTGGTCGCGGCGCTTATAGTTAAAATAATCGTGGCAGATCTGGTGTTCATGGTGGTCGTGGTGGATATAACGGTTATGGTAGTCGTGGTAGATCAAACTATCGTCGTAATCGTGGTGGGTACAGTAATCTCCCTCAGTTTTCATTCAACCTTATTTCTATTAGCCAACTTACTAAAACACTAAATTGTTTTGTTACCTTTTATTCCTATCATTGTTTGTTTCAGGATATTACGACGAATACAATAATTGGTAGAGGGCATAAGAGTGGAGGTCTCTACTGTATTGATAAAGACTACCATACATCTATTGCGTGTTCTAGTATTACATCTTCATTTGAAGCACACTGTCGTATGGGTCATCCATCTTTAATCTCTTTAAAACAACTTTATCCTAAATTTCGGCATTTGACATCATTAGAATGTGCGTCATGTAGATTTTCTAAACATCATCGTCTTCTATCATATCCTCATATTAATAAACGGGCTACGTTTCCTTTTGAAATAGTTCATTCAGATGTTTGGGGTCCTTGTCCTGTTGTTTCTAAAACTGGTTTTAAATATTTTGTTAGTTTTGTTGATGATTATTCCCGTGTTACATGGCTATATTTAATGAAAAATCGTTCTAAGTTATTCTCAATATTTTGCACGTTTGTTGCAGAAATAAATACCCAATTTAATTGTCCTATTCGTATTTTTAAAAGTGATGATGGTAAAGAATATTGTTCAAATGCATTTCAATTATTTATAGAACAAAAAGGAATGATTCACCAAACTTCGTGTGTGGACACGCCATCTCAAAATGGTTTTGTTGAAAGAAAAAATAGACATCTTTTAGAGGTTACTCGTGCACTTCTTTTTCAAATGAAAGTACCGAAATTATTTTGGGCAGATGCTGTTTCCACTACCTGTTTTTTAATTAATCGTATGTCGTCTACTGTCCTTTCAAATAATATTCCATATTACGTGATTTTTCCATCTAAACCTTTATTTCCTGTTGAACCACACATTTTTTGTTGTACTTGCTTTGTTAGGGATGTAACTCCTACTCGTACAAAATTAGATCTCAAATCCTTAAAATGTGTTTTTTCTTGGATATTCTAGGTTTCAAAAAGGCTATAAATATATTTCCCCATCTATTCATCGTTACATAGTATCTAAGGATGTTACATTTTTAAAACATGTTCCATTTTTTCCTGGTTTGTCTAATGTCGATTGTCGATGATAATTTACTCATGTACACCACCGTTCAAAGATCTGATGTACCACCTCCATCATATCGACCACCTATTAGATATGTTTATTCTCGACGTAAAGCACCTCCTCCATCATGTCCACTACCAATTCCTTCGTCTCCAGATCCTGCTACAAACGATAATGATTCCACACCTGATCTCATTATTGCTCTTCAAAAAGGTAAAAGACAATGTACTTATCCAATTTCTTATTTCGCAAAATATGATCAATTCCCTTCTTCTACCCGAGCTTTTATTGCATCTCTTGATTCTATTTCTATTCCAAAAACTGTTCACGAAGCATTATGTCATTTTAGTTGGCAAGCTGCAATGTTTGAAGAGATAAGAGCATTAAAAGACACTGGTACTTGGAAGTTGGTTGATTTACCCAATGGTAAGAAAGCTATCGGCTGTAGATGGGTGTTTAATGTAAAAATGAATCTATATGGGACGCTAGCTCGTCTCAAAGCACGACTTGTTGCAAAAGGATATGCTCAAACCTATGGTGTTATATTACTCTGAAACCTTTTCTCTGGTAGCTAAGTTGACCTATATTCATTTATTTATTTCTTTAGCAGCATCAAATGATTGGCCATTACATCAGTTAGATATTACAAATGCATTTTTACATGGAGACCTCCAAGAAGAAGTCTATATGGAGCAACCACCCGAATTTGTTGCTCAGGGGGAGAGAGGAAAGGTATGTCGTTTGTATAAATCATTATACGGATTAAAACAAAGTCCTCGTGCTTGGTTCGGCAAGTTTAATGATGCATTAAATGAATTTGGGTTGAAGAAGAGCAGTTGTGATCAATCTGTCTTTTATAAATGTTCTGCAAATGAAATTATACTTGTTGTTGTATATGTAGATGACATCATTATTACTGGGAATGATACTAAAGGCATTTCATTGCTTAAAACATTTTTACATTCGCGATTTCAAACAAAAGATTTAGGACCATTGAAGTATTTTTTTGGGGGGGGGGGGTTGAAATAACAAGAAGCAACAAAGGTATTCTTTTATCGCAGGGGAAATATGTTCTAGATTTGTTTATGGAAATAGGAAAGCTAGGAGCAAAACCATGTAATACACCAATGGTTCCTAATTCGTAATTACTGAAAGATGACGGAGAATTGTTTAGTGATCCAGAAACGTATCATTGATTAGTAGGAAAACTCAATTACCTTATAGTAACTCGACCATATATTGCATATCCAGTCAGTGTTGTAAGTCAGTTTATGTCTTCTTCAACAGTTAATCACTGGGTAGCACTAGAACATATCTTGTGTTATCTCAAATCAGCTCCTGGACTAGGATTGTGGTATGGCAATATTGGTCATACAAATATAGAGTGTTTTGCAAATGCAGATTGGGCAGGATCTAAAGCTCATAGAAGATCGACCACTGGTTATTGCATTTTTGTAGGGGTAATTTGGTATCTTGGAAGAGTAAGAAACAAAATGTTGTATCGAGATCAAGTGCTGAATCTGAATATAGAGCCATGGCTCAATCTACTTGTGAGATAATTTGGATTTTCCAATTGTTAAATGATATTGGCATCAAGACTACCATGCCTGCGAAGTTATGGTGTGATAATCAAGCGGCGCTGCACATTGCGTCTAATCCTGTCTTTCACGAAAGAACGAAGCATATTGAAATTGATTGTCATTTTATCCGCGAAAAGATTCAACAAAATCTCATTCATACGAGATATGTCAAAACAGGAGAACAACTAGGAGATATATTCACAAAAGCACTCAATGGATCACGGATTACTTATATTTGTAACAAGTTGGTCATGATTAATATATATGCTCCAGGTTGAGGGGGAGTTTGATTTTATTTCAGTCTTTCGATCAAGCTTGCACTTCATGTATCAAAGCTACGACAGTTTTAAGTACTTTCCCCCAAGCTTGAGGGGGAGTGTTCACGGAAATAATAATATACATTGACTAACTAATTTATTATAGTCAATATTCAAACGTAATCTAATATTGATATTATTAGATTAGATTTTATTACAGTAGACTAGTATAATAATAAGATATTTTCAGAGCCTATATATATGGCTTTAACTTGTACTAAAATTCTAAGTTATAATAAATCTTTTCTAGTTTCTACAGTTTTCATCATGTTTGTAAAGAAGAATAAGGTCAAGAAAACATATAGTATAAGAAGAAGAACTATATCATGTTAGTGATATTTTTATGGAAACTAACAAGAAATTATAACATTTAGTAATTTTGGATTTTTTGGTAGCGATGATTTATTATATGTTTTAAAATGAGAGAAAAATCTAACTATTTTACAGTGGCTCACTTTTTCTAAGTAATGAAGAAGAGGACCGAAACATGCCATTGAAAGACTCTACTGAGACAAAGATGTGTTGTCAAGAACGTAAAAGAGGTATGATGGTCAGTTGGTGAGATCTTGTATGGATCATACATGGACGGTAGTTAGAGTCGGCAGCTCTCCTTAGGTTTCCCTCGTCTGGGATCTTTACGGAAGAGGATCAAGTTGGCCCTTGCGGACAGCTTGATGTATTATCTTCCTTCAACCCTTTAAGTGAAATGCGGCAAAAAGAGAGAAAATCTATGGACCGAACCCATCGTCTCCACTAATAACTTTATTATAAATTAACTGAAAAATAAGAAGTTTATCACATATATCACGACTCATTCTCTAGAGATATGGCAAGTTTCCCAAAAACAAATTTCACATATTCGTATTAAAAAGGTTCATAAACATAACATGCTCATAAACGATGTAAAGAAGTTGCTTACTTCTTTTTTGGAGCAGTGGTATTTTTCACGTCCAGTACCCTAGAGACATTCATAAATATTTGAGTTGTGAAAGAAAAAGATACATAATTAGAAACATTACATTGAATGGTTCAGGTTAATTTGGTACCAAAGAATTTTTATCGGAGACCCGAGAAGAGGCGGTGAGTTATTTTTTATGCAAGAGAGGTGGAGGTGCCGAAACTTCTTGCATTTATGTTTTTTCATATGTGGTAGATCATTGTGCATAAACAAACACATCATACATGACATATGGCATGTTTTGTAGGCTTCCATGAGCCCGCTAACTGGAGTTATTGTGAACAATGAGAGATCATAATAGGGAATCAAAACTTTTGATTGTTGGTCGTCCAACTATTACTTGTGATTCGCAATAAAAAATTACATGATTGGTGGATTCAAGTTAGTCATACAAAGAATACAATATGATGGTGTGTTAAATCATCAACTTAGAAAATTGTTTCATATGGATAATTTACCATGAATGATCGTCAGAAGAAAAAAAATAGTGTCATGGAATATTGTATATATTTCAGAAAAAACAAATTATCCACTCAACACTAGGTGTTGTTTGAGAATGGCCTAATACGGAGCTTTTATCTAGAATATTTATCTCCTTTGCTGGGATCAATAAGTACTCATCATCGTAATTTGTACTTGGAGGTGGCAGATCATTGATGAGATTTTATATTTATTGCTTCTCGATCTCATATGAGAAGGTCAACACCAATTAATGTTATATATTATTATTATTGAGACTTTTAAATTACTATGTAGATGGTAATGGTGTATAGTATTTTGACCGTAGTAAGTGGTAAACGTAAACATGAATTTCGTCAAAACGAGATATTTTTCGTCAAAATGAGGTATTTTTCGTTTTCCACTTTGATCTTATAAAAGTGGATGACCATGGTTTAAGCCTGAAGAAAAATAGTTTTTACTAAAAGGTTAAAAAAATCTTTGTTTTATCCATTTGCACCAAATAAAAGAAATAAACCCCGCTTGAGAAAGGTCATATATATTTCAAGACGGTTGTTGATTCCAAAATCTTTGATTTAAAATCTTAAATTTTTCATATCTCAAAGTCACACCAAATAGCACCCCGGGTTTTGTGTTAGTCCTTTGAATATTTTGATGAAAAATAAAATAAAATAAAGACTAGTAAACTTTATTAGATAAAAAAGCGTAAGGCTAAAATCAGAACCGATTTCCCTATAATGAGACCTCCAAACTAAGTTTTTTTTTCATGTTTGTCAAATGATTATTTTTGTCCTTAAAGTATAGTAACTAATATTTCAGCCAAAAAACACAATTTCAACCTTTTTTCTCCAACCAAACCTCACTTAAACACTAACTCAAAACTATATAAAAAACCTAAATACATCCTACATTATGGATTTGAGTAATTTGAATGACGATTTTTTCTTACAATGTGGATAATTTTGCATTAGATGAATAGGAGCGTTTCACGACCATCTGGATACACAAGTAGAGGTAGATTTCTAAGTTTTTTTTAAGTTTAGTACAAATATCGCATGAATCGCGCGCTAGGATGGATGAACTGTGAATCCAGAGTGCGTGAAAATTCATGAATTTAGGCTAGATGTTCGTGGACAAATCGCAAATACATGCTTTATGATTTTAACCAATTCACGAACGATGAATTCGTAATTTGGTCGAAATCACGAAGCCTTCGTTCGCGATTTGGTTAATTATTTAAGTAGTTGAAGTTCGTGATTTTGCACAAATTGGTTGTCTTGTACGCATGATATTGGCCAGTTAAGTGCATTATTTAGCGCGATTTAAGAATATTTCGATATAAGTAGTTAGAATTAAGTAGATTTTGATATAATTTCATGTGTTTTGTAGGATTCGGAGAAACCGCCATGTTCGATGGCTGATTACACTAATAAATCGGACTAGCAATCGGTGAGTTATATTATCATATGTATGCATTAGTTTTTAATATCAAGTGTTAGAATTCTAATCTATCTAATTTTATGTTATAGAGCGGAGAGTTCTGACTCGAGCCTAAAATGGGCAATCGACGCAAATCTATTTTGATTTGAGCGGAAAATAATGATTAAGTACACGCATTGCTTGTTTTTTTTATCACATGGACGAATACTTTAATTTTATTTCATTATCGTTGGGACTTTAAAGTTTATTGTAAGACAATATTATTTATATTAATCTATGTAGTTATTCCAAAAAAACTTTTGGGCAAAATTCTTGCAAATTTTATCAAAAAAAATACCAAAACATAAATGCCCAGATTTGAACGCAGAGTTCGCGATTTTGATCAAATATTGAACTCAACCTTCGCTATTTTGTTCGAATTACGAAAGTGGAGCCTGCGATTGTGTTCAAATGGCAGACTCATTGTTCACGATTTTGGCTTTCACGCAAACGTTGTGTTTGCGAAGACTACTAGAAATATTACCATTTTTAATTTTTTATATTTTCAAGGTTTCCAAACTAAAGATTTTTTATATGAATCTTATACTTTAGTCATGTAGCACTACTACTGAAAAAATGAACGCAAAAAAATAAAAATTAAAAATTGACTAAAAATAGGTCGAACAACAACTTAGGAAATCATAAAACTCAAACGATAATTTAGCAAATCATATATACTTAAAGAATAATCAAGGAAAGCATAAAATGAAACACCAACTAAAGAAAACATTTGCGATAACTCTTGTCAACGAAGTTTATTTGTCAGGTCAGTTTCATTTCATCAACTTCATTTCGCAATCTGGTAGTCCACCGCAGCAGCACACATTTTCTCGCCTATGATCGTAGATATGTAGGCATGGACAGTAACCAGCTGATCCTCCATTAAAGCAGCAGGGACTCGGCAGTTGAACAAATTAAACACAGCATGACACACTCTTCGAGGCATGCTGAAAATAGAAAAACATATTATTATATACCAAATCATATCCAAAACAATTTCACAACACCCTAATATGTATTTACATGGAAAACATAAACAATGACAAATAATGATCAAGTCAATTAGATGTTAATCATGATTAATCTAATAAAACAGTATAAATCGTGAGCACTAAGTGCCCAAAGTACGCAAAATCGCATACACCATGTTCGCGATTTCGGCTAAAATTATGTACAAAACCGCGAATGTTTTGTGCCCAAAACATTTGGATTCTCGAACCCAATCGCACCGAATTTGGCATTTCTGGGCACCTGGCATGCATGAAATCACTCGATCCATAGGTTATACTTATATATTCCAAAACATGCAAATTTCAACCAAATCTAGCAAGTAACATATCAAAATGTACATAAACACCTAACTAAACATATATTTATAACCACAATTCAAAACAACAATACAAATCATAGGAAAATCGATTTTATAAACCGAAGCTAAAAGTCTAAAAATAACAAAAAAATATCAAAGTAAATTCAGTAGAAATTACGCCAATACATAAAGAAAACATACATTAACGTAGTTGCAAGCTTGGATTTGAGAAATCTAACGTTTTTGAATGGGTAAATTGAAAACTTTTAAAATTTGGAAGAGATAAAATAGTAGAAAATTGATAAATATAAGTATTTATATAGCATTTCTGTAAATATTAAGGCCTTATTATAACCAAAATAGGTCTCATTCTAGTAGAATCTCATTATAAAAAAAATCTCAATTTAACATCCATAAAAATACTGATTTTATCTACTAGAATCTGAACGTTTGTGAAAGTTGAAAGAATTTGATAGTATTTGAAATAATAACTATTTGTCGTTTTGACTAAGTCACAACTCACAAGTTCGAGACTGAGGCTTAAATCGCTGATTTGTCCCTCGACTATCACGTGTTCTGCTATTTAGTCCCTCGACAAAAAAAATCACGGGTGATGATCCCTTGACTATCAAAAATCTATAATTGCAGTCTCCGCACGTCGTTTTTATCTTGGTGTTGTCACGTGTCACCATAGTTAAAGGGTTTATGTTTCATAGATAGTCCATTGACTATTAATTCCACTTTTACCCTTTGAATTTAATGTTTTTTTAATATTTTTTATTTTTATTTTTTCTCGTGTCACCATAGTTAAATGATTTTCGCTTATCATAATCAAAACTCATAGTGCTCTTTGCTCGTGTTCGTTCTTATTTGGGGGAATCCCCCCTTATCACTATCAAGATTCTATATCCAATCTTCTGGGGATGAATGACACTAAGGTAAAAAATACTAATGACATAGTTAGTATCAATTTTTTTAGAGTAATTGAGACTTTTTAAATATTAGTATGGCACGGTTTGTATGTTTGCAGCACCTTTACCAATGATCTTGAACCAACGAGGGAATGGCTTGAAGTAATGTTCAGTATTATTGGTACTGAGTGGATTGTTGCTTTTCACGTTATTAATCGGATATATCCAAGTTAGTAAAGATTATCCAGAGGTTTTATGTCATATTAGTTATGTAATTTGTTATTTTAACTCTGCATTGCTCTATTTAAATAATTTGTTTTTTTTAAAAAAAAACGAAAAACAAAGGAAAAGGAAAACATTTTGAGAAAATATAAATATATATATATATATATATTAAAAAAATATTAAATTCAAAAGATAAAAATGGAATTAATAGCCAAGTGAACTATCTATAAAACAAAAACTATTTAACTATAGTGACACGTGGCAGCACAAAAATAAAAAGCACGCGTGGAAGTCTTCGACAAAAAAAAACGTGATAATCAGAGATGAATCAGCGATTTAAACCCCATATTGATATATTATTTTAACTTTATTTCTTTTATTCTTCTAATTTTAAATATATTTTTTTATCATTTTAGCAATATTGTATGCTGAGTTAACCAATTAGGCAAAGTATTTGACAGTAATATTCAATTTCATCACGCTTTCCAAGAACAAAAGGTGCAATACCTATCTCCCGAACAAAAGGTGCAATACCTATCTCCCAGACTAAAACATGCTTTTCTCATACTACAAAATTCACAAGCTTCGGACAGCCTTTTTCATACAAGTCACATGGAATATGTTTTTCTCAAACTACACAATTCACAAGCTTCGGGCAGCCTTTTCATACAAATCACGAGGCCAGTTCTGACTCGTATTGTTTGCCAGAAATCCTGCAATCTGCAAAACCAGAGAAACCAAGTAAAAATCCGAAATACTAAACTGACTCCAGAATGAATACTATAAAAGCAAAAAAGAACCAAATGAAAATCAATATATGAGGTGGATTCAAATCAACCTAAATCACTGCATCCATTAATAACTTTACCCGATATATTATAAACCATAACCAAAAAAATTACTTAAAATTCTCAACAAAACAATTTAGTCTTTCAGTACCTTAGTTCTCATTGCGCGAAGGGATCCATCGGAATCATTTACATTGTCGAGACAAGTAAAAGCCACCTTGAGTAGATCTGGGATACAAGCTTGGACATGAGGGGATAGACTTTGGAACATATCAGATGTGATGTCGGGGCCACGTGGATCCAATGGAAGGAATGGAAGTTTGGCAACCTCCCTAAGAGCATCAAGATAATTGCCTGTTCTTGCCAGCTTATGGATCGATAGTATAGCCTCAAGCTGTCTCAAAACAGTCTCTTGTTCCAGCACACGCTCTCTCTCATGGAGACTGCATAACAACAAATTCAAGCAACTGTCATAAACAAAGATCCCGATAACATAGATATTCACAACCTAATGACATAATGTTTTGGCCAAAATCTCTGAAAGTAATTCAAGTATATTTGCCTGATGATGTGATGTCCTATTGGAGTATATAATACTGTGTTGCACTAAGGGATCGTATAAGTAAAATATAAACTAATATAAATCCACAGATAATAAAAGTTGTTTTTTGGAAAGTCAGGTTGTTTGGTATCTAATACAGAAACCAATTTTTGAGGTTAAGGACAACACTTGAAATGAATACGAGAACCAAAAAGAAATAATAGTCTTTTATGAAAACATGTGTCATGAACAAGCACATAAAAAATTTATCAAGTTAAAAGACAGTTATTTTGCTTATTGGCCTTTCTTAATCTTAGTTTAAGCTAATCAGTCAAAAAACGAGGTAGCTTATTTAAGATTAATTAGTTGGATCAGTCAAATACTCTTTTTGCTTATAAGCTTATTGAAGGCACCAAAGGACCTCTAATTTTAATTTGACGCCATGTACACTCACCAACTTCATACAAGAATTTTATTCACCGTTTAAAATAAACCGACAATAGTTGTTTACCAATAACTCAACATTTTAAGAATTACCTGTCTTGCGGATGATACTTGAATGTTTCTAGAATATCATTGCCAGATTGAACTAGGCCAGCATACTGACTTTCTCCATCTATTCTTCCACGTGAGAGAGCATATATTGCTTCAGAGAAACACTTATTAATTGTATCCAAAGCGGCTGAAAATGCTCCAACTCTCTTCTGAATTTCTATAGACTAGTAACCATGGAATGATAGTACCAACAAGAGATGAAAGCAATTGGTTAACTAACTCTACAAGAAGGAAAAGGACAGAACACATAGCTACAATACTAAAATAAGGCTAGAATCAAGCATAAGCTCTTCTAAAAATTTTAAGCTTCCAACTTAACTTCTTCACTGTATCTAAAACACAATTATTTAGAAAAACGATATATACACCTAAGAAAGCCTAATGTGTCAGTGTCACATATATATTTCCCTCTTGGTTTATTTATATGCATATGGAGTTGCATTTATTTATTAATAACATTTATAATAATTCTACAAACTCACGTTCTTAGAAACAAATCATTCATTTACTATAAAACCATTACTTTTATGTTGTCAAACAACCTTTAGGGCAAGTTGTAAACTAATGTATACTTCTTCGTTAAAATCAAGAGCTTCCAACTTGCTAAATGAAGAAACTAAGCAGGCATTTGAAAGTGAAAGAACAGAGAGAGAGAGAAATTACTTTATCATACAGTCCAGCATCCTGACACTGGCCTGCTACTTCAAGCAGGAACTGTTGCCTTAATTTAAAATCCGGAAAAAATCTTTTCAATTCACCTTCTCCAGCACCTCTTGAACCAAGCAAAAGATAAGTTCCACCATCGCGTAACAGTACCTCTGCAAGAAGTTGCTTCAACATCATGTTTTTCTGCCTTTGTTGATCAACACTACCAGTGCCACTCCATGATGACTGACCACCTCCAACTGCAGCAGCAGCTTGAGCATAATATTCCAGTGTCATTTGGAGATTACCAGCACGTAAATACATTGACCCATACTGCCTCATTAGGCTTGATGCTTCAGCATAAGCATCCATAACTCCTTTTTTTTGTTCAGACAGGACAGAACGATCAGCTAGAACAATGGCTATATGCACAGCGTCAGTGTTGAAATCTTCATCTCCTACTTCTTTGGACATGTGGAGGACAGCGGGTAGCAACTGGATACTCAGAAGCAATACATATGGATATACCAAGGGGTCCTTTCCGTTCTTTGTATAATAAGATGGCTCAAATTTGTTTAGATAAACCTGCAAGTCATCTAAACTGTATGGTACCAGACCGTCACTCATAACAACAGGTGAGGCAGAGTCTCGAACAGCTGAGAGTTTAAACCACATAAAATCTTCTATCGTGTTAAAAAGTGTGGGCAAATCTCTCAGCAAACGATGAATTTGCCTGCGAGATCCAGAAATCATAGCATATAGCAACAACTTTTTCTTGTCGTAAGAAGCTCGACCCACTCGGTCCCCGGCCAGAAACATCTTCTCGCATTCTTCTGCAGCAGTTTGTGCAATATAAACCGGCACAGCTCCTGCGTTGTTGATCCACTCTGTAAGCTGCCAAAGTAACTTAATGAGTAAGGCTGATAATACAATTTTATATATTAAGCAAAACAAATAGTACCAGAGGAGCAAACTGGTGCGAAGAGCGAGAATTAAGAGCCACTTGTCTTGCTTCATCATAATAGCCACTTCTCAAGCAGAAGTATATCTGTTAGACAAAGTCGCACACTAAAAATGAGATCCGGCAAGATAAAATAATTGTTACATTTGACAAGTGAAAAAAGCGAGCGAACTGATATGCATAAAAGTACATCAACGTCTATGTTAAAAAACTAATGGTCCATCCACATCAACAAATTTATTTGAAGACCATATTTGTTATATCATGTAATGGTAGCATATGGCATTTCGAAAGTAGTGTATGGTATTGTGACCCATTGCAAAACAAAAAAGATTAAAGGGTATAAGCCACTTAAAATTAAAACACCAAATCATCAAGACATCCAAATAGTCTTACGCAAATGCAATCTACTAAGCTAAAGCACAAAGTCTTTAATACTTGAAAGAACTTTTTCTTTAGAAAAAGATATTCCATGTATTGCAATAATAACAACTATGGTCAAGATATGATCAAGACTCATTCGTGTGACTCTTCAATCTTACCCGAGATCAGAGTTAAAGGGAATGAAACTGGAGCTCAAATAAAGATTAAAAACGGATAAAATGTTTTTACATCTTCATTTCTTCCATTGCGATTTCTTAAATTGCAAAACTTAAAACCCCATTACTTGGAAAATACTTATAGAGCAGTCATGAAAACACTGTCACACCCTCCCGCAACCTACAAGCATTCATTCAAGCTTGAGATGCTTGACAGTTCTTTTCTAGCCAAACCCTGGCACTATATAAGTATTGTTATACTTTTGCTAGCGGAAGAAAGGAAATGCGAACAATTTAGACCTTTCATAGCTAACTATAACTTTTAACTATAAATGATCTACACCAATCTGCAAAATCAAAATTATCCTGACCTGCTGCCATGTGGTATCAACTGGAGGCTGCCTGCGAGCATCACCTGCATCAAAATCTAGTATTCCATAATCCCTCAAACGGACCTGTAGAAACAAAACCAGATTAAGAAAAATCAAAACGAATAGGTAGTCGAACCCACAAACTTAAACTTGAAACAGAGGATGCAAGACTAACCCGCAGAAAAGCACGAATTAGTTGCAAATTTCCCATAGATCCACCAAGTGCAGCCTGTAATTAGATCATGGGGGAGGGAGTAGTGAGTTCTCTGAAAAAGAAGTTCCAGTTGAGAAAAAGAGCCTAAAGACAAGTCTGGAGAGGAGTTAAAGAAAACTTACTTTTGCAATACCAATTTCAGCAAAAATAAGATATAAGATAAAAAAAAAAGGGGAAATGTAAAGAGATATAGTTGGTATACTTACTTGTGTAGGATGGCTTTGAATTGTATCTTTTATATATTTTACATGCCCCCATTCGAGATGGCGCCTGGCACCAACTACTAATGACATCTTCGTCGGTACGCTTCTAACTGATTGCATCTCTGAATCTTCACCCAACATTGTCTGTCAGATTATTTCAGTAATCAGACACAAGGACAATTCACATGGGTAATACAATAGAAAGACTTGACATATTACAAGACATTAGCGTAAAACTACCTGAAGAAGATTCCATATTTTCTGCATAGTAACTGATTTTCCACGAGATGCTTCAATGCTCAAACTTTTATAAGCATCCTTGAAAGCTTTGGCAGGCTACAAAGGCATAAACAGTAAAAGCCCATACTTATTGCAAAACTATCACGAGGGTCAAAGATAGATACAGAAGAAAGATAGCCCGCGCCAAGCTTCCTATTCCTAAAATAAATAAATTAAGCACAAAAAGCATATCACGCAAAAAATGACAGTCAACACCCCTTTTTGGTTCTCAAAGAATTTTAAGGAAAATAGAAAACATTATAGGGCAAAATTAGTTTTTAAGTTAGGTAGTCAGGATATATGAGGATATAAAACTACCAAGCAAAAAGTTAAGGGAAGTTTTAATGAAGAATTTTCCATTTAATTATATTGCCTTCAAACTTTCCAAGAGCCTAAATGATTACAGCAACATGCTTGACTTATAACAGCAACACGATTAATAGGACGTTTCGTTTTTTTGCTAAGATGATATATAAAAAGCCTTACTTGGAATTGTGAACCATTCTCCCTTGCTCTGTTCAAATCCTTCACAACTTCAGAATATATTGATGCTTTTTTCTCATGGATGGACATGTTTGTTAAAGATACAAGCTCCATGGTGCGAGTTGACAAGACTTGAGGACTGGAAGCCGCAGACACTATTTGACCTGCACGTGCACCCCCACCGCTTGAATCAATCAAATTCGTCTTAGGTAATGTTGAAATTCGGCTAAGACTCTGAAGGAAATCACGTTTTTCCTTTTGCCAATCATCCTGCAAGAGAATAAAAATTTCAGTCCGTGCAAAGTCAAGTAAAATAACAAGATGTGCAACAATTCACGCCAAGCAAATCCCAACCCAAAAGAGGGCCAATTGCAAGAGATAACTACAATAGCATTAAGTAAACATAAAGATCGTAAACTACTGCATTATTGTCTTTGTGCTTGTAAAACGAGAGAAATTTGGGGAAAGTATGGTATCTTCTAATTAATAGGCTTAGCCTTCTATACTAGTTACTAGAGTCTACATAAATAAATATTATATATACTAATTAATTGGTGACTACACACCTATTGACTAAACATTAACAAAGAATGTAAGCCTAATCAATCTGAGCTGAATATAATATACTTTTAATATTACTCTAAAACTAATCTTTGCATAATTGTAACACACCCCCTCAAGCTTGTGCAAAAGTACTTGAAGCTCAATGTTTGACAATAACACTCCTTTCAAACTTGTGCAAAATTACTTGAAGCTTGACAAGAACACTCCCTTAAAACTTGTACAAATTTACTTGAACCTTGATAATAACACTCCAATCAAATTCGTGCAAAAGTACTCGAAGCACAAGCATGATAAAAAACTGAAACGAAAAATCTATAACCTCCATCAACGAAACCCTTTTCTAAGATCTTGAATCGCTTGAAACCTAGTGAAACTTCTTGAAAATACCAAACATGTAGAACTTCTTGAAAACACCAGACACATGGAGCTCCTTGAAAACACTTATACATAAGGACATAGTATATATCATAATTGATTGTTTATTACTTATTGACGGTTGACTCACTAAGTATATATCATAATTGATTGTTATTACTTATATTGACGGTTAAATCACTAAACCTATCGACTAAACATATATAAGAAATGTAATCCTAATCAATCTGAAGTGAATAGAATATACTTTTAATATCATTTCACATTAATTTTTACCAGACAAGGCATGTTTCTAGCACAAATATCTGTCCTTTAATTTCTGGAGTGCTTAAAAAAATAGAATCCAACTTATATTTCGTGTGACAGAGTAATAGAAAACAAAAAATCGTAAATCTAAACAAGAATCATCAAATCGCAGTGAATTTATCTAGCACAAACGTGAATTTATAAGTCCTAGGAACACAAACCTCTAACACTTTCATCATGTAATCATTAAAGCTTCTCACGTTATCCTTTTGAGCTTCTTGGATTGCTGACACCATTGCCATTTCGTGAACCTGAGGTGAAAATTTTGCACCTAGTATGCATAAGATCATAAATGATATCTGCTGGGGATGAAGACAAACTAAAAAAAAAAGTGGATGTTATTGATATGGTAGCAACTGTTTCCGGGCCTCAAATATTCAAGTACCGTAAACTGCTCAAGTGCCTTTTGATGACATGATGTGGATAACATTTACTATAAAAAAAACATCATCCATATTATAACAAATATAAAAATTAATATATCTTTTAAATTTTTTCTTACGTGTAACTGAATAGATCATGTCGATAAAACATACGATGAGACATTTCTCCACTGATACGTAGAGTATGACGGCCGACCAACCACTAAAGAGGAAGAACATGTGAAGTTGAGAGAAGCTTGATTTTCAAATAGCAAGCAAAACGATAAATTACCTGTTGCAGGTACTCCTCAACGCTTGTTGCTTCGGCAGGGAAAACATCCTCGAATGTCGTCTGCGAGGCATATATGAAAATGGTACAGATATAAGTGCTCAGCAAACAAAAATTACGAGCTTAAGCAACAGAAATAATACAATAAAAAAGGTGGACTGGGGTGGCATGGTTGCAATCGAAGGAACCAGTGTTTGAAAAATTGCAACGACGTTGATTTTATTGTTAACAAATATATTTTTTTTTACTTAATTCTATCAATCATACAATATAATAAGTCCAACACATAAGTGTGTGCTAAATAGACATTTAATAGCAATAGTATAGATGAAGCTTTGCACCAAGAGTTAAACAGAGCATAGATGTTTCTTACTTTCAGTTCAAAAGACTTCAGATCACGTGCAAGTTGCTCGGCGTTTATTCCTTCACGTGCAAGTAGCCTGCAGATTCAAGTAAAATATAAGACTAAAAAAAGTTAAGTATGCAAGTTCAAGCACTCTATAGTTGACAGACAAAAGAAATGGAGTTCATCAGTTCCTCTACAAGTAATGCAATCCAAAAAGAAAAGGTAAAGGCACCTTGTGGCGGCAACAGACTGCGAAGGAGTTTCCCCTCTTAGTATTTTCCCTTTGAGCTTTGTTGACAATGCTTCCAATTGATCTAAGTTTCTCTGCAACAAAGTTCGTGGCAAAAACATTTGAGATTTCACAATTGTCTTAGTTATGATTCAAAACACACATGATTGTATTAAAGTCGCTCCCATTTGTGGTTTAAAAACTGCATAAAGCAGCTGAGCTTATCAAAGTACATCTCCTAGTTTTTTACACAACACTAAGCAAATAAACAGCTATGAAAAAATCAAGGACAAAGAAACCTCTTAATTTCAATCTACTAGACTCTAAAACCTCAGCATAATTACTTAACTATGTGGTACAGAAAGCTAAAATTTGTAAACCTCAACATAATTACTTAAGCTAAACCTTGGTAACAGTGAGCTTCTTCTGTTTTCAAGAATGAATCATGTTATTTTGGGGATTAGATTTCTAGTTTTCAGTTAGTACGCAAAATTTTGATAATCGAATCGATTGTTTTTGCTTTTTAATAACAGTTTGTAATGAGTGAAGAAAAAAATCGATTAAAGAAGAAGGAACCTGAAGAGGAGGGAACTGAGCTGAGGGAGCGGCCTGTTCCATGAGCTTCGTGGAAGACTGGAGAAGATCAGTCCAGCAACTCATATCTTGTTCACTCGCCATTATTTAGATTTTGTAAAATTGTGTAAGGATTCGAGAGAGAAATGATAAGAGGATGAATGAATACTACAACGATGAAACAATGGGGGTTTGATGGAGAGAAGAATTCATTTGAAAGAAACGAAGACGAAAAAAAGTTAGGGTTCTAAGCGAGGACTGAGAAAGTGGAGGGAAAGAGAGAGTTGAAAGGAGCTGGGTTATTGCTAACTTATTGGGCCGGCAACCACTTTCGACTTGGCTTTTGTTGCACTGCCCTCAAATATACAAAAGCCATTTTTAAACCTCTCAATTAAAAGAAAAGGTTGCATGTACTTCGTGTTTGTCATTTATTGAGCTGATTTTGAATTATTTGATCATGGATTTAATCGGTAAAGATTGGGTTTTATTATGGATGCAGTGGCGTAGCCAGGATTTAAAGTTTATGGTGTCTTGGTTATTGTCTAAAAAAAATTGTTTGTAGTTGAAGTTGTAAAATGGTATTGTAACATATCTTCATATTCCATCTATATAAAAGGTGTTTATTTGTTTAAGTAAGTCTTTCATATTATTTTTGTCAACCTTTTGAAGTACTGTTATAATATAAAAAAAAAGTTGACTAAAAGATGTATTGATTAGAACATCTATTATTAGTGAACTCGAGAGGCTATGTTGTTACGGTTTGATCGAGTTTTAGTTTGAGCTTTTCCGCAGTGTACAGAGACTAATAGATGTACTATGTTGTTACGGTTTGATCCGTAAAGCAAAATAAAAAGTTGTGATTTATGCAGGTCGATTTGTTTCGAAATTGAAATCTACAACTCTCTATCTTAAGAAAAAATGTAGATCAACCAATGTTAATCTTTGTAACTAATTAATAGTAATAGAAGACATGCAACAAAGTTTCAATTTTGAGAATTAATAACAATTGTTCTAAAAAATTGTACCTTATAGTTAGGAGCGACGTCAAAGAAACCGACCCGTCCGCGGATCAAATTTATTATTTTTTGAATCATATTTATAAATAAATAATATATAATAAAAATACATATTAAATCTATGTCATATTTATATATATATATAAATATATATATATATATATATATAATTATATTATCTTTTAATTAAGATATTTATTATAGTAAAATAATATAGATATTATTTTATATATAATATAAATAAATGATATATTTATATTATAATAATAATGAAATGTTATTATATATATAATAATAAAAATAAAAAAAACTTAATAGAATAAATAAAAAAACTTAATCATACAGTCAAAATTAAAAGAAAAGAAAAAGAACCGGGTCTCGAAACCAAAGTATGTGAGTTCCTTGACCTGCCAGAAAGAGTAACTAAGATACAAATGATATTATTTATCGAGTTAGGTGGGTTCATAGGACCCCACAGGACTCCACCCGGCTCCGCCTATGTATGGATGTTTGATTTAATTTGAATTTTTTTCTATATATTTTAAGGGGATTTACTCGTGTTATTCGACCGGACCGGTTCGAGAGGGGAATGGACCAAACTTGTTCAATAAATTATCACGCGGATTTAGTCGGACTGCTAAACCGAAAGAGCCAAATATTAAGGCATTGTTGTTTTCTAATGTGTATTGTTTGTATGTTTTTTAAGAAAATTAAATTTTTGTATTTCGTATAAAAACTAAAATAGTACCGTAACAATATGTTCATAAAAAAATTTGATGAAGAAGTTATTTTTTCTGTTGTATTTAAAAGTAGAAGAATTGTCAAGATCTTAATCAAACACAAAACAAAATAAACTCTTCGCCAAGGTAAACACAAAACAAAATAAACTCTTCGCCAAGCTAAACACAAAAAAAAAACTTATGAAGAAAACTTATTTTCCATCCTTTTGAATTTTTTATGTTCGAGAAAAGTGCTCCAATCATATCTGACAAAAACACCATGAACATGTCACTAATATAAAATTAGAGATCCCACATATTTGTAGTTATTTTCACAATTATAAGGTATAATGTAAACTGAAATCAATATACACATCTTGTGTAAGAACAACTCATAAACGAGAAAACATATTATATAACCTACCAAAAATAGTAATTACATAGGTCTCTCACCATAATATAAACTGAAATGAGTTTCTCGCAATTATAAATGAAAACTAGTAATTATGTTAATATAAATAAAGAATAAAAACAACAAAAAAGAGCACTAATAAACATAATATAACATACCAAAAAAGTTATGCTGATGGAAATGTGTTATAAGCTATTTTCACAACCATGATTTCATCAACAATGGGTTCAAACAAAAAAACACCGATAAACATAATATAACTTACCCAAAACATTGGTTGCGCTCAATAGTTGTCGTACATTTCCTTCATTACAACAACCATTCTTAATATATGGGACTCGCTTTCATCTGCGATAGTCTTATCTAACAACTGTTTCACATGGTGTATCTCATCCAAAAATAGGTTCACTGTTGGATATGACGTACCACTTATTAGGCTCGTAATTTCTGTAAATACTTCAAGGAAACTGCAATTTCCCTACACTTATCCAATTTTCCTCGCCATACACATAATCGGCAAATGGAGAATTCACTTCAGCATATCTCAACCATACGTCTTTATAGAACATAGCAACTGATAACATCAGCCAAGTGGAATTTCACCTTGTTTAACATCAAATTTAAGTAATCTTCAACTCAGCCTTAAATTTTTCACAATTTTATCAAAAAAAAATAAATATTGTCTCTGAATTTAGCAAATACTAAACCATTCCCCAAACATTTTTAATTGTTGTACTAACTACTTCCAAACCGTCTTGAACCAACAGATTCGAGATATGAGCACAACATCGACCATAGAATAGCTGACCACATAGGGGCAAATTCTTTTTATCGCTAATGGTTTTAACTTATTAATGCAATTATCATTTGCAGAGGCATTGTCCACTGAAATTGAAATGGTTTTATCTCGCATCCTCCAATCATATATAACTTTTAATAGTTCTCTAGCAAGTATCTTGTTGGTATGGGGAGAAGGATATTAGAAAATTATATAACTTTCTTTTGTACTTGTCACTTATTATCTATGACATGAGTTATAACTGTCATGTAGCCTATTTTTTGTTTCCCGGACCACCACAAATCAGTTGTCAATCCTAGCTTTCTAATCTTACACATATATTTTATTTTATTTTCTCAACATAAAAGTCTCACAATCACCTTTGGCACGGTGCCTAGTGATCATTTGGTACCGAGGTGAGGCTTATCTCAACAATTTTTTTAATATAACTTCCTTCATAATACTAAAGGGGTGTTCATGTGTAACACAAATTAGACTGTTAATTTTCTGACCTTTATTTAGTCATATTGCTAAGTACTTATATTTGGATCACCTTCACCAAAAGACTTAAAAGTCAACACGGTCTGTATGCCAATCGTGGTCATCGCTTTCCTTCGACCACATTTAAATATGTGTCTTTTAGCACTAGAGGTATTTTTCCTCGTCTCGTCAAATATGTAAAGTTTAACACACCACTTACACTTTCTTTTAGTCTGGCCATCAAACGTTTTTTAAGTACAATTTTTTCCCAATTATGGATTTCTTAGTCATACTCTTAGTTTTAATTATATAGTTTATTGTTATAAAATACTATGCAATTATCACAAAATGGTTCAAGCACAGAATATATGTGAATGAAAGATTTAAATGAAACACAGGATTTAACGTGGTTCGACAATTGTCTACGTCCACGGGCGCCGCCAGAGAAAAGAGTTTCACTATGATAGAAAAGGTTACAGATTTCAGATTGTGTTTTGTGTCGCCCTAGTAATCTATTTATAGGGAATTAATAGACTTACTAGACTATGGGCCTAATGGGCTCATACCACAAGACTAACTCAAGTAATTGGACAATATCACTATCCAACACAAAACTGTCCTGCCGGACACAGTACACTGTCAAGGCACTATTTGAAGTAATTGGACAATATCACTATCGAACACAAAACTATCCTGCCGGACACAGTACACTGTCAAGGCACTATTCGACTCATTCACAACAAATCTTCCCCTTTAGGCGAATATCCTTTCTTCACTATCATCAAATAATCTTCTCTTCTTCTGACTCACCAAATGCCCTTAAGGCATTCACTCTATACTGCGAACACCGATCCAGTTTAGGCATTCCCTAAACTTTCGAACTGATACTGCCTTGGTCATTATATCTGCTGGATTATCGTGTGTAGACACTTTCTTCACATCAACATTTCCCTTTGATATTATATCACGAATAAAATGATACCTGACATCTATGTGCTTTGTACGCTCATGGTACAGCTGGTTCCCTGTAAGGTGTATGGCGCTTTGACTGTCACAAAACACTTTTGTAGTAGTCATATCCAATCCCAAATCTGCCACCAAACCTTGCAACCATATTGCCTCTTTAACTGCTTCTGTTACCGCCATGTACTCTGCCTCTGTTGTAGACAAAGCTACAGTAGCTTGCAACTGTGCCTTCCAACTGATCGCACTCCCAGCTAGAGTAAATACATATCCTGTTAGAGATCTTCTTTTATCCATATCACCTGCAAAATCAAAATCAACAAAACCAACCAATGATCCTGCAACATCATTCAGCGATTCACCAATATCGGTTTTGTTAAAAGTTAAGCCAACGTTCACAGTATTCTTTTGAAGAGATTCAATCTCTTCCCCTGTAGCACCAATCCATCGATCTGCCTCTAAACTCGCTATAGCTTCTCTGTAACTACTAGGTTCTTGCATCTCAATTTCTTCTGCAACTAACAAAGCATATGCAACTAGATTCGCATACCTTTTTGGAAGTCTAATATCTCTTCTTTCTCTGCCCAATGCTATGCTATAAGGTTGTTGTTCTGGTTCAGGCGCATCATCGTCACTATCATCTGATGCTGACGCTTCACCTCCTGATTCTGGATCCACCTCAGAACCACTTGAATTATTGGACCTGCTAGGAACTGATTCTACTTCAAGCTCCACCTGTTCACTCACAACCGATCCTGATTCGACCATTTCTCCTACTTCCTTCTGATTGTCTATCGAAGTAAACTCATTAAAAGTAACATCCCTACTGATGAGAAAACCTGGAGACTTTGGAGAGGTACACCATAACCTATATCCCTTCACTCCAGTAGCATATCCTAGAAATATGCATCTCTTTACCCTCAGCTCAAGCTTAACATCTCTCACATGATCATACGCAGGGCAACCGAACACCCTCAAATGTTAATCAGCCGACGATCCAGACCAAATCTCAAAAAGAGTTTTACAATCAATAGCCGTTGATGGAGACCGATTCACCAAGTAACACGTTGTATTGATAGATTCAGCCCAAAAATCCTTTCCCACATCGGAATGTGAGAGCATACTTCGTCATGGACGCTCTAGCTGCTCTGTTCTCCAATGTTGATATCTATGTTCTCCAAGTCCATTATAATTGATTTAAAATTATCTATGTGCTCTGTTATGGACATACCTTCTTTCAATCTGAAATCATACAAATGTTTCTTCAAATATAATCGGTTTACTACTGATCTCTCTGAGTAAAGATCTCCTAGCTTTCTCCATGCGCAGGCAGCAGTCTTCTCACCACTAATCTCGCGAAGCACATTGTCTTTCACACTCATAAAAATCCAGCACAAAGCCCTTTCTTGAAGATCTTGTTTCTCCTCTTCTTTCATCTCTTCTGGTAACTTATTCTCGACAGCCTTCCACAGCCCTTGCAGTACCAATGAAGATTTCAGTTTAATCTTCCACAACGCAAAGCTGGATCCCCTATCAAATTTTTCAATCATGTATTTTGTTGTTGTAGACGCCATTGTGAAACCCTAATTGTAAAAGCCCTAATTTCACCACGTGGCTCTGATACCAATTTTGTTATAAAATACTATGCAATTATCACAAAATGGCTCAAGCACAGAATATATGCGAATGAAAGATTTAAATGAAACACGGGGTGGTTCGACAATTGTCTACGTCCACGGGCGCCGCCAGAGAAAAGAGTTTCACTATGATAGAAAAGGTTACAGATTTCAGATTGTGTTTTGTGTCGCCCTAGTAATCTATTTATAGGGAATTAATAGACTTACTAGACTATGGGCCTAATGGGCTCATACCACAAGACTAACTCAAGTAATTGGACAATATCACTATCCAACACAAAACTGTCCTGCCGGACACAATACACTGTCAAGGCACTATTCGACTCATTCACAACAGTTATCCATAACTACGTTGGCTAAATCAACAACAATTGTTGACCATTGTTTGGGATTCGCTAATATTGTCAACATTGTCAAGACGTCGCCCTAATTTTATCCAGTCTTCACCAGACTCTTAGTTAGCAAAACTAAATGAATCAAGATCAAACTCACCTTCACTAATAAATTCATCACTAAATAACTCGATGAATCTTAAAAAGATATTAAATTTGAAATCAGTTATTACTGACTAATGTAAAAGAATTATTTCAAAAACCAATTTAATTTAATATAAAAATCCAGTTACCATTTACATACAAGACTTTACATTACATATATATATATATATATAATCCAATTATAAAACTTACCCATTTAATGCGAAGAAGTTCTTGCGAAGGAGAAGATGACAAAGTTAGCTGCTTCTTTTACTTACTTTTTGTTCTGTAAGGCCTGTCAAAGTTAAGAGTGTGTCTTAAAAACAACAACAACAAAAGCTACACTAAACATAGAGCAAACAACACTAAAAAAGAACTAAAACAGTTCATTAAATTTAAAGCAAACTTTGATATTAACAGCACCAAGAACATTGAGGGTCTATTAGGTAACACGAACATACATAACTTTGATGTTAAAAAATTATAGGAATGTAACTTATGAGAAAAGAAACATGCAAAAGGTACGATTCATTAAGGAGCGCATACCCTTAAATTGAGTTTGAACTATTTTATAGGATAACAACTAAAGTGTTTATTATTTTATGACAAGAAAGGCATTAGATGATTTAAAATAATAATTATTAATACGAATACAAAAACATTGTTGGCTTACATTGTTTTACCTAAGCATAAATTTGATTCATAATACCTGAAGTTTAATTTATCATAAATTTCTTATTATCGTTTCCACCTAACTATTTCAACTAGTAGTCATTTTTGTTGCGCTAAATTTTCATCCACAGAATATCTATCGAATGATTGTGATTCATCATGAACCTAACACTTCATGGATTTTTAAACTCTTCTTATCTACTTTTTTATCATTACTAGTATGATAAAATACTAGGCTACTAAATATATTAATGATAACATCTAAGAATGAACAGTATTAGAGTACAACGTACTCAAACATTACATAATTAAGCTATTTTATTTTTCTTGAATCATAGAAGGGAATGAAAGATCTGTAATATAATATAGCAACAAAGGCATGCATTATTGTATGATTAGTTATGGTATATGATTTCTTATTGTTAGTTTGAATATATATAAAATTAAAGCGATAAAAACATATGTTTTACAGGGTTTTCTTTCCACATGACTTGAATTTTACAGTAGAAGCTCTTCTTACTGGTCGAGATGAACTCAATTAAAAGAACCGATAAGTCTTTGACCAACCTCAAACTTCTACTAGTTTTTGGAGCTAACGACTCTAGTTGGATCTAAGTTATATAGATAGGTAAGTAACTTTTGTTAAAATTAAATTGTAACAAAGGTTTTTTAATTGTGTCCACGTCAGTATTATACGTAGACGGTGATAAGGAAGGTCAAAGGATAAAATGACACTGAAATATGGATCGGGGTAAAAAATGACATATGTATTGCGTATTTTTAAACACGAGGCATGTTTATTGTAAAAGTAAATAACATAGACTAAGATGAAACATGTGGCAAACATAAAGGACCTATCATATTTTTTAGCTAAGAGGAAACGTCATATGGAGTTTGGGGGCGGCCCTACCAACCAAGTAGAAAGTGAATGACCATATTGATTGTTCAAAACCGGCAAAACTAGTTGTTACATCTCTTATATATCTCGAAATGAAATTGAGACGTGAAGAGACTTTTATTGTGTAATATATTTTTGGGGGGTAATCATTTCATTTTTTACTCATGCACTAACTGATGTTAGAGAAGAAAAGGTTATGATGCTTCAGTGAAATTAAGGATAAGATAATCAACGTACCATAGATTATGGTTTTTTTTTACTTTTTATAGATTTTTCCTAGCGCCAAAGTCATCTGATAGTGGTTGATAATGTAAGAAACTTCGGAGGAGTATTATGAGTCAAACAAAGTTGTGAGGATGTATTTTGTATCAACGATATCTTAGTTACTAGTTTTTAGAGAGAGAAGCTCTACACTTTTAGAGAGAGAATATATTTTAATATTAATCACCCTTTTCCCAGAACTGGGTGGTGCTTTTATAGTACAACAGTAGGTCCCACACGTCTAACAACCTAATAATTGCATAATTAGTCCTTACTTTTATTGTTTGTTCATAACTAGTCATTCTCAAATACATATCTTATAATCTTCATGAATTAAAGTTCGTCTTTGCAATTATATCCCTCATATTTTATTCTTCCTTATCAGTAGCCCCCCAGTCCTTGTGAAAATGTTTTTGGCAAGGACTGTTATGTGCTCTTCGAATTTCTTCTCACCTCTGGACCTCTTCGAACATTCCCATTCATTTTCCCTTAGTCTCTTCGAATATACCTCCTCGAAAATATCTTAGCTTATTCGAAGATACCTCTCGACATTTGTAACTTTTATCTTCGAAAATACATTTTCTCTTTGAAAATAATCAGTAGGTCAAAAATTACGAACTCTTATATGTATATGTATCCCCTAGTCTTTACCAAAACATTGCAAAGACTAGAAAAAATAGTGGTTAAAATGCCCTTCGAAAACCACATTCTTAATAAAGTTCATCGAACTTTCAAACATGTCCCTTCGTATTTCATAAATCAGTCTCCCACCTTTTCTTGGGAGAGTCCCCTTTAGCTGTTATGCTTTTTCTGACTCGCTTCCCGAATTTGCTTTGAAGATAACGCAATTCGGTAACATTCTTTATCCATCTTCTGGTTGCTCTTTATTGTTCCAATATTATTTCCCACCACGTATTTTAAACATTGATGAACCGTAGAGATAACACCGTGCATTTTTGACAACCAAGACCGTTTGAAAATTACATTGTAAGATGTTGAAGCATAAACCACTATAAACAAAATCTCTACTTATTTTTTGAATGGTCTTTGCCCAAGCTCCACTACACATTCAAATTCTCCGAAAACTACTGTGGTTGCCCCTGTGAAACCAACTATAGTTCTATCTGACCGCCGAATTATAGAGGGAACAACAATTCTCCTGTAAGTACTCATGAACAAAATATTGGCCGAACTACCAGTATCAATCAAGATCTTCTGCACCCGATCACCAGTTATCCCTGTGGCAATTACCACTACGTCCTCATGCGGACCTGTCATATTTCTCATGTCATCGTCATCAAAAAAAATTAGAGAAGGCAAACGATGCATCTACGATGAAGCTGTTACTTCCAACTGGGTAGGCAAATTAACCATGTGCATCTTCAATGAGTTATTCGAATTCCCTGCAATAGTGTCACCTCTAAAAATAGTTAGTGATTCGAAAAATGCACAAAGATCACTAACGTTTCCTCTCAAAACAACTTCATCTACCATATATATATATATATATATATATATATATCATTCCTTCCCACCTTTAGGTCCAAGTACTCTGTGCCAATATCAAAGGCATCGACTTCTTGAGAAATCACCATTGTTGTGTCAACATTCTTTTGAACAGCCTTTTTCGTCAAACTTTTTCGGGTATGTTTTTTCACAAAAACCAGTAACATTCAATTCTCAATCAACGCATGCACCTCTTTTTTAGAGCAATGCACTCCTTGGTATCATGTCCAATATCTTCATGATATTTACAAAACCTATTAGCGCTTATACTTTCCCTTGGAGTCTGAATAGGAAAGGGCTTCAGAATTATACAGTTGCCTTGGCCTTGTCAAATATTATAGCCACATTTTTTGTTAACTATGCAAAATAATCCGGGTAGATCCATTTATTCGGTATCGGCCTTATTGCTTGTTGTGTGTTATAAGTCTGCTAATTTGTTCTTGGCCTCAGAGGATATTGGCCAACCACTTTGGGCTGTACATTCACACGAGGTGCCTGATTACTAGATTCAGATCTCTAGAATTGAAGCTCCAACTGGTCACTCAACCCTTTCTCCGACGCCTGAGTTTCCTCTACTAGAATCATCTTTTCAACTTGGTCAAGAAGAGCTCCAAAAGTCATCGTCTGTCTCTCAGCCACTGTATCCTTCAAAAGTCCGGGGAGGAGTCCTATTCGAAATGCTGCTAACGCCACAGAGTCTTTGTAATATTCCATATCTGTTTTTGTTCTTACAAATCGGTTGGTATAATTCTTCAAACTCTCCTCAATTCTTTGCGTGCAGTATATTATCGTATCTCCATTAGCTCTAAATTTCTTGCTTCCCACGAAATGGTGCCTGCAAATATTCCAGAACATGTCACAGTTTTTTATATAACCCTGCGGAAGCCTATTGTACCACTTGGAAGCGACTCCCTTGAAAGTTTGGGAAAATACCTTACACAATAACTTATCATCATCAAAGTTGATCATGAAATTTTTAAATTAGTCGATATGGTTGTCCGGATCTTGTGTTACATCAAACCTTTCTAGCTTTGAGATATCAAAATGCTTTGGGAGGTTTCCTGAAAGAATTTCCGAGGACAAAGGAGAAGATCTCTAATTGTGACCCGCCATGTACATATTAGCCCTCAAACTTTCATGGTTCAGAGCATAAAGCCCCTGTTCGGAAGGCAAAGTATAGTGTTGTTTCCACAATTATGTTGTTCAAAATTTTGGTTCCCAGATGGAAAATCCCTCTGGTTAAAATCTTGATCATCAGCATGATGACTCCTTCCCTTCAGAGTTTTCTTTTTCAAACTTTTAGTTCGATAATACGCTGCATGCTTTCTGTCGTGCTTTTTCTTTCGATGACTCCTTTCAGAGGACGATTCCAACGAGTTATAACGGGAATAATCACTCGCGTTAGATGATTTTTGGTGACGTTTTCCCCTTCTCCTCGGAGAATAACGACCATTCCCCCTATACCTATCATCATTTCCCCTAGGGCGATGATACGTTTCATATTCATCCTTCTCATTATCATTTTCCCTTCGGATTTCAGAATGAAGATTCCCATGTGCTGCTTTTTTTCTTCCATTAACTTCTCAATTTCCATCAGCAATTCATTTCTTCGAGCCACTAAAATCGATTCATCTAAGATTTCTCCAGCACATTGGTCATTATGCCTTCCAAAATTCACACTACTCCGATAGTTGTTGCCTACGAGATTCTCCTCGCAATTGTTTGTATCCAACTCCCCCTGTTATTCTATAAACTTTCTCAAATAAAATCTGGTTTTGGAAAATAAATCCATGTACCAAATTTTATTTCCCACAGATGGCACAAATGATAATGTAAGAAACTTCGGAGGAGTATTCTTAGTCAAACAAATTTTTGAGGATGTATTTTGTATCAACGATTTCTTACTTACTAGTTTTTATAGAGAGAAACTCTACACTTTTAAAGAGAGAATATATTTTAATATTAATCACCATTTTCCCATGGGTGGTGCTTTTATAGTACAGCGGTAGGTCACACACGTCTAACAACCTAATAATTGCATAATTAGTCCTTACTTTTATTGTTTGTTCCTAGCTAGTCCTTTTCAAATACATATCTTACAATCTTTTATGAATTAAAGTTCTTCTTTGCAATTATCTCCCTCATCTTTTATTCTTCCTTCATAGGTGATTTTTCATTGGAACGAATAATTTTATATTAATGTGATACTTTGTGTTGTAATTTACCTCTCGATTGGAATTTTTTTGGAACAATGATGTTATTTTTATATTATTCTTATATTCTTTTATATTTCTTAAACATTCTAGAGAATAATCTCTTGCAAGATGATCAAATCAATGTCACTTTAGCATAATAGTATTTGTTTTGGAACAATGATGTTATTTTAATATATTTAAATTGTATAGTATTGGTAAGTAATAATACTCAAAGCAATATAGGAATAACATTTACTTAAAAGTGATGCGGCTAGTATAAACCTAACTAAATCAATGAAGTAGAAAAGTGTACACTCATAATATACGAGTAATTAAAAAACACGTTTAAAACTTTGAAAAAAAAAATTATCTAATAATATGTATTATGTACCACTTTGTGTAAAGTTTAAAATATTCAATGTTTCATGGGTGTAATAAAGGTCTTCCCATAATATATAGTAGCTTATATGTTTTTGCTTTGACTTTGACTGTTATTGTGTAGAGTCATTCCCAATTTGGCCCTAATTTTCAAAGAAATTTATATTCTGTGTGGAATAACACCCTTCTTACTTGATCTCATACCTAAAAATCTAAAAAACGAACCTTGGAGTTAGTCATGTTGCGCATTAATTTTTTTTAATATTCTATATGCAAGTGAGTTTAAATTATTTTCTCCTCAATCTGATCAAAATAATTCCAACAATTATACACGTTTATATCTTCGTTTTATATAGTAATTTGGAACGGGGGAAAATATGTCTTAGTTAGAAGCACAACTTCTATTACATAAACTAAAGCAAATGGATTTTCATGTTTTTCTAATTTGAGGTTTTTAGATAAGACCATAGTACATCTTGAAGTGTATCATATCCAGACATAATGAGCGTAATGTATCTTGATGCTCCAAGCCTCTTTTATACATCTAGATGTGTTCTCTCGGTAAGGTATTCCCTGATTGGGGTTCGTCATTCTAGTAGTTTATCAATAATCATAACCTCTGCTACTATATTAGAAAGTTCAGCAAACACTGGTTAATACATAACGGGTTTTCCTTATAAGATTGACCAAATTATTTATTATGTATTTCATAAAAAACTATAGCATCAAAGGCGGTGTTTTTGGCCCGATATACTTGTTTGTACTCGGATTTTTCTAACTTTACGACTTCAAATCATAGCTTTTGTAAATAAACTATTAGTTTTTTCATTTGCATTCCCCAAATCATGATTGACAACTAATTGGGAGTCACTGAATAGTAAAACGCTTGGACTCCACATATATGGGTTAATAATAATCCTTATATGGTTGTTTTATACTCTACATTGTTGTTTAAAAGAAGAAAATCAAATTTAATTTTTTAGTTCAAACGGTCCCCCAAAGATGATGTTATATTTACCCCTTTTTGGAGACGTGCTTTTTTGAGCCCTCATTAGTTTCGTAATGATACTTACATAATCTGATAAATCTTTTTCCTACGGGGGTCTATATGTTTTTTGGATTTTGAAGGTGGATAACGCATTTGGCATGGTCAAAGATTGTTATAATATTCTCGGTAAGTTCTGTATACTGGATATCTGAAACCTTAGTTCTTATTTTGATATTAGACTGATAATTTCTATTATAGTGTAATGTTTTTCTTTGTGATGGGTCATAAAGGTGCTTGTTCCTTTGAATTGGATCCACAATGTCCAAACTATAAACATGATGATAAGGAAAATATGCATTAGGCTTACATAAAAACCTCATGCGCATGGTTTCATCTACTTGTATTTGCTTATCCACTTGAGCTATGAGTTGTTTGAAGGTTAATGTCTTACGTTTCATTATATATTATGATATAAATTTGGAAAGGATGCCTTGTCTACATGCGACATAATATTGTGACAGTTCTTTGGGTTATTGTTAGTTTTGACAAACCTCGTTATATAGTTTTGGATGCTTTTGTCGTGCTCTTGTTTGTAGTGGATGATGCAGTCTACATCACCTCTTGGCTGAACCAAGTTAGTAAACTACCCTAGAAAGTCATAGAAAAAGTTATGCATGAGAGCTTATCATCGTCATAAAACCATAAATCTTATTTCAGAACTGTTCGATATTAGTGTGGATTATTCAACTAAGGGTAATTTAGTGAGGAGTTTTGTGGTGTTTCAAAGGTATTTAATGTTTATGTGGTTTGTAGTGAGAGATTTGAGATGTCTGGCTGTATTAAATGTTCATTACCCTCATTAATGAAAGTGGTTGGGTATTTATACCCTTAATTATGGGCCACATGGGCTTTCGGGTCATACTTATGAAACCGGGTCGAGTTCAAAAACCCATTAGTTTATTAAGCAGATTAGCAATTAGCTTAGTCAAAAAGTTATTAGCTTTTAATACTTTAGTCCAGTTCGGAGTGTTCAGTGGGTGGTTTATGTCCGAATTTCCCCTGTCCGGTTTCTACAGTGAGTGGTGAAAATATCTGGACTCATCAGTAGCCCATTTTTTAGGTTGTGTTCGAAGGCCTTTGGCAAGACCTAAAAAATCGCTCTTGAGCACTTGGGACATTGTCCTGAACGATTTCGAATTGAGTAAAGGACTTATCCGGACTGACAAAACTCTCCAGAAGCTCAAAGGTTTTGCAATGGATCGTGGGACACGTGTCCCCTTCTGATTCGCCTCACTAGCCGTTTTTCTCCTAGAACGACGCTCCAACTCATTCCAAAAAGTAACCTCTTCAATTAATGCTTGTAACGTCAGCGCCGTCTTTAATCATTACTTTCATCTTTTCGTATTCTCCTAGGTTTCAGGGTATCTTTTGTTTCTTTAGTATAAATCAACTCATTTTCACTATTTTACCTTCTTCATCATTTTTTCACTCATATTCTTCAAATATTTTATCTCTCTTTTCCAAAAACCCTTTTTGGTGTAAGTTTATGTTTACAGCAAGAAACACACTTGTAAAATATGGGTGGTTTAATCTTTCGGAGTTAGAGAAAGCACAAAGAGTCGAAGGAGAAAGGTGCATTGTTGCAGGCCTCCCAGTTTCTCCTATCGAAAAATTTGAAACACCAAGCTCAGAGCCTGATCGAGGTTCGTCTTCTGCGAGAAGCTCTAAACCTAGAAGGTTATTTCAACCTAGTCTTTCACCAATCGTCTCAGGCTCATCGGTCCAGGAGTCACAACCTATTATCGAACGAGAGCAAACAGTTACATGTGCCAAGAGACCCTCCCCATTCATAGCCATGGGATCGGATGCTGACATCTCCCCAGAAAAGCTAACGTTTCGACAAAGAGGTCGCCTGGTAAAAGGCAAATCTCCAAAATCAGTGCCCTCTAAGTCTGGGGCCAAAGACAAAATTACAGGGTCAGAAGCACCCATCAAGGTGCCTAGGGATAAATCGTCTGGTCTGGAGGCCACCAGTACAAGCCTTCGAAATGAACCCTCCAGATTTGAGCCCCAGCCGGACTCCAGACCACAAAAGGAAAGCGATGCTCAGCCATCCAGACAGCTTACTGAGCCAACCACAAGCACTCCTCCACCAAAGACAACTGACAACCCTTATATGGTAATGGAAGATGTGATGGAGAATAGTGTTGAAGAAGCCCCTTTTGCGACTGATGTCTCCAGGAAGACGGGTGAGGTTGCCACTATCAAGAAAAGCAAGGGTAAAGAAAAGCTGTGTTTAAAACATCCGGACCTGCCGGAGTGCCTTGAAGGAAGAGTGAGACCTTGCTTCCACAAAGTGAGTGTAAAGTATCTGCTAGCCATGCAGAACATCAATTATGCTTTCATTCACACTGCTGAATTAGGCTGAATCTGAACGAAGTGGGGGATCCCAGAATCTGTTAAAGTGAGGATATCGGTCGATCCGAGACGCCAATGGATTGCAAACTCAGTGAGATAGTTTTCTACACGGAGTTATTCAACTCGGGGCTTAGGTTTCCCTTGGACCCAGAGATCGTCAGATATTTCCATCTGATAAAGCTTTGCCCAAGTCAACTGAGCCCCAACGCTTGGTACATACTCATGGCCTACATCATGGCCTCCAGGCTCTCCGGAATCCCGCTTCCGATGGAGTAGTTTGCTGCTGTGGCCAGCCTTTGCAAGAACCACATCATCCCCTTCTACCATTTTAACATGGGCGACAATTACAAAGTGGTAGATGACCTGCTCGAATCAGAGAAGAATCTGAAAACCCAATTCTTGTTCATGAGTGGTGCCTGGGAGAATCGGAGGAAGATTAAGGTTGGTGTCAACCCAAGCATGCTTACCAGCAGATGGAAAGCACAAGTTAATATTTATCGTGTTTGTTTTTCTTTCCTTAAAAAGTTTGTTTACTTAAACATCATTCTTCTTCTTTTGGTAGTGCTGCCGAAGGAGTTCACTAACTACTTAGAGGATGGGCAAACTACTTGTACCAAGCTGAATGCTTGGGCTGCTGAAAAATGGGGAAATCGCTTCCACAACTGTTTTACCGGTGGCAACTTGGTGAGATCCCATCTCTGGAACACAACCGGCCGAAGAGACTTATCTTGGGAGGAATTAAACAGTCCGCCCCCTCCGGGGGTCATTCTTCAGAGGACAGATGCAGAGGATGGAAAGCTAGCCTTGCCAGGCAGATCTAAAGCCCCAAGCAAAATGAAGGGCAAAAAAGGCAAGATAAAACTAGACGTAGCTGAAGTCAACCCAGGTGGTGTTGAGGAAATTGTCCCAGCAAACCAGGAGGTGCAGGACCAAGGAAGGATCGATGCTGCTTTGCTTCAAATAGTAGAAAATGAGAGTACCAAAGAGGCAGCTGGACCTCCAAAACCCCCAAAATCTCCCAAGAAAGACCGAAAACGGGGAGCAGAAGGTAGAGATAGGGAAGCTAAGAAGAAGAAAACCTCCAAGGGAGATGAAGTTGCTCTCTGGCCTCCGGAGTCTCTTCCTCCGGTCAACCCAACAGACCCAACTCAAGCAGAGGAAATCCCAAGTGACTTTCACACTAGAGAGGGCGCCGGAGGGGACATCAACATTGATGGAGTAAACATCAGTTCCTTCAAGGGTGGCCTTTATTTTGGAGACCTTGAGAATGACGACTTTGCTGGCCCTTACCTCCCCCCAAGCTCTTCAAACATTGTCACTTTCAACGGTAAATATTTTTCTATTTCAGGAGAGAAGGACATGGTGACCCATTCCTTGTTGAGCAATATTCAACCGGTGCTCAACTTTTAGAAGCATGTGCGAAATCAATCAGCCATCATCAACACAATCAACTCTGATAAAGAGAGTTTTTCTAACGACCTCCTTACTGCCAACCAAAATGTTGAGGCATTAAAGAGAGAGAACGAGGAGTTGAAGAAGGGGAAAGAGGATTTGGCCACCAAACTGGCCACTTCAGAGGGAGTTATCAAAGAACTCCAATCCAAGTATTCTAACTTGGAGAAGAATCTATCCACTTCAAAAGATGAGGTGAAGGCCAAAGATAACGTCATTCAGACCCTAACCAGTGACAAAATTTCGCTCGAAGATGTTGTATCTAAGGCTAAGCAAGAAAATGTGACTTGTTAAAAGAGTAGAAGAAGACAATCCAAGCCAGGATTGATGCATACACCAACAAGGTGATAGACTCCCAAGAGGAAAGGTATACTGAAGTCAAATCAGACATGGTCTTGCCCTTTCATGAGAAATTTCTGAAGAGGAAACTAGGAGATCTATGACGATTTGTGGAGTACGAAGACCTTCCTCACCATACTATGGCCGATGGTGATAAGCACTGTTATTCCGGTGGTTGGGATGATACTACTGATGAAGACGAAAGGACCAGAGAGAGTCCAGACGAGGAGATCAAGGATCCCAAGAAGAAACCAAGTGAGGCTGGGCCATCTAATGAAGCTCAGCCTTAAAATTTTAACTATGTTTCTATTTTTCTATAACTTTTGTGTTAGACTAAAGTCCTTGGATGGCCAAGGAAATTTTGTAACCGTGCCCGGCCCTTGTCCGGTCAAACCTTTTTTTTTAACTTCAAAGTCCTTGGATGGCCAAGGCATTTTATATATTTTAATATCATTCTCTGGTATTAGCCGGGTAATTTTATCTTACACAACTCTTATATTGTTTTGTAGTTCCCCAATTTTGATGGCTTGAATTTAAATGGCCTTTAGTTATTTTACAAGTATTTTAAAGTGAGAGTGTTTAAATTCTCCGATGACAAATGTTTAAATGATCATCACTCCACCAAATCAATTTGATCTGTCAGTCAAATCACTCTGAATTCTTCAAAAAGGCATCGAATTTCATCTAAAAATGCCGGACACCTCATTAAAACCTCCCTGCGCCACCAGGGTAGGAAAGAGTATGCCCCTTAATATTTACATAGACTTTAAACAAGTAGATATTTACATAGATTTTATTCTAGATACAACCGGAGGTGTTCAATGTTACAGGGGTGATTCAAAATCCTTCCATATTTATCTTGGAGCTTGTATGTCCTAGGCTTAAGCTTTTCACTAACCACATTGGGTCCTTCCTAAGTTGGAGCTAGCTTACCGAACTGTTTCTCTTTAGTATGCAGGAAGATTTTTCTCAACACTTTATCCCCTGGTTGAAAATCCCTCCTTTTGATTATGGAAGAAAACCTGCTTCTATCAAACCCTGATAGTGTGTGCCACTTCGTTAGCTTGTTCGGAAAATTTTTGGACTCGGAATGAAGGGAGAGTGGCCTCTATGGGAGTTATTGCATCCATACCATATACCAAGGCAAATTGGGACTCTTGTGTTGCAGCCTCGGGAGTAGTCCGGTAGGCCCATAGTACTTCTTGTAGATAGCTTGGCCACTTTCCAGCAGCCCATTCTAGATTCTTTTTAAGAACGGACAGGATGGTCTTGTTAACTACTTCAACTTGACCATTAGCCCGTGGGTGGAAAGGAGAAGAGAAGCAATGTTGAATGCCTCTAGAGGCACAAAAATTCTCCACATCCTTGTTATCGAATTGTGGCCCATTGCCTGTAGTTATCTTTTGGGGAACCCCAAACCTGCAGCAAATATTAGACAAGATGAATTTTATAACAGCTTTCGAAGTAGTTCTTGCCAATGGGGCTGCTTATACCCACTTTGAGAAGTAATCAATAGCAACAATTATAGTTCTGCACCCTCCGGATGCCAAGGGTAAAGATCCCACCAAATCCAGCCCCCAACGAGCAAAAGGTATTGGCTCATAAATTGACTCTAAAGGGACAACTAGGGTATGAATTTCATTACTGTATCTTTGGCATGAATCACATTTCTTCACCAATTCCTTGGCATCTTGCATTATGGAGGGCCAGTAGTACCCAACTTACAAGACTCTTCTGGTTAGAGCCCTAAACCCGCAGTGTGTTGATCCTTCGCAATCGTGTAATTCGGAGAGCACTATTTGGGACTCTTCGATCCCCAAACATCGTAAGAGAGGTCTACTAAAAGACTTTTTGTAAAGAACATCTCTTAGGATGACAAATCCACGAGTCTTATACTTAATTTTCTTTGTCACTGCTTTTTCCGGAGGCAAGATGCCATATGAGAGGTATTGGAAAAGAGGAAATCTCCAATCTTGAGGTTGTTTTACTTGTATATTTAAACTTTCTTCTTCCTTATTCTGATTGATTTGAATGGGTGGGCACTCTTGCACATGAATCCAAGGGTAGGACTCAGAATAGGCTATGGTTGCCAAGGAGTCTGCTAGCGTATTTTATGTTCGGGGTATATGCTCATAAGTGATGTTTTTGAAATTAAGTGCCACTTCTTTAAGAACAAATAAGTATTTAACCAACTGCTCTTTTTTTTTGCCTCGGATTGACCTTGTGCATGATGGATAAGAAACTGAGAATCGCTCATTAACCTGACCCTTTTGGCTCCACAAATGAGAGCTAATTTCAAGCGAGCTATAACAGCTTCATATTCGGACTCATTATTGGAAGCCCTAAAAGCAAAACATATAGCCTCGTACATTTTGTCGCCGTACGGAGAGGTTAAACATATCCCAGCACCACAACCCATGGTACTTGATCCACCATCAGTCCTGACAACCCATACTTTTTTAGTTTTTTCACCTGTTGCTTGCTTAGTGTCCCTGTCCGAATGAAATTCAACTAGGAAGTCTGGAACAGTATGGGCCTTGACTGCTATTCGAGGGGCAAAATCAATATCATAGTCTCCCAGCTACACTGAAAATTTGGTTATTCAGCTTGAAATGTCTACCTTTTGAAGAACGTTTTTCAAGGGAAAAGACGTCCGGACAACAATAGAATGAGACTGAAAGTAGGGCATCATTTTCCTAGCAGCAATTACTAGGGCCAATGCTAATTTTTCAAGTTCTAAATACCTTTTTTCTGCATCTATCAAGCTCTTGCTGATATAGTACACCGGACGAGGATAATTATCCACTTCCTTTACTAACACTACACTTATGGCACAATCAGAAACTGCTAAGTATATGTAGAGTGTCTATCCATCAACAAGTTTAAACAAAGTTTTAGGGGAAGATAAGTGCTTCTTAATTTCATTGAAAGCATGGTCGCACCGTGGAGACCAATTAAATTCTTTTGCACCTTTCAAAGTTTGAAAAAACGGGGCACACCTATCTGAAGACCTTGAAATAATATGGTTAAAAGCAGCTAACCTCCCTATCAATCTTTGTACTTCTTTGATATTTCGAGGAGGCTCTATTTGCAATAAAGCACTAAGCTGGTATGGATCAGGCTGTATCCCTTTCTCACTTATCACATACCCCAAGAAGTTTCTAGACTGCACTCCGAAAACACACTTCTTTGGATTCAACTTTAAATTTACTTTCACCAAGTTGGCAAAGGTTTCTTGGAGATCTGCTAAGTGTAGCTCTTCTTCCACACTATTTACCGTTATGTCATCGATATAGACTTCCATGTTTCTTCCAATCTGATTAGCAAAAGCCTTGTTTACTAATCGTTGATAAGTAACCCCCGCATTCTTTAACCCAAATGGCATCACCTTGTAACAATGGAGGCCCTTATCAGTAACAAATGTAGTATGTTCTCGATCCTTCGGATCTAATTGAATATGATTATACCCGTAGAAGGCATCCATAAAGGACAATAGCTTGTTCCCAGATGTGGAGTCCACCAACTGATCAATTCGGGGGACCGGATATAGATCTTTTGGGCAAGCTCTATTGAGATCTGTAAAATCGATGCACATACGCCACTTTCTATTTTTCTTCTTTAATGACATCGGATTGGTTGTCCATAAAGGGTACTGAGATTCCTTTATGTGCCCCATTTTAGTAAGCTGGTCAACCTCTTGAACTATGACATCAGCTTTCTCCTTAGAAAAAGCTCTCCTCTTTTGTACAACAGGTGTTATATCCCTCAGGATGGATAGTTGGTGTGATATAATGTCTGCTGGTACTCCGGTTACATCAGCATTACACCAAGCAAAAACATACTGATGGTCTTTCAAAAAAGCTAACATTTTACTCTTTAATTCTGATGTCATCTTGGACCCGATCTTGACACTTCTTCCTTCAGCTAGAGTTTCAACTTCTTCCGATGTCCTTGTACATCGTTTTCAAACATTGGTGGACTATTGAAGCCACCGCATGCATCCTTGAGAGCCAAGATATCCCTAAAATGGCATTGTAACACGTGGGACAATCCACCACAATAAAAAGTATTCTGACCATCTTCTTAAAAGGGCCCTTGCCCAACAAAACCTCCCCCTCAAACTCCCCGATCACATCTGTTGAGCTTCCAGTGAAACCCATAATTGACCTGTTCGAACGCTGAATTACTGCTGGATTCTTCATTTGTTTGTAGGAAGTCAAAAAAAGGATATTGGCTGAACTACCGGTGTCCACCAGAATTCGTCTAATGTCATTGCCAATAATGGATGCTCCTATCACAACAACATCTTCATGGGGACCAGCTATGTCCATCAAATCATCTTCATCGAAAACAATTAAGGGAAAAGGAATTTACGATTGATAGGATGTCATGCGTTCTTCGAGTTGGGTAGCTAGAGTATGAACATGCCTCTTTCTCGAAGAAGCAGTTGGTGCAGTCGTGGTGTCTCTCCCAAATATTGTAAGTGACTCAAAAACGCTGATGAGTCTGGACACCGTCTTGCAGTGTTCTGTGATAACTCCTACCTTATTTCGGGTTGAATCATCAGACTCTATATCAAACCTTTCAATTATCACCATAGCCCCATCCGGAGCCGATATCCCTGCATTATTTGGGCCAGTCCGATGAGCATTATCATGCCTATTTCCACTTCTTATTTTAACATAAGCTCCCAACTTCCCTCTCTCAATAAAATTCCACACTTCTTGTTTCAACGCGATGCAATCTTTAGTGTTATGGCCAGTATTATGGTGATACTGACAGAAACAATTATTACGACTTTCTTTGGGAGATTGCAATGTAGCCGGCTTTCTGAAATGTACTTCGTCTTTTGTTTTGTCATAAATGGTGGCTACATTTTATTTTAACTCAGTAAACCACTCCGGTTGAACCCAAGGTCCTCGCTTATTTCTAGATTGCTGGCTCTGAGCTGGTGCAGCTGGGTGGGATTGAGCTTTAGCCCTATTATAACCCTGTCCGGCTTCTTTGGCCTTGTACCTGGACTGATTCTGGTTTTGATTTGGTGCAGCTGGAGCAGACCTCACTTGCCGATGCACCCTGGTTTTCTTTGTTTCATCCACATTAATATGTTTGCCGACCTGATTCAGTAAACCACCCCACGTCATGGCCTTCTTCCTGGTTACCGAATCAGCCAAATTCCCAGGGTTCAAACCCTGTCTTAGAGAAGCTATTGCTACTTGTTTAAAGCAATCAGCTAATTCATTTTTGGTATTCACAAAGCGACTTATATATTCCTTCAAATATTCATTTGGTTCCTGGGCACAATGGATAATAGTGTCTCCATTGCCTTTCACTTCCTTACTTCCAACGGACTGCCTCCGGAACGCCACCCAAAAAGTATTAAAATTTCTGATGCAGCCCTGTGGCAGACTATTGTACCACTTCAGAGCACTCCCCGTAAAATACTGGGAGAACGCTCGACAAAGTAACTTATCATCATCGTAAAAATTTATTATAATTTTTTTGAATTGCTCCAGATGGTTATCCGGATCTTTACTCTCATCATATTTTTTCATTTTTGTACTGTCAAACCTCTTAGGAAGGTTTCCGGACAGTATCTTGGAGGGAAATGGAGATTGTCTCCAATTCCGAGCACGACTAAACACAGTATCTTCGTTGGGAGTTGCAAAGATACCTGGGTTATCATGAAAAGCGAAAGGATCCATTAATAACCGGTCTACATGTCTCCGGCCATGGCTGTGGCTATGAGACGACCCTTTACCCAAGTGCCTCTTCAACCTTCCATGCTTGTCCCTCTTTCTTGAATATTTTTTGACCAACTTTGGTTTCTTCTTAGAACGACCTTCATCACTGCTGGATGATAAGGATTCTTCAACTCTATCTTCGTTCAAGGAGCTACTAGAAGATTCTGAGTCTGAATCTGAGCTCTCCACTGGTTTAGACCGGTGAGACTTCTTCGAGCTAGCATGAGTCTTTTTAGTACTCACATGGGTCTTTGATGGCTCATACTCTCTTGGATTGTCAATGCGGTGAACTGTTGACACTTTTGACTTTTCTTTCAAGCCCATCTCTGCCCTTTTAGCAGCCCTCAAGGCTTCTATCTCAACTTTTAACCTATCTTGCTCCTCGATCGTATATTCATCGTTTTCTCCCACTACTTCTGCTAAAGCTGGTGGCACTTCCTGCTCGTCCGGATTCATCCGAACTGGTTTTTCTTGATGGTTTTGAATGCTAGATTCAGGCACCTTTTTCTCCCACTGTGGTCGCCAATTTGGTGTGGATTATTTTCAACTGATGGTAATTTGGTCAGGAGTTTTGTAGTGTTTCAAAGGTATTTAATGTTTATGTGGTTTGTGGTGAGAGATTTGAGCTGCCTGGCTGTAATAAATGTTCATTACCCTCATTAATGAAAGTAGTTGGGTATTTATACCCTTAATTATGGGCCACATGGGCTTTCGGGTCTTACTTATGAAACCAGGTCGAGTTCAAAAACCCATTAGTTTATTAAGCAGATTAGATATTAGCTTAGTCAAAAAGTGATTAGCTTTTAATACTTTAGTCCATTTCGGATGGTTCAGTGGGTGGTTTATGTCCGAATTGCCTTTGTCCGGTTTCTACAGTGAGTGGTGAAAATATCTGGACTCATCGGATATGATGCTCATAATCATATATCTCGCTGTATGTGTTCATCTTTTACTACTAAAACTTGGAAGACAAATAGTACTCCAGTGTTTCTGGAGTTAGTGAAGACACGATGATGGTGTACGTGAGGATGTAATTCCTCTACCCATAGTAGTCATAACTTGATATACCAAATTTCTAATTAACTGGTGAGATATGCTACTAATATTGCTCAGGTCAATCGGGGCATTCCAAAAGGGTTCTTATTGTTCGTTGGATTAAATGGATAACTCAGTGAGAATTTTATAGCTTTCTTGTTGGGCTCAGCTCGGACTAATGCATTTTTGTGGTGATGTTTAATACGGGATTGGTTCTTCGAATGAAAGCAATTTTGGTTTATTGAACAGGGTCGGTTTTGCCTATGGTGTTGATGTTTATCTCTACCAATCGATTTTTTTCCAAAATTTCTCATATAGTGTATGTCATACGAGATATGTTCATGCGCATGGTAATTTTAGTACTTTTATCATAAAAAGTGATTAATATGAGGTTTGTATCGTGGAAACAATGTACTGAAGGCATCATCACCTTTGGCAGAGTCATATTGCTGGTAAAGCGATTGAGTTCATAATACAACACCTGCATTTTAACTTTTCTAGCCAGATAACATGATGTTTAAGGTTTTTTTTGTAACAATTGTCATTTTTTATGATCATGAGTTACATAACATGGTTGCGTTGCAAGGCCTCCATATGTTGTCGCATCGTGAATATTAAATCTATTTCTTATTTGCGGCTAGAACATCGGTTTCATGGATTGGTGGATTCGACGTGATTTAATTGGAGTTCAGATATTTAACATGTGGTGAAAGATTTTTTTGAAACCTTTTAAAATATGTAAAAACCTTATGTACTCATAGGCGATGTCAATGATGAAGGTAAAATTACTTGAATAAAAAGATAAAACTAAAACAATATGTTTTGAGTATTAGAGTTTTTAAAGTGTAAATACGAACTCATATGTCGAGGATTATTTCAAATATGCGATTAGATAAGCTATAATTTTTAAATCGTAAAAAGATAATTTGATATTAGGTTTTCTTCCGTAAAATTTTATAAATATTATAATTTGATCTATTTTTATCTTAATTTTTTTAAATATGTATATTTACAATAATAAAAAAATTCTAAATTAACCCTCGATTTATTAAAAAATTAATCTATTCATTTGATTTTTTTTTCAAATCTTCTCATAGAGTGTATGTCATACAAGATATGTTTATGCGGATGATAATTTTAGTACTTTTATTATAAAAAAATTACCATGCGCAAGGATATATAGTTACCATATTTAATATGAATTTAAATAATATATAATAAATTATTATTATTACTATATCATTTTGTATTGTATAATTGATATAACAATATAGTTGTATATAAAGGTTATTTGAAATTATTATTTTAACAATATCATGATTTTTATTTAAAGAAAATTAAGTTAAGATTTTAGATTTTTTTGTTAATATATCATAAAAGCGGATAAAAATAACAAAAGGTTACTTCAAATACTAAATATACTGAATTGTTTCATGAATTATCATTTGATTTTATAAAAACTCAAAATTAATGAACTTTTTTATAAAATAAATATCCATTAATTCTAATTGCAAATTTTAGAATTAATGGATATTTGTTTTTAAAATATAACTTTTTACTAATTTCAATTTCTCATGAGAATGATTGGGAAAAAAATATTCACTATTGAGGGTTAAAATCTATTGAGGGTTTTATGAATCCAAATAATATGTCGCTTAAATTGGATTCTAATTTATAACATTACATGTTTAAAATTATATATCATGAAACAAACTATTGAGAATGAGCCAACTAGTCTTTAGGTTTTCATGATTGATTATATGAATACTCATAATGTACCTTGTGTTCATAATGTATCTTGTGTCCAGTGGACCATGTGTTCACATTATAATTATTAGTTTTTAATTGTGTTTCGGCTCATTAGATCCATTACTTGGAATCCATTATATATTGTCTATCTATTCAATATAAATATACTCATAGGATTGTAAAAAAGATACACTAAAATATGTAACAATCTTATGTGATAGCTAAACATTTTTCTATAGCGGCACTCATGGATGTAGATATTATTGTCAAATCATGTTGAATGCTGTGTTCTTTTATTTTGATGATATTTATTATTTTTGTATATTAGTTAATTGTGATAAATATTGCATCTTGACTTTTAACAAATTGGTATCCGCTTATAGGCTATTGCAATATAAGGTTAACAATGGAGTTTACATCAAAAAATATGTAATTGAAATAATTGATGGGATCCAGTTTTACGTTGTGAAAGATTAAATTAAAATATTGTTTTCTATTGAAAGAGTTGTTGAAGGTTGTTGAAAATAAATGACTGTTAGTGATGAAAGAGTAGAAACAAGATCTTCAAAAAAAGCTTCATATTATATTATAATGTGTGTAAATGACAAATATCGTGCAGACGATGGTGTAATTAACGTGACAAATGGATCGATTTTGTATATGAAAGGCAATTTGCAAAATGGGCTTTACATTCTCTAGAGGAGTGGTGTTGTATGTAATGTTATAGTAACATCATCAATGAGTAACAACCAAAGTCGGGATAATCATAATCACTCGTGGTATTGTCGCATCGGTCACGTAAATGAAAGAATATTGGTTGTTTTGAGATATATATATTAAAATGGTATAAAGCATTATTATTAGGGTTTGTGAACATTGTGTGTTTGGTGGATACACTATAGTGGAATTCAGAAATTCGGTTGTAAGAAAGACTACAAGGATTATGAATTATCTTCACTCATACATTTGGGACTCAAACATAACTTTACCAAATAATGGAGCCAGATACTACACGAGTCTCATAAATGATTATTCAAGGACGGTGTGGGTTTATTTTCTGAAAAAAAGATAAGGCACATTCAACCCTTTTCAAATTGCAAACGATGATCAAGAACCGGACAAACAGAAAGATCAAGTATTTTAGGGAAGACAATGGGTTATAATTTTGCAGTCACGAGTTCAAAGAGTAGTGTGATGTTAATTGAATAGGGTGTTATTGTACATGCTATAAAATACCACAACAAAATGAGGTCGTAGAAAGAATAAACATAATAATTTGTGAAAAAACACAAAGCATGCTCCCGCATTCCGATATGGGAAAGTATTTTTGAGCTAAAACTATATATACAACATGCTGGTGAATCGATATCCATCAACGGCTATTGATTATAAGACTCATGTTAAGATTTAGTATGGATCTTTGGTTGATTATGAAAAGTTGATGGTGTTTAGTTGTCATACGTACGATCACATTAGTGATAATAAACTTGAGTCAATGGAAAATAGGTGCATATATCTAGTATATGATACTTGAGTGAAGGTATATAGTTTATTGTGTATCGCTCATAAGTCTTCAGATTTGTTTCATCAGTAGGGATGTGAATTTTAATGACTAAGGTCGCTAGATAGTAAAAAAGATGTAGAGGAAATGGTCAAATCATGATCGGTTAGGATTAAACAGGTGGAACTTGAAGTAAAATCGGTTCATAGTAAGTCTAATAATGCAAATTGTTCTGAGGTTGATCCACGATCAAGAGGTAAAATTTCAGCATATGATGATAGTGATGATGTTGTGGATAACCTAGAACAACAACCGCATAACATAACATCGGGAAGAGAAATAAAATAAATTGGACCACTAAAAAATAACATATTTTGTTTTAATCATACATGTTTTGATATTTATAACAACTTATTGTTTTCTATCTATTTAAAAAAATCTGTATCTATTTAAAACTTATCTTTTATTATCTTAGTTGTGGTTTGTTTTTATTTTACAATAACAAACCATACCTAACCGAATATCTTGATAAACCGAAAAGAGGTATACCAAAATTTTGGTAGGACAATAGTACTTGATTTTGTAATACTAAATAATTTGCAACAAAATTATTTAAGAGGCTTGGTATGAAAAATCGTACATATTGATGACATATTAATAGCCACAAACGATAAGGATTTATTGCATGCAATAAAAAAAATTATTTCAGACGAATTCAATATAAAATATCTCGGTGATGCACGTATGCAATTGTCTTGACAGTTTCTCCCCAAAACCTTTTGTTCATTCTAACTTTCAGAGGCATACACCTCACTATTTCAACTAAAATTATGTTCATCCTCTCAGAAAGATCATTTTATTTAGAAGTTTTTGTGCATTGTAAACTAAATTTTAAACTGTAAAGCTAATGTTTTATATACAAATTCCAAACCATTGTCAATTATTACCTTATTCATCATCTTCCCGAAATGATTATTTACTAATTTATTCTAATCATTAAAGGATTTGACCTTCTAATCTTTAAACGTCGAAATTATAACCCGTAAATTTCTTGAATAATCATATACTATTGACATAAAATACATAACACTTCCCAACTTATGAAGCCTTGCAAGTCCTCTAAGGTCTAAATGAACATACTCAAGCATATTTTGGGTTGTATGGTTGTTAGTTCAAACTTAACTCTCTAACTTTTGAAAAACACAAAATTTTCACAGAAGCTTAGCTTCTGAGCTTTATTATTATATCTAATAACTTTTGTTTTCTAAGTTCATTTAGTAATCTCTTACTTAAATATAATAACCTCGTTTGTCATAACTTGGTATAGTCATCCTCAACACTAGACACACCTCTAACCACTACATATCATTTAAAAACCAATACACCATTAATTATATTATCTTTTATAGCAACCATTGAGCCTTGCAGGACCTTAAGTCTGTTATCTCTACCTATATAGGTATGTTTTGTCTCATCTAACATCCAAATATATAAGAGGTTTATTTTAACATGTGGTATCACATTTTTATAGCTATCTCACGTCGTATAGATAGCTTGAGCCTCACTCTTCCTGTTTCCTTTACATTACATGGCTCATCATTCCCGAGTATGAAATTGCGACCATCAAAGTCCTTCAGGTCTTCAAACCAATGCTTATTATAAGTAATATGAATGATGTTCCCGATTTCATCACACACGTATTACCTTACTTGAAACTATAAACCATTAAAACATCGTTAAAGTTATAATAATAATAAATTAGACATCTCAAACTTCAAACTTCTATTGATTATCTCATTTTTTTCCTTTTGGGATAATTATTTTTTCGATATGACCTTATCTCTTATAGAACCAACATTTCACTTTATAGAAAATAATAGATCATTTAGATTTAGATATTGATTTTCATCTCTTCTTATTTGAATTTTATTTTACATGACTCCCTCTCACACTTAATCCATTTATATCATATGCACTCCTCAATACAATATTATTTTAAATATGCATTGAATTTAAAGCCTTCTTCCCTTCTGACATAGTAAGAGATTGTATTCCATAAAGCATAATGCCAAACGAATGCTCATACAATTTGAAAGAGCTCATGATGATAATTTCTTAATAATTATCTTCAACCTTGACTCTTACATCATTCAAATCAAGAATGATCTTTTGAAATCACCCAAGTATTTTATGATATTCTTGCTACCATCCATAGATAGAGTATATAATTGATTTTTGAGATATAATTGTTTGCTAAAGATTTTTTCGGGGTAAATGGCTTCATGTTTATCATAAATCCTCATGACAATATATTCTTCATAAGCCTACTTAAGCATTTCATCCTCCAAACTCAAAATTAGAATATTATGGTCCTTGAACGTCAATTCGATATTTATATAATTTACAGTTTTCTCGTTAATGGAAGCATATCGTCTTTTATGTATAACGGAAGATTTGATTTTAATTTTTTATATACTAAAATCATTATCTCTTGTAAGTTTATGAAAATCAAATTTCATTGAACTAATATTCATTAATCGTATTTCATTCATCTTAGTGTTTATCATCGGCAATCAATTGATTTCCATATCTAAATGCAGACCTTCGCATTCACCGCACCACTTGTTATAGAAAAAACCCATAACCAAAGGTCTCATGTAGAAAATAAACTTCTAGACCATCATTTTATCTTATACATATATAGAAAATTGACAGAAATTAGAAATCCAACAATCAACATAAGATCTTATGTAGTCCAGTGTATATTAAAATCATGCATCCACATGAAATAAATAAGATTTTATAAATGATGTAATAGCAAAGAATTATAAAAAGACTAAATACAAGCTTACCACTCAATTCATTTATCGTTTTTATTTCTCTTATGTTTTCTCTCATAGTAGAAAACTCTTTCTTATTTTCTAACACTATCACTAAAAGGATGTTATTTCCTAGTATATATATGATCTTCAATGAGGTGTATACAAGCACAAACATACATCATGTTCACAATAAAAAAATAAGGATGTTACAACAACATTGTACAAATATCTAAATCAACTACTATGATCTAATAGTACTCCTAATAATTATATAAAATAATTATTACTAACATCATAATTAGTGGTTGTGTTGAAATATTACATTGAATAGTTATACAAAATTGTATCATCTTGACATATCAACTATTATTCATTTCATTGCAAACAAATATATCATAAAATGGTTTTAAACTGTCTCTTAAAAACAGCCCAAGCATGGAGCTAACTCGATGCCAAACCTTTTATGCATACACAAATCTAAAATTGATAACGAACTCTCGTGTCTAAGATATAACTCATACCAAAACCAATTTTTTTTATGTCCGACACTTAACTCATACCCATACCGAATTTCTCATGGACAAAACTTAAATCATATCAGGCTGAGCTTCCTATGGTTGAGACTAAACTTATATTAAGACCAAGCTTACTATGACTGAGATGTAATACATATCGAGACCGAGCTTCCCATAGTCGAGACTTAACTTATACCGAGACCGAGCTTCCAATGTCTGTAATTTAACTTATACCAATACCAAATTTCTCATGGCCTAAACTTAATATATACTAAGACAAAGCTTTCCATGGCTGAGACTAAAGTCATGTTGAGGCTAAACCTCTTGCAGTGGAAAATCGACTACTACCATAACAAAACCCTATATTGGTCAAACTGTTTCTAATTTTGAACCCCCCTCAATGACCACTTTTATCGAGACCAGACTCATTTTTGAACACACACTCTATATTCAGTCACTTTGAACCTACATCTAACAACATATACGTATGAAATAGATAAGCACATTGTTAATTATAAATCACAAAGGTTGTAACCCATTGATTATCCCAATAACTAATCATTCATATAAGTAGAGATACAAAAGAATAAATAAAATACTCACCTTGTACTTTATTCTATTATAATTTGAAACTTACAACATAAACTTTACTCTAATTAATTGAAATTGACAATTTATATAGATGACCATCCTATAGGCTGGATAAGTCCACTCGAGTTTGCTCATGAAATATAAAATTGACTATTGGCTAATTCATAGAAGGCTTAAACATTTGAAATTTGAAAGTTTGAATAATCTTCATTAGAAGAATATTATTCGGGCTTCCACCAATTTAAGAATCAAAATAAGTATGTGAAGGTTATGCATTCGAAAAACATTATCGTCATGCATTTCCAAAAGAAAAAGCATGGAGAGTGAAAGTAAAATTGGATTTAGTCACATGGATGTATACGGTTGAATTCCATCAGCATATTAGGGATGTAACAAATATTTTATAACCTTCATTGATAATTATTCTAGTATAACGTGTATATACATTAAGAGGCATAAATCAAACGTGTTCTCTATTTAAATAAATTGAACGTGGAAAGGTAAAGTATGCGCTTAATCAAAATATTAACAAATGGTCGAGGTGACGATTGCAATTCCAAAACGTTCGCAAAGCTATGTGAAGATATTGGTTTGAGTAGACAATTAAGGGTTGAATTCACTCTAAAACAAAATGGAATTGCTAAAAGATTTAATATATCGGTGAATGAAAAATCAAAGTAGCTCAAAATAAACTCTTTAATTTCAAAAACAACAAATTGGTGATTAACATGTGGATATATAAAGTAAACTCGATTATAATTGTGTGCTCCCGATTAAAAGATTGAAAGTTACAACACATATATCCAATAGTGTGCTCTCAATTGCACCATACATTCTTAAACATGTGATTATATACTCTATATCACCTAAACATGCAATTCTATGTTCTTTATCACTTATACATGCTTAGGTTTCAAACCTGAAATAAAAATTTACATTCTTTCCCTAAACATAATCAATCATTAAATCATAGTATTTGGAGAGTTAATCAAAGGTCTATATCCCCAAACACAAAGTAATTAGAAAGCGCTGATTCCAATTGTTTAATTATAAATCAAAAATAAAAAAAAGTTTTAAATCTTTGATCATCACAAGAATTATTTACTTATGTGAGTAGATATACAAAAGAAAAAAAATAAGATACTTACCATTGTGCATCTTTTTCTCCTACGATTTGAGAGTCACAACAAAAGATTTAATCAGATTAAATGAGGCCGACAATTTGTAGGAGATGATATTCCTACAGATTGGCTAGGTGCACTTGAGATTGATCTTGAGGGATAGAGAACATAAACCTTGATGGGGAAACTGATAGAAAATCTACAGAGATAAGGAAATAAGGAAACATAAAGAGAACTTAATTCTATAAACGGCAAAAAATTATATGTATGTTCGTGATAACTAAATTAAGGTTATGATACTTTATTTAAATCTCTATTCATTTTATTAACCTCCAAATAATCCGATGTACTAACCGGTCCAAATAATTATACTTTTTATTGGACCATTGAAACTAAATACAAAAATATCGAATAAATGATTTTTCCGTTAAATCATATATTAACTGAACTAATATCTACTTTTATATTTCATATGAAAATAATAATATATTTATTATTATTTTCCATAACTCTAACATTCAAAATACTAACAATTTTATAATTAAGATTATAATATTCCATCCAATTTTTTAATAATTGAGTTTACAACCACCGATCCGGATATTTTATAATTAGAATGGGATAAAACATTCTAAACCAAAACTAAAATATCAAATCACCGTACCACCATTTTTTAATGATTAAAGAAGGTTATCATTATTTTTAAATTATAAAATACTTTTCTCATTTTAAAATAATTTTTTACCAATCTGAATGTTTTATAATTAGAATGTGATAAAACATTCCAAACAAGGACTAAAATATCAAATAACCGCACCACCATTTCTTTTATAATTAAAGAATGTTATCGTTATTTTTAGATTATAAAATGCTTTTCTAATTTTTAAATAACTTTTTATTTAATATATATTATCAAAGAGATTTGAATAAATAATTAAATAACAAAAGATAAAACGGTGAAACCAACCACTAATATCACTTTAAAAAAAAACCCACTAATATCACTTTAAAATTTGAAAACGTAGTCTAATTTGCGACTTCTATTTGTCATAAAACAATATCTAATAATGTTCGGAGGAAATAGTAAAATAGATATAAATTTGGGTATAAAAGGATTGCGAGGTGGAAAAAAATTGGGGCTAGGCTAAAATGAGATCCGTTTTCTTTATAGTGAGATCCGATTATAGTGAGACCTGGCTTGGCTATAACGAGACTCCTCTTATTTACAAAAATGCCATCGATATAAATACAAAAATTCCCAAATTCTACCATTTTCTTTCTTCGAAAACCCTAACTCTCTCTAACCCAATATTTGAAAATGCTAGATATTTAAAATCCAACTGCATAGACTTGTTAAAGTATGAATTATCTACACCCTTGTGCTATTTTTTAAAAATTTGGATATATATTTGTAGTGATATTTAGAGTTTATTTTTCGGATATAAAAATCGAATTTTCCCCTACTTGTACTTGTTGTTTGATTGTTTGATTATATGTATATGCTTAATTAGATCGTTGGCTTCAATTTGGTATAAGTTTTGCTGGATTTGACCCCGTAAAAATGACGTTTGAGATTTGCAAGTGGGTATTCTGAAACAGCCATTTCCACGCACGATCGTGCGTGGAAATGGCAGATGCACGCAAGCGCACAGTCGTGCGTGGAAATGTCTGTTCTTTATTTATATATATATATATATATATATATATATATATATATATATATATATATATATAATTTATAATAATTTCTAATAGTTTCTAATAATTTATAATAATTATAATCATATATTATAATTATAATCAATTCAAATTTCTAATAATTTATAATTTATATAATTTTTTATATAATTTATAATTTATATAATTTTTTATAAATTAATAATCATATATTTATATAATTCTTTTTACTACATTTTATATAATTATTGAATTGTAATAACAACGTAAATTGTAAGAATATACACGCTAAATTCGGTATGAAAGTGTTTTCAATTGGCGAAATTCGGCATGGAATAGTATTTTGAATTGATAAAATTCGGCATGAAAGTACCAAAATTTGACAAAATTCGGCATAAAAGCGCAAAGATTTGACCAAATTCATGCACGAACATACGTGATTTCGACCAAATTCACGCACGAACATGCGTGATTTCGGCCAAATTCACGCACGAATGTTCGAAACGGCGCACGAAAGGTGTGAATTTATGTAAAAATATAATTTTTTTCTCCAAGCCATATATTTAGAGATGATTTTTTGTTTTTTTAAGTTCATGGGTTTATGGGTTTGTGTTGAATATTAGAGAGATAGGTAGTTGAGAGAGAAGAGAAAGATAGTAAATATGTATGCGTTTGAGCTTTAAAACCTAGGATTTATAGTTGAATTTATTGTTTTTTGAGTTAATGGGTTTATGGATTTTTGGGGTTTTTATGAAAATTAGAGAGAAAAGTAGAGGAGAGAGAGAGGGGGAGGAGAGGAGGAAAAAATGAAATGTCCAAAAAATTATGGTTTTTATATCTAGTGACATTTTGGTAATTTCACGTTTTCAGAAAAAATCAAAATTTGAGGTCTCACTATAAAGATTTTGGGTCTCATTTTAGCCTAGCCCAAAAAATTGGTGTCACTTATCCTATTTTGGGATCGTGTTATAATAATATAGATAACACTCATCAGAGTCATCTCTAATCTACACCGACAACATCTGGCATTCAATGGAAAGTAGTTAAAGTACAAATAGTATAAGTATGACCTTTTTGGTAGTCAAGTTTGACATGAGTACACTACAATTATTACACAATACTCGGTATCACAACTCTTTAGTATTTTCTATCTCCTTCTTATTCTGGCTTATAAGCACTAACGAGTATCTCCTATAATCACAGAAAGTCACACAATAAAACAGTGTTTTAATTACAAAATCAACAATTACTCCTCAACCAATAATTACCCAAAAGATTTCTTGAAATAAAAAACCCCTCAATGCAAAAAACATAATCATGAACAAGCAAGCCATGATGGCCATGGCCATGGCCAATGATACCGAAGTAGAAGAATTCATAAATGAAACCAACAAACGAAAACAAAAAGACGATGAGGAGGAGAAGATGGATGTTTTGTGGCAAGAGCTTAATGAGAATGAATCCAAAAGAAACAGCTGCTACTTGAGCTTGGAAAAAAGCAAATCGTTTGCAGAAAGAAAGAGATCATCATCATCGTCAACGATGGTTTTGTTCATCAAAGTGTTGAAGAAACTTCTTATCCTTCATAAAACACAACCACCATCTAATAGAAACCGGAGCTACAAGTTTTGGTAATGTTCTCAAATTCGGATTAAAGCTCAATAGGTGTACTGTAAATGTAATAACACAAACATGGTGTTGCTTATTTTCTATGTAATATTGCTGAATTTTAATATTACATGATGAAACTGGAGATGACTTTCAGATGAACCATTTTAATCATGGAGTTTAGAGTTTTTTTTTCTTTAATCATTCTAGCTTCCTGAAGCATATTGGACGATTTAAATTATTTATTAATTTATTGATGTCTAGATGTATTAGTGAATTATTGTTATTGTGTTTGATTAAGAACACATTACAAAACATTGTATTTTCTTTTATAAAACTCAACCAAACAGAAATTGTCTATTTTTATATATTTTACATATTTTTTTGGTGATTATTATGCAATTTTCAACAAGCTTAAAATGTTTAAATACAAAAAATCCTTGAATACATAATAGTATTAGATGATTTAGAAAAATTGCCTGTACAAGACCAATTGAAGAGGTCCGACGACTATTAAAGAATACGTCATAAACTTTTTACCTGTAGAATTAGTGGTATTGTTATTATATTATCGACTGGACTAAAGTTTCGTCCAATAAATTATAAGATTTTCTAAAAGTAACATTTTTTTATAGTTCGAATCTTTTTATCAAAATAACTTTTAGACTTTTTCAAAAATAAGATTCTATCAACCATTTTTCGTATTTATATCATTCAATCCAATTCGATTGACGAGATTATAGACATATTTTAGAAAAGAAACTATTTATATTTCAACACCCATTTAAATTCTAAAAAAAAATCTTAAAATTAAAAAAAAAAAATTATTGATCAAACTCAAACTCAGTTTCAAAACTAATTAATTATAACATTTATTAGATCATTTTCCCTAGTATATCGGAGGTACGAAACATTAGTATCGTTCGGAAATAATTTTTTATATGGTTAATCTTATTTGATAATGTTTAATCTATTTTGTCACCGATAATATTACCAGATCAATAATTTCTTATACGTTAATCTTATTCGATATTGTTTAATCTATTTTGGAATCGACAGTATTACCAGATCAATAATCATCCATATAAATTTTTAGGTACAAAAAATGTGGTGTTTTTATACCGACCGTGCGAGAGATTTCTACCACTGATAACCCAAAAAATAACTTCAACAAAACTAGCGATTTAATACTACCGACAGTACTGAATTTGTATGCTGCTAGTAGGATAGTACACCGCTAGTAGAATAACACACAACCAATGTACAATTTTACACCAAAGGGGTGTTTAATATACCGACAGTATGTTTTCCTGTACCACCAGTGCAGTTTGTTTATACCATCAATATATTGTTAGACATTTTTTTTCTTTTTTCAAGGGTTTAATTGTTAATAATATGTTATTGTAAAGATATCAGTGGAGTGACAAAAGATTTTTATGTGGATTATAGTGATTTGTTCATAACGAAAATCTATTATGCGCAACAACAATTGATTAATTTGGTTACAGTTAGCGGTAAAGACAACGGGTTCGTAGTTGTATAAAGATGTCGCGAAGATGCGAAAAGTAAGAAAACTCATAAACTATCTTTGAATGCAAGAGATCCGGAACGTATACGAAGTTGGTATACCTAAAAGATCTAAAAAGGTTGTCTACCATAACAAAGAAATATGGATGCCCTTACAAGCTTAAAAATAAATATGATAACTCACGAGAAATGATCCTTAGAGGTCGTATACGAGATTCACAATCATGAAACTATGAAGTTTAGTAAAGGTCACTCGTACTTAGGACACTTCTCTGAAGAAGAGTTGGAATTTGTTATCAGTTTTACCAACATGGAAAGCCATATTCGAGAAATTTTCAGCGGAGTGAAAAAAATGAACCCTAGAAATTCTTCTTCCATACGCACTGTATACAATGCTCAACTAAAACAACAAAAGATTGAGAAAGACGATTGTTCACATATACAGTACTTGTTAGGTGAACTCAAAATATTAAAACATTATGAATGACATAGATCGGGTGAAGACATGAATGGTATCATAAGAAAAAATTTCTTTGCATATCTTCATTTGGATTTGTAACAAACATTTCCAATTGTACTACTAATGGATAACCTCATACAAGGTAATAAAGTACGTGATGTCGTTATATGAGGTTGTTGGAGCCACTTGTATCGGTATGAAGTTTTACATCAGATTTGTGTATGTCCGGTGATAAACTTGACAACTACAAGTGTGTATTAGAATGTTTTCAATCGTTGATGGTAACTCACTACATCGAACAAATGTGTGTTGTTTTGATGGATAAACATTTAGTATTGGTGAAGGTGGTCCAAGAAGTGTTCCTTAATACAACTTATAAGTTATGTCAATGACACATTAATATGAACGTGCTAGGGAAAATGAAAAAAAATCATCAATGATAAAGAAGTATCCAATGTTTTTTACAATGTGTGGAATAACATGATGTTATCGGAAATAAAACTCTCGTTCAATAACTATCGGTCCAAAATGCACCATGACTGCAAAGATCATTTAAACTAGACGGAATACACTGAAATTTGATTAGAGTCTTACGGTGATAAGTTTATCACGTGGAAAATAATAAATTCTTACATTTCGGTAACCAAACCACTAAAAACTTTGATGACACTCATTCCGTCCTTAAGGGTTTTCTTGGTACGAACAAACACAACCTCGAGTTGTTTTGGTTGAAGGTGCATTTTTTGTTCGAATTACAACATAGAAAAATAAAAAGAACTCATTTTGACAGACAAAGTGTACACCGAGCTCAGAGGTAATATCTCTCAAGATGCTTTACATGAAAATTCTATATAAGTAAAATGTGCCTAAAATATGAAAGTTCTGAATGGTTGAAATTGTATGTGTGTTATACAAACTAGGCACGATATACCTTATTCGCACAAAATCTTTGAATATTTTAATAAAGACATAGTGGTACCTTTTAGACTCTTTCATCATGTGAGGTTGTTAAATATCGTTGTTTGTACCATTCTAACAATAAAAGTTCTATTGAAAGAAAAGCTGGTTAAACTAGTTTTATTATCATGAAAATTGAAGACGTAGCACGTGTAAAGCATATGCACAAGAAAATGTTTGACATTATATATCCAAAAACATATTTCATTTTAGAGTATTCAAATAAACTAAAACAACATGGTCGTCCGAATACAAAACGTAATCTATTATTACATTTTTATAGTCCACAAACAAGACAAAACATATCACAAACATGTGTTAGATTACAAGAAAGCGAGTGCATTATCGCTAGCTAAATATTTTAAAACTGCATTGGTCATTTTCTATAAAAGAAGCAAAACTCATGCAGTAAAATTAAAAAGAGGGAGTGAAGTTCTTACACAAGCAAGTGTTCATATATATACATTCTCCCAATAAACATTAGAACTCATATGATAGATTCACTATCAAATGGAACGGTTGGTTGTAACTCAAGCGGTATAATGCTTTCTTAAATAATATTGATTGATACGAAAGATTACTTAAAACAATTCCTTATCTTGTATAAACATTTTATAACTACGATCAATGACCTTAAATTCGATGATCATCGCGGGTATCAGTCAATTATGTTTGTCTTGAACGAACAAAAAAAATAAATAAAAGTTTATTAAAGTGCCATATACAACGAGTTTATAGATGTTGTTTCCATTTACGTGAAGATATTTAGTGGTATGAAGGAGTAAATAGATATCATGGAATGTGTAAAGTGAATAAATGGTATTCCTACTATGGAAAATTGGATGACAATGCTCGAGATTGTAGTAGCGATCACGTCAATGTTAAATTGCATCATCCACTTTGTTGGGCATCATAGGACGAATGATGTTAGTTTCATTTTTCTACTGTAAAGAGGTTCACCCCCTTCAGATTTCAGAAATGATGAAATATATTCTACTGTTAAAAGGTGCATCATTCAAATAACAAAGTCAACAATAAGGTAAAATCAAACACACAACAAGATTTTAACATGGTTCAAATTGTAAAAAAAAATCATTATATCCAACGAAAATGCACACATATTTTATATAGAAGAATATTACAAAAAAACTCTCTTAAAACACAACTAACTCATCCACTCGTATTTTACTACAAAGCACAATCAGATTACAAAATAAACTATGTACATCAGAATTTTGCTTAGTGTTTTATTTCTTCCTAACTTCTCTCTTTAAAACGAGTCAATTAAGAAATTTTCTCTCTCTATAAATCTTCTTTTTGTTTCACGCCACACCAACTTGGATCTTCTATTTTAAAATATATAAACTCAAGGATGTAGAATATAATACATCACGTTCATATTAGAAATCAAAAGGATATTCCTTTATCTAGTCAAATAAGAAAATATTTGTCGCCATTATGACATAAGTAGCGGGTGTCGGGTTGTAGAACAACTTTTCGGACCATGTACTATTTTATCTCCCTTCAAATACACACTACAGATTAATTCTCATAATGAATGATAAAGATATTTCATTCAATTTTAGAATCTTCCATACAAATGATCAAGATCACCTTAAAAACTTAGATGAATACATATAAGCCTTAACAATTTGTTCATGAACCTTCAGTCCAACATGAGATTAACATGCACCTTAGGAATCGAACATTAACAAATAAACTTGTCTATGACTATAATAATCTCTTAGGTTCCAATAGACTTCTTTGCACCTAACTTTTTGACTGACCATCTTGTCATATGGAGAGTCAACAAAAAAACCCTTTAAGACATTGGCTTACTCAAATCTTCATCCTTTTACGTTCGGTTAAATTCAACCAGTCAATTTGTTCCAACTTTAAAATTTAGTTCGAGCCTTTAGAACTTAGTTCCAACTTCAACACTTACCCTTAGTTAGCACTATGTTACAACATTCACCAATAAATTACAACTTCAGCACTAAGTTACAGTCTTCGGCTGAGATCATTCCTCAATCACTTTGAGCTTATACTTAAAAATGTTATTATATTTATACATTGTCCAGCTATAACTATTTTCAAATTATTTATATTTTGATTTATAAAGATGGTTTTTGTTTATTTATTAATTATAGGTTTTGATGTAGGGAGAATATCAATTAAAGACAAATTGGATAAAACACTAACTCTAGGGTACACATAACTCGCAAGTTCAGAAAAAAAAATTATATCAATTAAACAAAACTAATTCAAAATTTAGGGTATAAGATGTTTTAAATTGCAAATACTCAAAACTATAATCTTAGAATATAGAAATTACATTATTGTCTTAAAATATTAAAATTAATAATAAAATATACAAAACTTGACTTTTGGGCTTCTAAACAATCACATTTAGGGTCCAAACTTTGTGACTAGTCACACTTTTGATACTTGTTGGGCTCGTCAAGACCTTGGATTTGAGTACCGATATTGCCCAGTTCTGATATAGGAGTTAAAAACAGGCCCTGTTTCAGTTTCAGTTTCTGGAACGACATCATTCTCCCCCACATAAGAAGAACTTGTCCTTGGATTCTCATCATTAGCAAGATCAATACTTTGTAAATATAATCGTAATATAAACTATACCCACGAAAACCTTGTTTAAGTGTGTTGAGCCAGTCACACCACCAAGAACAAGTAAAACATTTTTCTCATACTTAGAAGACGGAATAATAGTTTCTGATTTCTCAACTGCTCTTATATCTGGCGTGTCTATGTGAATTATGAACTGTTGTATGTTTTGCAATCCAACAATAACCTGCCAAGCATGAAAATGTTTCTCCAACTCCCAAACAATTTTTGACTCAAATAATTTACAAGCCTTTCTCATTATGTTTGATCCTCCAGGATCCACAATTAGTAGCTTGCTTTTTCTAATTTTGGCTTTTTTATTTTATTTTTTTCTCTTTCTTTTTTTCGTTGAAAAGAACTAAATTCTTCGAAGAATCATAGACTATTCTAGTTTCTTTATTATTCGAAGTCTCCACAACCACATTATCTTTATCATAAATTTCCATACTACGCTTTTCACTAGCCATTGCATTAATAAGTTCAACATTATCTAAAAATCCTACAGGTTCTAATTGAAAATTTAGCTTTTTTCTTCTTAGAATACCATTTGTTTCCATTATTTTACTAGACAACTCATCCTTATTCTTACCCGAATTTTTCGCTTCAATTTTAAACCCTATTTTTTTCTTTTTAGAACCAGATTTATAAAAAACACCAACCAAAATTTTACCCTTTTCTCCATATAATTGTTTACCTTATCATAATAAGGAGAAATTTATCCCAGTTTGTCCTTCTTCTGGTACACCGATTTTGGAGAGATATTTGACCCGAAATAATCATTATCATACATTTTCTTGTCAAATACGTCATTCTTCATTCGTTCTACCGAATTATAATTAGGGATAGGTTCGGATTTGATGAGAGGGGTTTTCGCCTTGAAATTAAAGGGTAAAAACGCAGCCCTAAGATATTTCATAAACTTAACCCAAGTTGGTATTTTCGATTTACCTTATCTCAGACGAGTCTGTTTCATCTGCTGCCACCATGATGCAGCCCGACCGTGAAACTTGTTTGCGACTAACTTGACTCTCTTGTCATCCGAAACGTTGTTGAAGTCTAAAAATTCTTCCACCGATGCGATCCAATCTATAAACTTTTCCGATTGAAGATCCCCATGCTCAAGACTGAATCCTGAGTCCCACCGGTTTTTTATATTCTGATAGTAAGCACAATCTGGAAATTGTTTGAAGGCCTGTATGCGATGATTTTGTGGAGGAACACGGCCTCTGCCCTCCTCTCTCTTCGGAGCAAAAAGATTATGACCCATATTATAGTCTTCTTTAGAACCCGACGATAGGTTAGTCGACCATGGAGCTTGAAATTCGGTGCTTATCCTCTGCATCGCTTCTTGTATTTGCTTTATCTGATCTCCCAGCGTACTCAACTTCTCTTCAATCATCTGTAATTTTCGAGTGTTGGTATGCCCCATCAAGCCTACACGATCCAGATTTTCTTGATTGTACGTGATATTCTTCCATCGGTGTCTTCGTGGCGGTATAATTCCCACGTAGCAGGAATCTGATGCTCCGATACCAAGATGATATAGGGAGAATATCAATTGAAGACAAATTGGATAAAATCCTAACTCTATAGTACATAGAACTCGCAAGTTCGAAAAAATTATATCAATTCAACAAAAACTAATTCAAAATTTAGGGTATAAGATGTGTTAAATAACAAATACTCAAAACTCTAATCCAAAAATATAGAAATTACATTATTATCTTAAAATATTAAAATTAATAATAAAATGTACGAAACTTGACTTTTGGGCTTCTAAACAATCAAATTTAGGGTAAAAACTTTGAGACAAAGTCACATTTTTTATATTTGTTGGGCTCGTCAAGACCTGCGATTTGAGTACCAATATCGCCTAGTTCTGATATAGGAGTTAGAAAGAGGACCTGTTTTTGTTTCTGTTTCTGGAACGACATCAGGTTTACCGAATGAAAATATAAAATAATCTCTAATCGCTTACAAATATTAAAGATAATATTTATTATTAGATTATTAAAGTTGACACGATCCTGATATGTTTGGCCATACTACAAAATAGTTCTAGAAAGAAAAATTAATATTAAGTTTTTAGAATAGAATACTGATTGTTTACTTATTTTTTAGAGTGAAAAATTTAATTTGCAGTGATGTTTATGAATTTTTATATGAGGGCCACAAATACATAAAAACTCAATTGGTTTATCTTACATGCTCAATTAATACGATATATATAATTAGTCCAAAGTGGGGTAACAATATGACAAGTAATCTCCTTATTACTAATCTTAATCCCAATTCATTAAAATTTGGACAAATGAAGAATATTCGAGCCTCTGTAGTTGGTTGTGCGGATAGTCTCGTCGAGTTGATGCATATTTTCCAACTTGACCTGCTACTCGTTGTCCTAAATTTCGTCATTAGAACCCACTATGATAAAAACCTTATTTGAGAAAAAATACTAAAATTTACTGAAGGAAAAAAATACAACAAACAATGACATTCTTTGATGCATGGTAGCAGTTGACATATAAAAGCTCGCAGATAGTCTGGAGCACATGGTAGCTTCGGTTAAAAGCTTTACCGGGACCTCATGAGAGGTCTCAACTATAAGCAGTTTAAAAGCTCTAGAAAGTATTAGTTGAAGCTTGTAAAAAGCCTATGTGATTGCAGCTAGACGAAACTTAGAGACCCATGAGAGTCTCGCCTGAAAACGACTTATAAGACCATGGATGGTCTCGACTTCCGATACCAATAAAGAAGTTAAAAAGCCTTTAATTTGTTATTGATTTTATTTATTCTCGAAATAGGTTTGTGTGATACATGCCAAACTTTATAAAGCCTATTAATATGCATAATTATTATAATCTACTCAACTCATTTTTCATGACTTTTAAGCTTTGCCTTTTGAGTTCCCAACGACCTTCAATAAATTAAATAGTGGGAGAAAAAATGTATATAAAAAGAAGAGAGTTTCTATATAAATACTCTACGAGCACTTTTTTTTCTTACTTCCACACTTAAAGAGAGTAAATTATTGTTGAGATTTCTAACCACTATAAAATATATTTTGGTGACCTTAACCACCATTAAACCTCAATGGAGATAAGGAGTTCCACAAACACCTCCCTTGAGTTCAAAAATAATTGTGTGAAGTTTAGCCGAAATCTATAGTCCCATTTGCCTCTCACGTCGATAGTCCGCACAACCTCTTAGGTTTATCGAGTTTCAATGTAGCTTTTACTCATTTATTTCTATCATATTTTTGTTCAAACCTTAAACTAGCTTATGTTGTTTTGCCGATCACTATGAAAGCATCTGCCTATTCGAGCCACTCACCCAAAGAATTTTTTTTTCTTTTAAGTTATTAATTGATAATAGAAAATATATTTCCAAAATGAAAAAGATATGGGTCGAAGGCTTATCAAAATTGAGGATGATAAATGGTAATACATGTGTTAGTTCCTAATCCACCCATTATATCACTATTTCTCCATCTTAAAAGAAAAAAGAGGAAATACGGGTACCATACACTTTAAGTGAAATAAAGAGGCTTTCATATACTAAGAGGTTTAAAAAGGGACACATATGTATAAATATTTATAGCTAAAACCACACTTCTCAAGATACTCCTCTCGTGAGCCCAAAAATAATAGTGATACCATATTTTATCCTCACCGAACTTAGTAGAGATTGCAATTCTCGCAGCAAAGAACCTATCTTATGGTAAATATTTAGCAATTAAGCCAAAAAAATAAGTGTAAGCGTTGGCGAAAGAACTTGAGATTATGTTGAAGCATTCCAAAGATGACGAGGGGTCTGGGTAACCGAGGGTATTATTGAAATTATTGAGGCTGAATGAACCAATGAGGTTAGAAGTTCTACAACTGTTAAAACCAAGTTAATCAATACGTATTTAGATAAGCCTCAAATAATTGATTTAAAAATACAAGAACATATATTCTCATTTTAAGGACCTTAATATGCTTCGGCTTAAGTGGGAGATTCCTGAAAATGTTCAAGTTTGGCTGCATGTTCTGGGAGAGACTCCTACTTTAGTTAAGATTAATAAAATAGTATTATACACTAACATCTTAAACTAGAAGGGTGCAACTACCACTACACCTTAAACTTTTGAAGTTATTTATGTTGTTAGATTTGTTCGTAAGACTAATCTGAACATATGGTCGTCTGTTATGGCCAATATTTTTGTCTTTAACCCATTGAGTATAGAGTTTGAGATGGAGCACTCTCTGTAACTTTACCATAAACCAAATTTCCTCACCAATCAAAATCAACACATAATGCTGGATGATATTCTAGAATCTGATAAATATTGGAAGAGAATCTTTGTTTTTGTTACTGGAGGTTAGGAGATTGGAGTAAATATAAGAATATAAAACCCTCGCCAAAGCCTAAATGGTTGGAAGAATAATATTAAGAGGTTGAAGCTTGATAGAATTTGTCTTTACCATTAAACATTCGTCTTCTTTTATAGTCCTATTGTAAGTTACTTTATTGCATTCCTTTAAGCTAACCTTCCTTTTTTTTTCTTGTCATTCAACCATCTTTTTGGTTCATCAAAGTATATAAGCGAATATTGGTTTGTAGATTTTAGTGATTTTATTTTATATTATTAAGAGAAAAGATTTCATTTTTTTATTATATAGAACCTAATGCGTTCTGGATTCTGGTACATGAAGAAAGCTCTTAACCCATGGTGACTCCCCTTAGGTTTCTCTTTATGATGGATAGTTGTTTCTGCCATGAGATAACCTTTAACTACCATTTTTTGTCTTTTAAATGTCAAGCACCTAGAAAAAAGGCAAAGGATGAAAACTATAACATCCTTTTTAAGAAAGCGAACTATGAGGCCTCTATGGACTTCAGAGGATCATAAAAAAAAGTAAAAAATGTTGAAGTTTTGGTTGGTACATGTGGATATTTCACATTGTTGATGCTCACATATGATTGATTATATAAGATAAAATTCGACTATTTTTGTTCGGACAACTAATTAAGTTTATGAAGACCAATTGAACCATTTCATCTATATATATATATATATATATTGTATGAAGATTAACAACTTGGTATTGAAAATTTATTTAATTGCATGAAGTGACTCCTCATTTGGCTGAGTAGATCTCTTGCAAAAAATATAAGTTGAGACATCATATTTAGTTTGTAAGAGTATTTTCCCAATAATGTTTTTATAATGATAACCTCAGAGGTTTTGTTGAACCTCATGAGACTGTGAACACTTCAAAGTCTCAATCGATGTTATTAATATGTGGCGTGTCATAATTGATGAGTTCAAATTATTCAGTCACATCTCATTGTGTTATCCAGACAAGGGAAAGACTTGCCACTGAACCATCCGGACATGACAAAAGTAAAGAAACACCTAAACACCTTTTGACTAAGCTATGCGATAATCAGCTTAATAAACAAATGGGTCTTTAAACTTGACCCTGTTTCATAACTTGACCCGAAAGCCCGTGGGTCCTTAATTAAGGGTATAAATACCCCAACCACTTTCATTAATGATGGTAATGAACATTTAATACAACCAGGCTGCTCAAGTCTCTCACTACTTTACACTAAAACATTTAATACTCTATACACTTTCCAAAACACTTTACAAGATTACCCTCAACCCAAAATAATCCAAACCAATAATTACCATGTATAATTCCCGTAATACTATTTTGAACATTTTTTAAAATCAAAACTCAATTTTTTATTAATACTAAGATAATAAGGTAGGTGCAATTCGGTGGGTAGGTTATAGAGACCCTCAAAGAGGTCTACCCCAGAAGAAAAGAGTATATGAATATAGTTTGATGATAAATAGACATGCCTATTAAATTCGAACGTTGATACGCCGAGCTCGAACTATTGTTATTTTGAGAATAAGAACTAATTTACTTTGATATAAAAGTTACAATAAAGTTGTATCACGAATATGGAGACATAATAAATAATTTATTTTTAATAAAAACCCTACTACAATTTTTCTCGAGTTGAGTCTTATAATTAGAGCAATGGTGATTGAGGATGAAGATTTTAAAAAGAAGTTTGAGAGAATAAATTTATTTACATAACTTGGTATGTTTGTTATACTCATAAAACATGTTTTTTCTTCAATACATTTTCTTTTAAGAGTGATGGTTAAAAGCTTAGAAGAAGATTTACACATAATTGATCTTCAAGAAACTTTTGCCAAATTGACTAAGGTAAATTTGAAACTAAATCCGGAGAAGTGTGTCTTTGGTGTTCGATCCAGAATTTTTTTGGGGTATGTAATAAGTGAGAAAGGGATACAGCCCGATCCAGATCAGTTGAATACCCTATTAGAAATGGATCCTCCCTGGAATATTAAAGAAGTCCAGAGGCTTATTGGAAGATTAGCTGCTTTGAATCGTTTTATTTCAAGGTCCTCGGAATAGTGTGCTCCGTTTTTCCAAACCTTGAAAAGTGCTAACGACTTTAATTGGTCTCCACAGTGCAGTCAAGCTTTTAATGAGATAAATAAACACATGTTCTCACCGAATACCCTTTTTCAAGCATATACAAGGAGAAACACTGTATGTATGCTTGACTGTGTCAGAATGTGCTATAAGTGCAGTGCTGGTAAGAGAGGTGGACAATTACCCTCGTCCGGTGTACTACATCAGCAAAAGCCTGATAGATGTTGAGAAGATGTACCTGAAGCTTGAAAAACTGGCATTGGCCCTGGTCATTGCTGCAAGGAAGATGAGGCCGTATTTTCAATCTCATTCTATCATCGTCCGAACGTCTTTCCCATTGAAGAATGTTCTTAAGAAAGCAGACATATCTAGCAGAATGACTAAGTGGTTAGTAGAGTTGGGTGATTATGATATTGACTTCACCCCACGAACTACTATCAAGGCTCAATCTGTTGCTGATTTCCTAGTATAATTCCATCAGGATAGGAGTTCTAAACAAGTTTCAGAAGGGAAAACTAATAAAGAATGGGTAGTCCGGACTGATGGTGGATCAAGCACAATGGGTTGTGGAGCTGGAATTTTCCTAACCTCTCTGTACGGTGATATAATGTATCAGGCTATATGTTTTGGGTTCAGGGCTTTTAACAATGAGTCTGAATATGAAGCAGCTATAGGTGGTCTTAAATTAGCTTTTCTATGTGGGGCTAAAATAGTAAGGTTGATGAGTGATTCACAACTTCTTATTCATCATGTTCATGGACAATCTGAGGCCACGAAGAAACAACTGATTAAATACTTACTGATCCTTAAAGAGGTGGCAGCCCATTTCAAGAGTATTTGTTATGAGCATATCCCTAGATCAGAAAATACACTGGCAGATTCCTTGGCAACTATAGCCTACTCTGAGTCCTACCCTTGGATTCATATACAAGAATTCCCATCAATACAATCAAACCCGAGCAAGGAAGAGGAGGAAAGCTTGAGTATACAAGTAGTTCAACCTAAAGATTGGAGATTTCCCATTCTTCAATATATTTTTGATGGGTTATTGCCTCATGGTAGGCTATGGCAAGAAAAATTAAATACAAAGCTCGTGGTTTTCTAGATTGTAAGAGAGGCTCTCTATAAGAAATCTTTTAGTAGACCTCTCTTGCGTTGTTTGGGGGCTGAAAAATCCCAAATTATTTTATCTGAACTATACGACGGAAAAGGATCAGCACATTGTGGCTACATGGTACTAACCCGGAGGGTATTGTTGGCTGGATAATATTGGCCATCTATAATGACAGATGCTAAAGAAATGGTAAAGAAGTGTGATCTATGTCAAAGGTATGTCAACGAAATTCATGTGCCAGTAGTGCCTATGGTGTCTATTTCTGAGTCAGTGCCTTTTGCTCGTTGGGGATTGGATTTAGTTGGGCCTCTACCAATGGAATCCGGAGGGTGCAAGACCATTATTGTAGCTATTGATTACTTCTCAAAGTGGATAGAGGCAGCCCCTCTGACGGGAACCACTTCAAAAGCTGTCATAAAGTTTATATTGTCTAATATATGTTGCAGATTTGGGATTCCTCGGAAGATTACCACAGATAACGGGCCACAGTTTGACAACAAGGATATGGAGAATTTCTGTGCCTCCAGGGCATTCAACATTGTTTTTCTTCTCCTTTCCACCCACAAGCAAATGGCCAGGTTAAAGTTGCAAACATGACTATTTTGTCGAGATTAAAAAAGAATTTGGAAGGGGCTACAAGGAAGTGGCCAAACTATCTACAAGAAGTGTTGTGGGCATATCGAACTACTCCTAAGGCTGCTACACAGGAATCTCCTTTTGTTTTGGTGTATAGGATGGACGTTATTAATCCTATAGAAGTAACCCTACCATCATACAAGGTCCACAACTATTCCGAACAAGCCAATGAGATAACAGTTAGGAATCAGTTGGACTTAATAGAAGAAAGAAGGGTTAAAGCTCATCTTAGAACAACCCACTATCAAGGCTTGATAAGGAGCAGATTTGCTTCCAGGATCAAGAGAAGAGATTTTCAACTGGGAGATAAAGTTTTGAGAAAATTTTTCTTACACACTAAGGAGAAGTAGTTCGGTAAGCTGGCTCCAAACTGGGAAGGCCCTTATGAGGTCTCCGAAAAGCTTAAGCCATGGACATATAGGCTTCAAGACAAAGAAGGAAGAGTTTTGAAGCACCCATGGAATATCGAGCACCTCGAGTTATATCTAGAATAAAAGTTATGTAAATATTTACTTGTTAAATATCAATGTAAATATTAGGGGGCATACTCTTTCATACCTTGGTGGCGCGGGGAGGTTTTAATGAGGTATCCGGTTTTTTTATTTAATAAAATATGATGCCTTCTTGAAATATCCGGTGTGGTTTAATTACAATTCTATTCAAGTACAAGTTCGTGATTTAGCATTTTGGATATTTGGTAGATCAGATTAACTTGGTGAAGTGATGACCATTAAATACATGTCATCGGAGATATTAAACACTCTCACTTTTGGTGTGGTTTATTCTCGTCTGACGGTAAGTTTGTAAATTTTTGTTTAGAATTGTGAGGAAGTTTGAGTAGAGAGTAGAGGGATAATTAAGCAGCCTGGTTGTATTTAATTTTCATTACCCTCATTTAATGTTGGTGGTTGGGTATTTATACCCTTACATTTGGGCTTTATGGGCTTTCGGGTCATGTTTAATGGACCCGGGTCAAGTTTAAGGACCCATGAGCTCTTAGTAGGAGAGCAAGTAGCTTAGTCAAGAAGTGATTAGGTTTTAAGTACTTTAGTTCTGTTCGAACAACACAATGAATGATGGTGTCCGAATTGTTATCGTCTGGTTAGGTAGACCTTGTCCGAACTGACCCTGTCCAAAGTGGTAACAGGATCCAGACTCATCAGTAGCCCTTTTTTTAGGTGTTTGTTCAAAAACCTTTGTCAAAACCTGAAAAAACAGTCCGTTGCTAGTGACAGTTACATCCGGACAGGTCCTCCGAATAGTGTCATAGTTTTATCCGGACTGAAAAAAGCTCTTTGAATCTAAACGGTTTTTTGCCAAAGTTCATGGGACACGTGTCTCTCTCTGGTTCGTTACTTCAGCCGTTTTTTCACCTCGAATTTTGCACCCACCTTCTCTGAAAAACAACCTCTTCATTAAATGAAGGTGACATCAGCGCCGTTTCTTAATCATTGTAAATCCTTTCGAATTCTCCTAGGAATCAAAACTTATTTTTGGGGTTTACTATAAATTAAAACACTTTTCCACTGTTTTACTATCACCTTCATTTTCACTTTGCTAATTTTCAGAGCTTTCTCTCTCAAACACAAGTTCTTCACTTTGGTTGTTTATGTTCACGGCTAGGAACACTTTAATCAGAGGCGGGTGGCTCAATCTATCAGAACTAGAAAAAGCACAAAAAGTTGAAAGAGAAAAGCGCATCGCAGCAGGCTTACCGACTTCCCCCATCGACAAACCAGCAACCTCAACTACAGAGCCTGATCAGGGTTCCTCCTCTACTAAAAGTGTCAAACCGAAGAGATTGTTTCAAACCATTCTTTCTCCTATTGTCTCAGGTTCATCGGTTCAAGAGTCAGAACCCACAGTTAAACGAGGTTTAACGGTTACTAGTTTCAAAAGGCATTCCCCATTCATAGCCATGGGTCAGATGCAGACACTTCTCCCAACAAACTGGTCGATCGAAGAAAAGGTCGGCTGGTCAAAGGACAGGCTTCCAAAGGCACCCCTTCGAAATCAGGTGCCAAGGATAGCAGTACAGGGTCAGAGGCACCCATAAAAGTACCCAAGGACAGGCTGTCCGGACCGGAGGCCACTGGCTCAAGCCCCCGAAGAGAAACCATCATATCAGAGCTCCGGCCGGAGGCCAGAGTCTAGGAGAGTATTGAAGCTCATCAGTCCGGAGGTCAGACTGAACCAACTCCACCCTCCCCCCCCCCACAAAGACAACTGAAAACCCTTCCTCGATAATGGAAGAAATAATGGAGGACTCTATCGAAGAGGCTCCATTCGAGTCCGAACCCTCCGGACAGACCAGTGATGCTGCTGCTGCCAAGAAGGATAAGGGCAAAGAGAAGCTATGCCTTAGGCATCCAGAATTACCAGAAATCCTCGAAGGAAAAGTGGGACCTTGTTTCCATAAGGTAAACGTTAAATATCTTCTTGCTTTACAAAAAATCAACTATGCTTTCATCCATACAGCTGAGTTGGGCCGGATGCGTACGAAGTGCGGGATTCCGGAGAACGTAAAGATAAGAATCCCCATTGACCTCGAAACCCCAATGGACTGCAAACTCAGTGAAATAGTCATCTTCACTGAGCTTTTTAACTGGGGTTTAAGGTTCCTTTTAGATCCGGAAATAGTTAGATATTTCCACCTCATCAAGCTCTACCCTAGTCAACTGATCCCCAACGCCTGGTACATACTTATGGCCTACATCATGGCCTCCAGGCTCTCCGGGATTCCTTTACCAATCGTAGAATTCGCAGCTGTGGCCAGTCTCTGCAGAAACCACCACATTCCCTTCTATCACTTCAACATGGGTGATAATTATAAAGCAGTGGATGATCTGCTTGAGTCAGAGAGAAATTGGAGGACTCAATTCCTGTTCGTGAGCGGCACTTGGGAGAGTGGGAGGAAAATCAAAGCTGGAGTCAACCCGAGTCTCCTCACCAGCAGATGGAGGAGTGATCGTAAGAATCCTACCTTACATTTTTATTTTTACTTTTATCGAATTTTCCTAAACTGACTGGTCTTGTCTTTTGTCTTAACAGAGCTTCCCAAATACTTCAATGACTATCTAAAGTCCGGCCAGACCACTTGTACCAAGATCAACACTTGGGCTGCTGAAAAGTTGGGGAATCGGTTTCATGATGCTTTTACAGGAGGGAATTTTGCAAGGTCTCACCTCTGGAACACTACTGGCCGGAGGGACTTGACCTGGGAAGAACTCACCATTCCACCCCCTCCGGATGTAGTTCTCAAGAGAACACACGAACCGGATGGGTCATTATACTTGTCAGTCCGGGCCAAGGCCCCGAGTAAAATGAAAGGCAAGAAAGGGAAGGGCAAGAAGGTTGCAGGTGAGGCTAACCCTGCCGAGGTGGGGGAGGCTGCTCCAACAAACCCAGAGGGGCCAGCCCCAAACCAGATTGATGCTGCTCTGCTAGAAGTGGTAGAGCATGAAAGTGCTATGAAAGAGGTTAGATCCCCATAACCCCCAAGGGTTCTTAAGAGAGACCGAAAACGGGGAGCAGACAGCAAGGACAGGGAGGCTAAGAAGAAAAAGATCTCCAGGGGTGATGAACTTTCTCTCCGGCCTCCGGAGCCTCTCCCCCTGTAGACCCTACTGATCCGACAAGATCAGAGGAGATCCCTGGTGACTTTCAAACTGACGAGGTTGGAGGAGTAGACCTTAGCATTGATGGTGTTGACATCACAGGGCTTGATGGACTTTGTGACTATTTTGCAAACCTTCCCAGAGACGATTTTGCTGGGCCTTACCTCCCTCCGAGTACTTCGAACACCGTCACTTTTAATGGTAAGACTTTTACTGTTTCAAGTGAAAGGGATACTGTAGCTCACTCCATATTAAGTAATGTTCAGCCAGTGCTTGTTTTAGAGAAACAAGTTCGAGGTCAGGCAGATATTATCAAAGATCTCAAATCTGACAAAGAGAGATTGTCCGATGATCTTCTTACGGCCACTCAACATGCTGACATTCTCAAGGGATAAAACGAGGAGCTAAAGAAGAGCCAAGAGGGGTGGACCATAAAGGTTACCACTTTAGAAGACACTATCAAAGAGCTCCGGGAGAAGCTGTCCGGATTAGAGAAAGATCTCACCTCTACAAAAGAGGAGGCAAAGGCCAAGGATCAAGTCATCCAAAACTTGACAAATGACAAGATTGCGCTTGAGAACACAGTGTCCAAGGCTGCAGAGGAGAAAGCAGATCTGCTAAGGGAGCAAGAGGCCAAAATTTAGGCCAAGATCGATGCTTATGCCAACAATGTAATAAACAGTCAAGAAGAAATGTATGCCAAGGTGAAGTCGGAGATGGTCTTGTTTTTTCATGAGAAGTTTCCGAAGAGGAATCTGGGAGACTTATGGACTTTTGTAGAGTATCCAGACCTTCCCTTCCATACAATGGCCGAAGGTGACAGGTTTGATTTCTCCAGTGCATCCTCATCTGACGACGAAGAGAACACCGGGGAGAGCCCAAACGAGGAGGAGGGCGATCCCAAGAAGAAGAAGAATACAGGTGAGGTTGAGCCATCTTCAAAGGCTCAGTCTTAAATTATGAATTATCTTTTTATGTTATCTGAACTAAAGTCCTTGGAAAGCCAAGGAATTTTTGTAATTGTGTCCGGCATTTTATCCTGATAGATCTTTTGTTCTGTCTGACAATTTTAAAGTCCTTGGAAGGCCAATGCACTTGGGTTATTTCAATGAATATATTTGTTTTGCACAACTCTTGCATTCTTTCATAGTTTGTGTCAATTTTGGTGGCTAGTGTTTAAATAGCCCTTAGTTATTTCATAAATATTCTAAAGCGAGAGTGTTTAAATTCTCTGATGAAAAATGTTTAAGCAGTCATCCTTCCTTTAATTCAATCCGGATGGTGTGACAAAAAACAAAGTAAGAACACTTCGATTTTTTTCAAGAAGGCATCAAATTTTATAAAAAAAGCCCGGACACGTCATTAAAACCTCCCCGTGCCACCAGGGTAGGAAAGAGTATGCCCCCAAATATTTACATGGATTTTTAAACAAGTAAATATTTACATAGCTTCTATTCCAAGTACATCCGGAGATGCTCAATATTCCAAAGGTGATTCAAAACCCTTCCATCCTTGTCTTCTAGCCAATATGCTCCAGGTTTAAGCCTTTCAATGACCATATAAGGTCCTTCCCAAGTTGGGGCCAGTTTGCCGAGCAGCTTCTCTTTAGTATGTAAGAAGACTTTACTCAACACCTTGTCCCCCGGCTGGAAATCTCGTCTTTTAACTCTAGAAGCAAACCTGCTTCTCATCAAACCCTGATAGTGTGCAGCTCTAAGGTGAGCCTTAACTCGTCTTTCCTCTATTAGGTCAAGCTGACCTCTGATTGCTACTTCGTTAGCGTGTTCGGAGAAGTTGTGAACTCGAAATGAAGGGAGAGTTGCTTCTATGGGAGCTATTGCATCCATCCCATAGACCAAGGAAAAGGGTGACTCTTGTGTTGCAGCCCCAGGTGTAGTCCGTTAGGCCCACAAAACCTCTTGTAAATAGCTAGGCCATTTCCCAGCAGCCCCTTCCAAATTCTTCTTTAAACCGGACAGTATAGTTCTGTTAGCCACTTCAACCTGACCATTTTCTTGTGGGTGCAAAGGTGAAGAGAAACAAATGTTGTATACCCCTTGAGGCAGAGAAACTCTCCATTTCCTTGTTGTCGAACTATGGCCCATTGTCTGTCGTTATCTTTTGTGGAACACCAAATCTGCAACAAATGTTGGATAAAATGAATTTTATAATAGCTTTTGATGTTGTCCCTGCCAGCGGGGCTGCTTCAATCCACTTCGAAAAATAATCAATAGCAAAAATTATAGTTCTGCGTCCTCCGGATGCCATAGGAAGAGGTCCCACCAAATCCAATCCCCATCGAGCAAAATGTATAGGCTCAGAAATTGACTCTAAAGGGATGGCTGGGACATGAATTTCATTGCTATATCTCTGGCATGGATCACACCTTCTCACCAGCTCCTTAGCATCTTGCATTATAGAGGGCCAATAATAGCCAGCCAGTAAAACTCTCCTTGTTAGAGCCCTGAATCCACAGTGAGCTGATCCTTCACCATCATGCAATTCGGAGAGGACTACTTGAGACTCATCATTTCCCAAACATCGCAAAAGATGTTTACTGTAAGAATTTTTATACAGAACGTCTCTTAGTATGATGAAACCACGAGCCTTGTGCTTCATTTTTCTTGCTAGTGATTTATCCGGAGGCAAGATACCATCGGAGAGATACTGCAGGAGTGAAAATCTCCAATCTTGAGGTTGTTTCATATATACATCGAAAATTTCTTCCTCTTTACCCACATTAAGCTGAATGGAAGGGTTTTCCAGCACATGGATCCAAGGATATGACTCAGTGTATGCTATGGTTGCCAATGAATCTGCTATTTCATTCTCTACTCGGGGTATATGCTCATAAACAACGCTTTTGAACTTAAGTGCCTCATTTTTAAGAAGAAGTAAGTACTTCACTAGTTGCTCCTTTTTGGCCTCAGATTGACCTTGTGCATGGTGGATAAGAATCTGGGAATCACTCATCAACTTGACCCTTTTGGCCCCACAAATATAAGCTAACTTTAAACCAGCTATAGTTGCTTCGTATTCGGACTCATTGTTGGAAGCCCTAAAAGCAAAACATATAGTCTGGTACATTTTGTCTCCATATGGAGAAGTCAAGCACACCCTTGAACCACATCCTATAGTACTTGATCCACCATACGTCCGGACGAGCCAGACCTTTTTATCTTCCATCTCAGTAGTTCGCTTCGTATCTCTATCAGAGTGGAATTCAACTAAAAAATCAGCCACCGTTTGGGCTTTGATTGCTGTTTGAGGAGAAAAATCAATATCGAAGTCCCCCAATTCCACTGACCACTTAGTCATTCTACTTGAAATGTCTGCCCTTTAAAGAACATTCTTCAAGGGAAAAGATGTCCGGACGATAATATGATGAGCCTGGAAATAAAGCCTCATCTTCCTTGCAGCAATTACCAAGGCTAATGCTAATTTTTCGAGCTTTAAATAGAGGTTTTCTGCATCTATCAAGCTCTTGCTGATGTAGTACATTGGATGGGGGTAATTATCCACCTCTCTTACCAATACAACACTGATGGCACAACTTGAACTGCCAAGTATACGAAGAGTGTCTCTCCATCAACAGGTTTAAACAAAGTCTTGGGGGAGGACAGATGTTTCTTAATCTCATTGAAGGCCTCATCACACTGTGAAGTCCAGTCAAATCCCTTCGCACCCTTTAAAGTTTGAAAAAACGGGGCACACCTATCCGAAGACCTTGAGATGAATCGATTTAAAGCAGCCAACCTCCCAGTCAACCGTTGTACTTCTTTAACATTCCGAGGAGGCTCCATTTGGAATAAAGCATTAAGCTGGTCTGGATCGGGCTGTATCCCTTGCTCACTTATTATATAACCTAGGAATTTCCCGGACTGCATTCCGAACACACATTTTTCTGGATTTAGCTTCAAATTCACTTTTACTAAGTTAGCAAAAATTTCTTGGAGGTCCGCCAAGTGTAGTTGTTCATCCACACTTTTCACCATCATGTCATCAATGTATACTTCCATATTTCTTCCAATTTGATTAACAAAGGCTTTGTTCACCAATCTCTGATAAGTAGCCCCGGCATTTTTCAATCCAAATGGAATCACCTTGTAGCAATGAAGACCCCTGTCAGTGACAAACGTGGTATGCTCCTGATCCTTCGGATCTACTTGAATCTGATTGTACCCGGAGAAAGCATCCATGAAGGATAGTAGTTTATTCACATAAGTAGAATCTACCAGCTGATCAATCCGGGGGACTGGATATAAATCTTTTGGGCAAGCCCTATTGAGATTTGTGAAGTCAATGCACATACGCCACTTGCCATTTTTCTTTTTCACCAAAACCGGATTGGCAGTCCACAAAGGATACTAAGGCTCCTTTATATGCCCCATTTTTGTGAGCCTGTCAACTTCTTGAACAATAACATCAGCCTTTTCCTTGGAAAAAACCCTTCTCTTTTGTACCACAGGTGCTATGTCCCTCCGAATGGATAGGTGATGTGATATAATATCTGCTGGAACCCCAGTAACATCAGCATTGCACCAAGCAAAAACATGCTGATGGTCTTTTAGAAACTTTAACATTTTATTCTTCAGTTCGGATGGCATTTTGGACCATATCTTAACATTTTTTCCTTCTTCTAAAGAATGTGTTTCAAATTCTTCAACCGGTATCAACACTCCAGGGGTCTCTCTAGGGTCATCAATTTCACCCTCACCCCCAGAAAGCCTCTCAAACTGCTATTCTTCGTTGATACGAACAGCCCCCAACGTCCGTGGAGCCAGTGCTGCAGCATAACACTCTCTTGCAATATTTTGACTGCTCCGGACAACTCCCACTTGTCCTTGAACAACATATTTCAAACACTGGTGGACTGTCGAGGCCACTGCATGCATCCTAGAGAGCCAAGACCTCTCTAAAATAGCATTATAACAAGTGGGACAATCCACCACAATAAAAAATATCCTGACCATCTTCTTAAAAGGGCCCTTGCCCAACAAAACTTCCTCTTCGACTCCCCGATCACATCTGCTGAGCTCCCAGTGAAGCCCACAATTGATCTATCCAAACGCTAAATTACAGCTGGATTTTTCATCTTTTGTAAGTGGTTAAGAAGAGGATATTGGCTGAACTCCCAGTATCCACCAAGATTCGTCTTATGTCATTGCCCCCAATGGATGCTCCTATGACAACATCATCTTCATGAGGGCCAACTATATCCCTTAAGTCATCTTCATCGAAAACAATGAAGGGAAATGGAATTTGTGACTGATAGGAGGTCATGCCTCCTTCTAGTTGGGTAGCTAAAGTATGAATGTGCCTCTTCCTTGAAAAAGCCGTAGGAGTTGTCATAGTATCCCCTCCGAAAATTGTAAGTGACTCAAAAAACTTAATAAGCCCGGAGACTGTTTTACAACGCTCCTCAATGGCACCCACTCTATTTCGAGTTGGATCAGGATCCAAGTATTCTGATTCTACATCAAATCTTTCGATTATAACCATAGCTCCCTCCGGAGCAGCGTTGCTCGGACCAACCCGATGAGCATTATCAGGCCTATTTCCTCCTCTTCTTTTGACATATGCCCCCAGCTTTCCTCTTTCAATTAAGTTCTGAACTTCTTGTTTCAAGGCTATACAATCGTCAGTGGTATGGCCAGTATCATTATGGTACTGGCAGAAAGAATTGTTACGATGTTCCCTAGGAGACTACAGTGCGGTCGGCCTTCTATAGTGTACTTCTTCCTTTGTTTTGTCATAAATGGTGGCCACACCTTCTTTTAACTCTACAAACCACTCCGTTTGAACCCAAGGCCCTCTCTTATTTCTAGATTGTTGACTCTGGGCAGGCGCAGCTGGCTGAGATTAAGCTTTAGCCTTGTTATGCCCCTGTCAGGTCTCCCTTGCCTTGTTCCCGGACTGATTTTGGTTGGGGTTTGGTGCAACCGGGGCAGACCTCACCTGCATGTGCACCCTAGTTTTCTTTGTTTCATCAACGTTGATTTGCTTTCCGACTTGATTCAGAAAACCTCCCCAAGTCATAGATTTCTTTCTGGTCACTGAATTAGCCAAATTTCCAGGGTTTAAGCCCTGCCTCAAATATGCTATTGCTACTTGCTCGAAGCAATCAGCCAACCCATTTTTGGTGTTTACAAAACAACTTATGTATTCTTTCAACGATTCGTTTGGTTCTTGGGCACAATGGATTATTGTGTCCCCATTGCCCTTCAATTCCTTACTCCCAACAAACTGCCTTCGAAAGGCCACCCAAAAGGTATCAAAATTCCTGATGCAGCCTTGAGGTAGGTTGTTATACCACTTCAAAGCACTCCCCGTAAAGGATTGGGAGAATGCTCTACAGAGTAACTTGTTGTCATCATCAAAATTCATCATGAAGTTTTTAAATTTCTCCAAGTGGTTGTCCGGATCTTTACTGCCATCGTATTTCTCCATTTTCGTGCTATCGAACCTTTTAGGCAGGTTTCCGGACAGAATCTTGGAAGACAATGGAGATTGTCTCCGATTCCGGCCAGGACTGAAAACAGTATCCTCATTGGGAGTTGCAAAGATACATGGTTCATCGTGGAAGACGAAAGGATCCACCAGTATCCGGTCTACATGCCTCCGGCTGTGAGATGATCCTTTGCTTATATGGCTCTTTAACTTCCCATGTCTATCCCTTTTTCTTGAATACTTTTTAATCAACTTCTGCTTCTTTTTAGATCGGCCCTCATCACTGCTGGAGGATAAGGACTCTTCAATTCCATCCTCGTCCGAGGAGCTACCAGAAGACTCTGAGTCCGAGTCAGAACTCTCCACTGGCTTAGACCGGTGAGACTTTTTGGAGCTAGCATGAGTCTTCTTGGTGCTCACATGGGTCTTCGAAGGCTCATGCTCTCTAGGGTTGTCGGTATGATGAGCAACTGATGCCTTTGATTTCTCTTTTATGCCCATCTTTTCCTTCTCTGCCCTCAGAGCTTCTATCTCGTCCTTTAATCTATCACGCTCCTCGATGGTATATTCATCATTTTCACCCACCACTTCAAGAAAAGCTGGTGGTACTTCCGGGGCGTCCGGATTCATTCAGACTGATTTTTCCTGTTGGTTTCGAATGTTTGATTCAGGTACCGTCGTGCTTCCACTGTGGTTGCCAATTTGGTGTGGTTTATTTTCGTCTGAGGGTAAGATTGTAATTTTTGTTTAGAACTGTGAGAAAGTTTGAGAGTATTTAATGTTTGAGTAGAGAGTAGAGGGAGAATTAAGCAGCCTGGTTGTATTTAATTTTCATTACCCTCATTTAATGTTGGTGGTTGGGTATTTATACCCTTACGTTTGGGCTTTATGGGCTTTCGGGTCATGTTTAATGGACCCGGGTCAAGTTTAAGGACCCATGAGCTCTTAGTAGGAGAGCAAGTAGCTTAGTCAAGAAGTGATTAGGTTTTAAGTACTTTAGTTCTGTTCGAACAACACAATGAATGATGGTGTCCGAATTGTTATCGTCCGGTTAGGTAGACCTTGTCCGAACTGACCCTGTCCGAAGTGGTAACAGGATCCGGACTCATCAACTTTAATACTTCTGAAATAATTGGGGCTGCTTAAACATTATCCATTAAAATTAAAAGAAGAGAAAGTATTAAATAAATCAAGATTTGATAAACAAAACTTATCCGGACTAAAACCGGATAACATTACCAAATTACAAAATATGTTTTGGCCATCCAAGGACTTTATGTGTTTTGAAAGACTTATCCGGACTTAAACCATATATTAATACAAAAATGGCTTGGCCATCCAAGGACTTTGGTAGTTCACAAATTAAGAAAACAAAAGATGTTTAAAACCTTAGGGCTTGTTCCCTTTGGATGTTCCTGCATCAGCTCATTTCTTGGGGTTTTGAGTTCGACACTCGAACTCTCACCATTTCCTTCCTCTTCATCAATGGTGGAGTCTATTCTACTGCTATAATATGCTTGTCACCGTCTGCCATAAGTATGAAATGGGAGGTCTTCGTACTCCACATATTTCCATAAGGGACCAAGGGTCCTCTTCGGAAATGTTTCATGAAAAAGCAGCACAATATCAGACTTAACCTCAGCATACCTTATTTCCAAGGAGTCTATCACCTCATTGGTATATTTATCAATGTTGGCCTGAATCTTTTATTCTTGTTGCTTCTCCAAGTCTTCTTTCTCCTTGGTTACCTTAGACACATCATCTTCTAGGGAAGTCTTCTCACCGAAGAAGGTCTGAATGACACCATCTTTGGTCTTCAGGTCCTCCCTTAATGTTGAGAGATCTTTCTCCAAACCGGAGCACTTTGTTTGGAGCTCAGTACTGGCAGTATCCAAAGTGGCCAACTTGGTTGATAGATTTTCCTTATCCTTCCTCAGTTCTTCAATCTCTTTTTTCAGTTCTTTTATGCTCCGATTAGCATTAAGAAGATTGGTTGACAGATACTCTTTGTCGGCAGTGAGGGTGTTGATGAGTGTAGTTTGACTCTTCACTTGTCTCTACCGATCAAGCACTGGTTGGATATGACCAAGAAGAGAATGGGCCTCAATATCTTGTTCTCCGAAGACGGAGAAAGACTACCATTACAAGTCACCGTGTTAGAAGATCCTAAAGGACAGAAGGGACCAACAAAGTCATCCTTCTCAGAGTCGTTGAAGTAAAGATAGATATCCTGAAGGCTCTAATGTCCACTCCATCAATACCTCTTTCGGTATCAGCAGATCTGTTAGAATCTTCTCTGCCAAGGTGGGGTCAACAGGGGCTGGTGGAGGAAGAAGCTCCGAAGGAAGAATAATTATTTATTCCCCTAAAGTGACATTTTTCTTTTTGGCAGCTTTTTCATCACTGCTTGCTTCTCTTTTCCGGTCCTTTTGGGGAGGCCTTGGTGGGTTTTGTGATTATCCTGCCTCCCCAACAGTCTCAGCTTCTACTACCTTGAGCAAGGCAGCATCGATTCCCCCTTGATTCCCTGAACCGGTCCTCTTTGTGGCAGCTTGAACTGCCTCTGTTGCAGCTTTCTTTTTCTTCCCTTTCATCTTGCTAGGAGCCTTGACTCTAGAGGGCAAGACCAGTTTACCATCTTTGGCTTCTGTCCGTTTAAAGATTACGCCGGGAGAAGGGGTTGTAGTTAGTTCTTCCCATGTAAGATCCCTCTGACCTGTGGTGTTCCATAGATGGGACCTCACCAAATTGCTTGAAGTGAAGCAGTTGTGGAAGGCATTCCCCCAACGCTCCGTAGCCCATGCGTTCAGTTTAGCACAAGTTGTTTGCCCCTCCTCTAGGTGTCCGGAAAACTCCACCGGCAGCACTAAAAAAAACAAAGTGGTAAATCAATCAGGAGAGAAATATTTATAAGTTAAAAAAGAACATGAAAAACAAAGATAAAAAACTTACTCGTACTCTTCCATCTGTTAGTTAACATACTTGGGTTGATATTGGCTTTGATCTTCCTACCATTCTCCCAGGACCCACTGATGAACAAGAACTGTGTTCTCCAGGTCTTCTCAGATTCCAGTAAGTCGTCTACCACCTTGAAGTTGTTCCCCATATTATGATGGTAGAAGGCAATATGGTGATTCATGCATAGACTTGCCACAACATAAAATTCATCCATTGGGAGAGGGATTTTGGACAACTTTGATTCCATTACGCAGGCAAGGAGAGAATACCAAGCGCTCGGGCTCAATTGGCTTGGGCAGAGCTTCACCAGGTGGAAGTACCAGATGATTTCTGGGTCCAGTGGAAACTGGATTCCCCAGTTTAGCACCTCAGTAAAAATAACTACCTCATTGAGTTTATAGTGCATCAAAGTCTCTGGTGTGACAGGTATCCTCACCTTCACTGACTCTGGGATCCCTCACTTTTTCCGGATCCGGCCCAACTCAGTAGTATGCGTGTAGACATAGTTTATATTTTGCAGGGCCAACAAATATTTAACATTTACATTTTTAAAGCAAGGTCCTACCTTGCCCTCCAAGCACTCCGGGAGATCCGAATGAGCCACGCAAACTTTGACTTTACCTTTGCCCTTCCTATCAGAGGTATCATCCCCGGTTTAACCTAATGCTTCAGTTTCGAAGAGGGATTCTTCGATACTGTCTTCCATCACTTCTTCCAATACTATGGAAGGTTTATCAGTTGTTGTGGATGGGAGGAGATCAGCTTCTGGCACCACAGGCTGTTCGGATAATGAGCACCTGTTGTTTCCAAAGGCCTAGTGTCCGGTTAAGGATGGGATCCGGAGGACTTCGCCTTTAGGACTATTTAGATGCCTCTGATCCAGAGGGCTTATCTTTTGAAGTTGCCTTAGATACCTCCGATTTGGAGGGCTTTGGCTGTGAGGTGGTTGTTTGGGATTTAACCATACGAGTCGTCAGGCGTGGAGTGGATTTTTCTGGAGACTTCTCGATATCTGAGCCCATGGACAAGAAAGGGGAGGGTTTTCTTACACTCGAAACTGCTTTTCCCTTGGCAGTGGAGGGTTGGGACTCCTGCACAGAAGAGCCTGAGAGGAGAGGAGAAAGAATTGGTTTAAACAATTGTTTGGGTTTTGGGTTTCGGGTGGAGAATGACCCTTGGTCAATTTCCTGGGGTGGTTCACTAGGCTTTTCGCTTAGGGAGACTGAAAGACCAGCAGCAATACGATTCTACCTTTCGATTTTTCTTGCCTTTTCTAGTTCTGACAAGTTCAACCAGCCACCTTTCACAAGAGCGTTTCTGGCTGTGAATATAAAACTATGCAAAAACAAGTTTGAGAATAAGGGTGAAAATCTCTCTAGAAAGTTTTTGAGTGATGAAGAAAGTGGAATAGTAAAAATGATTTATATATCAATAGAAAAAGGTAACTGTTACCTAGGATGAGTTGAAAAAGGTTTGGCAATGATTAAAGACGACGCAGATGTGTGTAAAATTAAATGCATAGGTCACTTTATAGGCTTAGTGGGAGCACCAATCTAGGAAGAAAAACGTCTGGTAGGTCGAATCGGATTGTGACACGTGTCCCACGATCCAAAAAGAAGACTCTTAGAATTCTGGGAAAAGAAATCAGTTCGGAAAAGACTTCGAATTAGATGCACAAGCAGGTCGGACAAAATCGTAACTGGCTAAGTAAATATTTTAGTCCTACCAAAGATATTTGACAAGGCCTAAAAAAGGGGCTACTGATGATTTCGGATTATTCAGTCACAACTCACTGTGTTATCCGGAAAAAGGCAATTCGGACATAAACTTGCCATTGAACCATCCGGACAGGACAAAAGTAAAGAAACACCTAAACACCTTTTGACTAAGCTATGTTTAAATCAGCTTAATAAGCAAATGGGTTCTTAAACTTGATCCGGTTTCATAACTTGACCCGAAAGCCCATGAGTCCTTAATTAAGGGTATAAATACCCAAACTACTTTCATTAATGAGGGTAATGAACATTTAATACAACCAGGCTGCTCAAATCTCTCACTACTTTACACTAAAACATTTAATACTCTATACACTTTCCAAAACACTTTACAAGATTACCCTCAACCCAAAATAATCCAAACCAATAATTACAATGTATAATTCTCGTAATACTATTTTGAGCATTTTTTTAAATCAAACGTCAATTTTTTATTAACATTAAGATAATAAGGTAGGTGCAATTTGGTGGGTAGGTTATAGAGACCCTCAAAGAGGTCTACCCCAGAAGAAAAGAGTATATGAATATAGTTTGATGATAAAGAGACATGTCTATTAAATTTAAGCGTTGATACGCTGAGCTCGAACTATTTTTATTTTGAGAATAAAAACTAATGTACTTTGATATAAAAGTTACAACAAAGTTGTAGCACGAACATGGAGACATAATAAATAATTTATTTTTAATAAAAACCCTACTATAATTTTGCTCGAGTTGAGTCTTACAATTAAAGCAATGGTGATTGAGGATGAAGATTTTAAAGAGAAGTTTGAGAGAATAAATTTATTTACATAACTTGGTGTGTTTGTTATACTCACAAAACACGTTTTTTCTTCAATACATTTTCTTTTAAGAGTGAACTCCTTATATAGTTTGACATTCGCACTCATTTAATAATTTATATGACTCTTAATATTTCATAATTAATGCACGAATTTTCATATCCATATATTGGACTTGGACATGATCAGAACATTCTAGAATTTTTATAGACTTTAGACTCTCAAACTTGGAACACTCCCTTTTAATTCTTTCTAGTAATGTTCGTTAACTCTATGAAGTACTAATGCTTCTCCAGTTGAAGTGATTTTGTGATGATTTATTTCACTTGCTCATTTATATCTTAGTATTTGATCTCGACCTTGCTTCCCTTTGTAACATCTTTGATGAAGTTACGTCTGATTTAAATATATTTTATACGACTATGATGGATTAGGTTATTCGTGATAGATTTTGTAAATTTTTTATCACACATGATCGAGATGATTTCTTCTTTATTTTCTCCAACATCATTTTAAGCTACACTTTAGCCATATTTTATGTGACACTAATACAACTGATACATATTATGACTCGATAAATAACCGTGCTACTGGTTCTTATTTCTTTGAATACCATGCAACCGCACATGACCAATAGTAAAAGCATAGCCTGAAGTGCTTTTCATATCGTTAAGACATCCGACCCAATTACTGTTATAATATCCCCAAATTTACCTTAGTGTTGAACTTAACCTTAGTATTATTATCTACTACAAAATTCTTTGCATACCACATACCGAGATCACGAGTAAATTTGATATACCTTATACTCATTTTGCAAATCCGATACGATTTTGATTTGGCTTATGCATGAACCTCAAAAATGGACTTGTTGCGTACATCACGCCCGATTTGGTAGTTGTTAAGTATAGTAAGCATCATGTCAAGATTCTATATTGAGACGAAACCATTTTATTGGTTTCGTATTTTGTGCTTAGTTTTTCATTCACATATAACATAATGAACCAAAATGTAATATTCATTAGAAATTTCTCAAAAAGAGTTTTTGCATACTTCTTCTCTAAAATGAATACTTATTCATTTTCTTGATAAATTTTGATTCCTAATAAATAATGTAATAACCCCGAGATCACCCATCTCATATCGTTTTTTCATATTGGTCTTGAACCATGAGATTGTTATTTTATCAATTCTATTGATCCCTATATCATTAACATAGAGATAATAATTTTATGACGTACATTTGTTTTTACATGCAAGGTCCGCTCCTTCTTTCTTATTTCGAAACCTTTGGCTTTAAAGTAACTATAATATCATTGTACCGTGTTTGGGTGCTCATTTGAGCATGTACAATGCTTTTTTTAGACGATACATCTTATTCCCTTCTCATGGTGTCATAAATCATTGAGGTTGCCTTACATACACATCTTCCTTCAATGTATCATTCATAAATGTTTATTTTACATCTAATTGATGTAATAACCAGTTCTTTTGAGCTATAATTGTAATGATAATTCAAATTGTGTCATGCCTTGCTATTGGGGATCAACTTTCTTGAAAGTCAACTCCGTGTTGTTAAGAATAACCCTTAGAAACCAATTTTATTCTCTTTTTCATAATAGACATATCTAGATTGATATTTACTTTATATATTCACTTAAATCCAATCACATCCTTCATTTTTTTAGTTTCTCGATGATCACACACATCTCTTAGACTCCTTATCTTCTTTGGGGTTGAGCTCAGTGACTCTGATATTAGATTTTCTTGTGAGCTATTTATGTGAAACAATGGATTTTCAATGTAATATTTTTATTCTTCTTCGTCTAATGATTCATTATATGGTACCAAAATGCTTGAGCTCACATGGACAAATGAAGGTGCTTGTGTTCGTTTCTATTTCCAATCACAATATGACATTTTTTATCAAATATTACATCTCGGCTAATCACCAACTTGTTTGCTTTTGAAATTAAAGAGTTTATTTTGAACTACAACATATGAATATGCACTTTTCACATGTCTTCTCGACCTTGTGCCTTTATTTCGGAACATGAGCATAACAAAACCACCTAAAAACTTTTAAATGGATTACAAAAAGTTTTCTTTCACTCCAAGACTCAATTGTATTTTTATTTTTCACTCTCTTTATTGGACATCAATTCAATAAATAGATCGTTGTAGCTACAGATTCAACCAACAATGACATAAGAAAACCTTTTTAATGAAATATTAACTTTGATTTCGCCTTCACCGTTATATTATTTCTTTTAGAAATTCCATTTTGTTTTGGAGTGAATCCAACCCTTAATTGTCTATCTAAACCAATATCTCCACATAACTTGTCGAACATATTAGAGTTGTACTCGCCACCTCAGCCAATTGTTAATATTTTGATTAAGGGCATACTTTATATTTCTACGTAAAGTTTCTTTAAATAGAGAACACATTCGATTTATGCCTCATAATGTACACACACATTACACATTCCCAATTGTTACTGCATTTTTTACGTTTGGAAAAAAATCGATGGGAGACTAGAGGCATATGAACTAACAATGAACAAGATAACTGATTTTGTTTGAATTAGTATTTAGGTTGATTTTAATTATTATATCAATTTCCTAATTTATTATAAATGAGATATGTAAAATTTATTCATTCAATACGAAATGTATTTTTATGCCATTTTAACATATTGTAAATTTTGCAATATGTCATTTTGCAAAATATAAACATGTTCATAAATCAGTAGTAATTGTGAAATATTAAAATAATATGTTGCAAAATATTAAGATAGTTTGTTACAAAATATTAAAAGGTTCAATCAAAGACCATACACATAAATGGAAGCAAGTTTTAGGTTATGCATGCCATGTACTTGCGAAGAGAATTTGAAACTCACGGGCTAGAATACAAATAAAATATGACAAACAAGAAAAACACATGGCCAAACAATATCTGAATACTGTATGTCATCCTTTTTTGTCGTAGTTAAACGAGTGATGTTTCACATATATCAGTTCTTGCAAAAACTTTTATTCTGAAATTTCCTTTATCGATGAATATAGATTAACTTATCATTCCATTGTCTTATCCCGACTTTGAATGAAACTCAAAGTCAAATACTTAACCTACATATAAGATAGTTATATTTTGGATTAGATTACTTGGAGATAGTTACTTGAGAATGTCGGTCACCATGGTGCAAAACATGTTCCATATAGTTCTTGGTAGGTTGATTTTAATGTGGTGCTTTGCAAATTGTATCAACTATTTGGTAGGGATGGGATCGATCCGTCACTCGTTTTACACACAAAAGGAAATCTACAAGAAAGGTAGACTAACCTAGAACCAGTTGTTCAGTATTGCGTATTCGACCTTACCCACAACGGTAGGGTGTTAACAAATAATATGTAAGGTACGAAATTTTACCAATACTATAATGAAATCTAGTTTGAAGTCATTCAATATTAGAAGATGAACAGTTTCATCGTAAGACCATGTCATATGAATTTAGGAATGAATAAGATACTTAACTTGGTTGATTCTATATTAAAAAATGATTTTGTTTATCTTGCAATTAATATTAATTGCAAAATTTGTGGTTGGAATGACCTAAAATAATTCATCGTTGTATTGACGATATTTTTATTTTTATTCATCATATATGTGGCAAAATAGTATATATAATTGTCTGTGAAAGAACGTAAAAGTAATATTTTGTACCAAACTGATGATGCATTATGTGCAATTCCTCATTTGGTCGATGATTTTTTTAAGTTATTCGTTAATACACGCCCTGATGATTTCGAAGTTATGAGCGAAAAGTGTATTAAATATACTACGAAACGTAATGTTTATAATTATGTTTTGTTGCACAAGACAATTACATAATATTTCACAAACGAAAATCAATGTAATTGCAAAATAATGGCTTACCTACCTTACAAAATAATTTTCGCAATGTATTGATAAAGTTCTGCAATAACGATGAATATCATATTCTTCTCTATTCATATAAATTTATAAATTTAAAAAAAATCGATAAAAAAATCGAAAATAATTAAACATCTTCCATCATCTTTCTAATGATGTTTCTACGAGATACTCGTTTGTAGTGACGGTATATATATCTAACTTTTAGAATGAGTAGCACATGTCTTTTAGTATATTTTTAGGTTAAAAATTATATTCTCATAGTGAACTTTTAAGTTAACAAACTAAATATTCTTAGTTTTTTTCATTTAATAAAAATATATTTTAAAGCTTCATAGGTTTCAAAACTCATTAAAGTTTTCGTAGGACGTAATTAGTAAAAATAACAACAGTAATCGTAAAGTTTTCGTAAATATATTTTAAAGTTCCATAGGTTTCAACATGCTTGCTAATGGTCTGTATACCCTTTCTCTGGAACCACTAGGTATCCTTTGCAGAAGATTGATTAGGCCAGGAATGACTCTCCGCCACATATCCAGAACTCAGAATCAAGCTGCGGACTGGATAGCGAAGAGAGCCATTACTAACCGTCAAAGCTTCTCTTTTGAGGGTTGGAATGCTCCCCCTCAGCTTCTAGCAATCACTACTTTATAAAGCTTGGGTCTGGGTTACATTGATGTTGATTAGGGTTTTGGAATGGCTGAAGTGGGGGTGTGTCTGAACTCTGGTGCACTGCACTCTTTAAAAGTGACCATGAAGTGCAGATTTTGGGATCTGAAGCCCTGGTGCACCTCACTCCATTTCGTCTCCTCTTCCCTGGAGAAGAGAAGCTTTCGAACGAAGTTAGCGTCAACCTGGAATCTTCAGATGGAAGTTTGCAAGAGAGTTTGAAAGGGCGATGGTTGAATTTTTGGATCTGCTCTCAGATGGTGCACTGCACCCTTGTAAGGGTGAGCGTCGACCGGAAAAGCTGAAGCCTGGTGCACCTCACCCCGAAACATCTTCTCGAAAGAATCGTAAATCGGAGTTAGCGTCGACCTGGTGGCTGCAGATGAGAGCTTTTTGGCTTAATTTTGGCTAGGGCTTGTTTGATTGAGGGAGATTGGATAGCTGCAATGGGTTCGTGAGGTTGAAGTTGATGATTTGGTTCGATCTAGGGTTTTTCGACATTGTGATTTGGGGATTTCTGAATTAAGAGAGAGGCTGAAGTTATTTTTGTCTTAATTAGGGTTTTTCTCAAGTCGGGCTTTTGGACGAATTGGGTCATGCGATAGGGCCAATTGTTCTGAAGCCCCTCTGTTGTGTTGCTTTTTAAATTTGCCCTTATTCTTTGTAAAACTTCCATTTTAATAATACAGTATTTCTTTTGTTTAAAAAAAAAATTAATGTTGTTCCAATGACAATTTTTTTAAATGATGAAAAAAAAAACGCATGGGTAAACTAATAAGAAAAATAAACTAATAAGAAAAAGGGCAATTTTTTCAGTCAATTTTTCTTTTTCAAAAAAAATAGTCATTGGATTAAAGATAGCCTATTGGTGTACATTGATTTGTAACATTGTGTACAAGGCCTTACCCCTGTTTGTTGTATTATATATTTTTAAAAATTTCTAATAAAATTCAGCTTTCCATGAAGAACTTGGAGCAATTGAATTGAGTTTTAACTTGGTGAGTCCAATTGCGAATCGAGTCTTATTTTAATTTTGATTCTCCATGGTGGCTTGGTTGAGTCCTTACTCTTTTAACTTGGCCATTCTCTTTTTATTACAGTTAATTATTAATCTACTTCATAAATAGAATTTAGTAATTTACCTAAATGATAAGCATTCTTTTTCCAATACTTTCTCTGAAATGTTTTTAGTTATGAATAGAACTGTACTTTCCATAGCTATTCTAAAGTCAATTAGTTATTATCTTACTTACGGCAGGATAAGAAGAATACTCACCACTGCCAGCTGATCTTACCAATAAACTAAATCTGATGAGTAGTCAAACGAACGATGGACCGATGAGCTGAACATTCCTTTTAACATGAGGATGAAGTATCACCATGTCCTATCAGAGCTTAGCACCGTCCTGACACCAGTTAAAGGAAGCTAAAAGGAGAGTTATAAAAACTACAACATTAGATGTTGTCCCAAATGCACGTCGCTTCGGGCGGCCATGCAAATGTGAAGTGACTTGTCCCATAATGCAAATAGCGCACAACTGAGCTGCCGTTAGCATCTACACATAATCTGAAATGACAGAGACAATCAGGATAGAATTCCGAGTCAGATAACAGTGTCATTTCTCCATAGCACTTATCTCTTCTAACGAGAGCTTTTCCAACAAATCTCATAAGCTGGAGAAATATGATGGACACTTGAACCAATTTCTGATGGTAACAAAATCAACATCTTGATGTGTCTGCAAATAAGCAGTTCTTGGCTATCTTATAAGTGCTCATACAGCAAGATACAGGGTGCAAGGTCACGAAAAAGACAAGGAACATTGGAGCGGGAGAAGAAGCTTGGGACATTAAAGGTCTATGTAAAGGTCCTTTATCATCTATCTGATTTAAAAGCCTGCAGCCATATGTCATGATCACTCTTAGATCGAACAAAACAAAAAGGTTTGGATGACTTTAGTGTTCGGATTACTGTAAAAAAAACACCAGAGATGATTCCAACTTTGATTTAATCCAACAATGATCACATAAAAGCATCTTTATCCTACACGATATACGTTGAAAGTGTAAGACAACCAGATCATAACTGTCTTAGGGTCTTTGGTTTGCATCCTCGACAGGTTGAGTCCCTATACAAATAAAGAAAGTATATACGAAATCTGTGCTCAGCCAAGGCAGCGAGTGTCGAAAATTCTGTAGTTCCTACTTCCCCACTTGTCACTTTTATCTATGTAATATGATTTTATACAGCATGGTATCCACGGTGGATTTCTGTTTTTTCCGTCTATTGACTGTATTCCAAGCAATTTGTCCCGTTTGTGAGTCAATACCTCCTTTGATGGATAACCTCCGAAAAACATCTCCTGTAATAGAAGACAACGCAATATTAGTCATCTACAAAGCAAAAACATCTCCTGTAATAGAAGACAACGGAATATTAGTCATCTACAAAGCAAAATGTTCGTCCAACAACTGATGGTTTCAAAGCCAACGAAGCAGCTTTTTACTATTGAAACTACAAATATGACAGATGAAAAGTTAAAAGATAGCATTGGTCGTGCTACTTTAAGTACACTAATTTTTTTTTAAGAACAATTAAACTCAATCTTAGTACTGATAGGGAGGTTGAAGTGATTACCGCATCTTCTGCATAAAGAAAAGCATGGATTCTGGCAGTTGGATCCTCAAGGGTCAATCTAATATAGTAAATCCCAGTCTGAGAAAGGAAGTCTTCGACTACCCATGGATATGCTGCTACAGCCCGAACTACACACTTATATTTAGCTGTTACCTATACCGAAATTGCCGCGCACAAGAAAGCAATTTGTTACTTACCAGCCCATGAGAGACTAATAAAAGATCAAGGGCTTATACAATTACGGACCAATTAATAATCATATCAAAATTATAGTCTGCTTGTTTATAGTTTGGATCTGTGATTCTCACGATAATTACAGCACTACTTCAGAACTTTTTAGTATAATATGAACTTTCAAACATAATGTTATTCTCCACAAAGATGGGTGAAGGTACCCATACCTCTTTATAGGTGAGAACATCCATTAGCGTAACAAATGGCACGTGATCATAACCAACTTCTAACAAGCATAAGAATTGCAGCAAATTAGATCAGAAGATAATAACTTCAAGCATAATTCACTACTTAAAGAACCAGCAAGAAACCTGTAACTTGTGAATCCACAGGGAAAGCCCAGCATGGAACACGTCCTTGTTTTGACGACAATCGCTCATCATATAGCCTGATTCCAACATGCATAGCAAGTAAATTTTTTTGCTAAGAATATGTCGTAGATGCAGACCTAGCACTTTGGATGTCCTTGTCGGACAATGGAGTCCTGTGTTTTTTTTATTAGCAAAGACGTGCAATTTGTTTTTCTGCAACGCTCAAATGATATCACGAGACGTTCATTATCTCCAGGAAAGGAGTATCAGTACTGCCTATATGGATCTAATGAGTTTAGATAATACAAAATTAAAAAGGATCAACCTTTGGATATTCAAACTATCTTCTGCTGTTGTTATTTGGACCTTACTGGAGCTTGTGAAGGCACCATACCAAAACCCTGCATTCACTTGACAGCGTATGCTCAAAAACTTTACACATTCTCCAATTTTAATTTTCCCAACGACGCGCTTCACCTCGTCTTTGTCTAGAATCACTCTTAAGATAGTTCCAACCGTAGGAAATGTACAGAATATATCTCTTGGCAAAGGATCGGGATCTAGACATAAAGGACGTTGGTAATCAATGTCATCTAGCCTGTTATTGTGGCCAATCATAAAAATGGGGCAGATTCTCATTATGCAAATATTGTGAAAACATGTGGACTCAAAACCCTAAAACATAATCTCGAGAATGATTCACTTAACACATTGTTGTAGCATTTGACAATTCTAAATATTTCTATGCTTAGTAGAAAGAGGATCCTATGTCTATAACGGAACGTCGTGAATCAGTTCGTCGTCAGTTAATCTGCCATGCCTTATGAAGATCACCAATGAAGACTTACTAGAGTAACATAAGAATCTATATAAATAGTAGTCATTGTTTCTTTGATTCTTTCTGTTCGGCTAGACTGTATTTATTTTGGTTATTGTTCAAGTAGCTTTTAACTGAACTCACTTTGTCAGAATTCTGGTCGGTGGAGCATCGGTTCCATCCCAAATAAAAGCCATCAACTTATCCTCACTGACCTTACATGTATGAAGAATCTTCATCGAGCAAAAGATGGAAAAATAGATCAGCGCAAATCTAATTGTAATAAAGTAAGAAAAGGAAAATTAGAGTCAATTTTGACAAAATTAAAAGTTCATCAAAAATAATTTATTTCTATCGATAGAGGAAGGCTTCACTATCAAGTTATTCGAATAATAGCTGAGAGGCAAAATGAACTCGGGGCTGGAAGAAGGAAAATGTTCGATTGACCTTGCAAGTTAAATTATGAAGTCTTTCTTCATTGATCTCTCTCAACAATGAGTAGGTGTTTGAGTCTGACAGGCTTACATTCTCTTCCTCAACCTCTGTCAACAATGAGTAATATTTTTTTGTATTATACATACATGAAGCCTTTCTAAAAAGACATGGTCAAAGTCTAAGCATTATATACGGAAAAAAAAAACAGTTTGCGACAAAAGTTGCTTTAATAAAAATCATTTGAAGCTTTGATGCCTCACTCATCCACCATTACTTAAAACTTTAATACCTCACAACTAACAATATCAAATTGCCATATGCTTAAATGAACTATTTGGTTGGTTTCGTCTTTTTTAAGAAAATGTCTGGTTCTGTAAGAAAGTAGAAGTTATTCATACCTAAAATGCATATTGCTATACTAAAATATCTACTTATGTTAAGGATGGGTATAAGAAAAAAAAGTATAAAATATATAAATCGCAAAGTGAAACTAATTATAAGAGGACTTCATTCTGTTGAATGAACCAAACAGAAGGCAAATTTAATAAAAATTGAACCAAACAAAACCATTTTTCAGATGTACCGAACAGAACAGAACTGAGCCAAACAAATTTGTGGCAGTTCTTATGATAATCTCATATTTGTTACCGAATATCTGTGCAGCTGAAACCCGAGAGTAGGAGTCCTAGGAAATTATATTTACACCAGGTTCCTTAATTTTCAAAGAAGCATATGCTTAACTCATGAAATTTAGAATTAACTTAACATTCCAAGAGCATACCTTCGTCAAGCTTATGGCCGATGAACCATTTTCTCAACTCTGTAATAACTTTCTTGCTTTGCTCACAAGTATGAGACTTTGAAGGTGAAAAGCACTGATAAGGAAGAAAATCTTCACCACATCTCCCTCTGTATAGAGCAAATGAAGAAAATTTCTTATAGAAAACTGCATTCACTTCCCCATGGTAAGTTCTCATCTGCAAAGAGGACTCCATTAGCATCGCATTATTGGTGAAATCTATCATTCCGTGACATTTAGTGGCAAACGCTCATATTAAATAGAAAGAAACTCAAAGATTAAATTCTCTTCTAAATTATCCATAAATTAGTTATAGAAGCAGTCTGAAAAATATTCCATACACGCCAAAAAGACTATACATACACCAAGAATAAAATTCAATACACCAACAGTAAAATTTTGTAGATATACTGAACTTTGCTTCTTCCATGAGACCTTAATCTGTTGAACATATGCACTAAGCTTAACTATTACCAAAGAGCTATTACCGAAGTGCAGGAAAAGCTCAGTTACTGGTGACATAAGCATCGTGTGGCCGATACCAATTGCGGCGATTATCTTGCCTCAGAACTCATTTCTCTCAATTAAAATGTTAGAACATCGAAAAGGGTGCAACCTTAAAACCCACTTACACAGTAGACATCTATAAATCTATATAATAACTCCTCTCCACATTGGTAAATCAGTTAAGAATATACGAACTAATTTGCAATAGAAAAAGGAAACATAGAGGTATTTGATTGTTGAAAAGGTCTATTGTTTTCTAATCCGGTAGAAATTCTCAAAATATAAGTTCTAACAAAGAAAGACGCCGATCATGAAAATGATAAAAATGATTCTTCGAAAGGGAAAAAGCTATTAGAAAACTGCTATAAGACACAATCTTTCTCCTGTACATGGTAAAAAAACTCAAAACTCCAAACTCCAAAGACAACCATTGGAAACAGGAGAAGGTCCCGAAGAGCCTCATTTTCCGTTCATCTTCTTCTACTTGGGAAGCTCAAATATCTCATCAAAGTCTGAACATATTCGCATAAAAGGGAATAACTTTTTTGAAAAAAGAACCTAGCATTTTTAAAAATAGCCAACTTTATCTACAGAAAATTCTACTCAACAGAAGAAACGTAAGAAATTAGGAGAATTTTTATCATCAGGTTGTGTATACCATCACCCGGGTAAGCAGAATAATATCATCGGCCGATTCAATCTTAGGAAGGAGATCTACATCGTGAGCAAACAAATTGACGGAGAGCGGAACTCCGTGGTGAGATTCATCAATAATTTTTATGTTCATAGTGTAATCTGCAGACAAAGTTCCAAATGCAACACTTTGAATAATGGCATAACAATAGTCCTGTTATAAGTGAAGTGATTACGATTAGCAGCTCATAATCAACCTATGAACTCCAAAATATTGCAACTTTCAACAAAACCCAACACTCTAATGGAACCAAGTAAACCTAGAAACAGAGTTTTACTATTGAAATGTTACCAGTGCCATTGCTTTTTTTAGGGGAGCCGTATTCGAGTATGACACCAGCAATGCTCACTTTTTGGTTGATTGCAGTGATGGCGTCTCTTATCCTTAAAAACTTGTAGTTATCTTCCCCTGTCATGTCTCTGGGTCAAAGGTAGAAGTTCTAGGGTTTTGAGGAAAATGAAGAAAATAACATTTGGGAGGGAAATGACACAGGTTTGTCATGGTTATTTCGTTAAAAAAAAAAAGAGAGAGTTAACATTGAAGTAATGGACGCCGCTATTTTGAGATCCATTTTAATTATAACAACTGAGTTTTTCTCAAAATAAATTGTTTTTAGGGCAAGGCTAAATTGAGATCCCATTTGGCTATAATGAGACCCTTCTATAATGAGATCCCATTTGGCTATAATGAGACCCCAAAAAAGACTTATTTACCCCTGATATAAAAGCTTTATTTTCAGCCACAAACCCTTTTTTCCCTTCTTCTCTCTTCTCTGGCTCCTCCTCCTCCGGCAACTCCGGCAAGCACACGTAAATAAAACTTCTAAGCCCTACATATCTCCACCAAAAATCTCCACGATTTCTCGCCCTCGTCGTTCTCGTTGTTCTCGATTCATCGCCAAGGCTTCGGATTCAAGAAGCTTCCCCGGTGACGATCCCTTCACTTCCTTCCCATGGTCCGACGGAGAAAACGGTAATCACATAGACTGAGTTTTAATTTATGTCCTTAATTGAATTTCTTCGGTGTTTTTTTGGGTTTGATCGCAATATTTGAATCGGTGGTATTGAAAATTTGGTTGTGCTTTGTATTAGGTATAGAATGGGTACAGCAAGATAGAGTGACGTTGTTCACATCGAAGGGCTTGTTCAGATCGGAGGAAATTTGGTTCCTCGACGTGTTACATCATCAAATGTATGCATCTCTTAAGGCATTTGATTAATAGTCATTGAATATTTGGGGCTTTTGTGATTTATAGTGTTTCCCACCTCTATCTTTCACTTAATTATGTAGAGATTATTGAAATCATTGGTATGGTCCATCTTAGAGCTTTATTATATTGTCAAGGAGTTACTTGTTTGGTTTACTGACCTAAGCATTATCATATATAGAAAAAGCAGGAACCATCTCAAAGATTTCAACGTTTTCGAGAAAGTGATTACATGGATTTGGATCAGGGTCTATGTCTAGGTGCCCTTTTTGATATTGCAGCAACAAATGTAAGCAGTTTTTTCGAAGATGGATCTGAGCTGGTTTATATCTATGTCAATCTGGAGAAGCTGAAGAATGGTGGAGATGAGCTGGTTTATATATGAAGGGCAAAATAGATATTTCCAATTGAAGAAAAAAAAATCTGATTTTGGGGTCTCATTATAGTCAAATGGGGTCCCAATATAGCCTTGCCATTGTTTTTATACCGTTTGGATGTTATTATACCGAAATATTTCTCAGTTTAACCTAGTAATTGTGATAAGTGAAAATGAACCGTTAAATTTTCAAGTCTGCAAATTTATAAATTGTATAGTAACTCATAAGTTATTAAGTGTCCATATGTTTTATGAATCTATGTGAACTTTATCATCACAAACTATCATTGTTAATGTGTAATTTTTTATATCATAATTGATGATTAAAATGTATTTAGAAATGTTTTATTAAAAATAAAACATTTTTTTCTTTTTCTTTTTTTAATCAAAAGGGTTTAAATTGAATTAAAAAGGAAGTGCAAGCCTTTTAAGGCAAAATTACACAAATTTGAAATTGAATCTCAAAGCGCTAAGTAATCGTCTTTCTTCTCCAGGTTCTCGCATCAGCCAACAACATTAGCCCCAAATCAAAACCCTAATCTCTTATTCGCAAATGTCCTAAATTGATACTTTCCAAGAAAACAATTGCCTTCAACTTTGGAGGAGCATTACTTCTATTAAACTCCATACCCGATTGCATCCTTAAAACTTCCTTGGCAATCCAATCAGCCCCAAGATTCTGTTCACGACAGACATGGCTGATAACCATTTTCGATTTAAGAAGCTTCCTACAACACCTTAACATCGGTTCCAAATACCAAGCCGAGTTACCATAAAGCAGTAAATTAACCAGAACCAAAGAATCAATTTCAACATCGACCTTGCTCAGCTTCAGTTTGTTACACAATCTCAGACCTTTAAAGAGAGCCCTACACTCCGCAATCAAGGGAAAGTTCTTACCATACAAGCTGCCGATACCAACGAGAATGCTACCATTGCTGTCACGGATTAAAGCACCACCAGCCGATTCACCAGAAAATGTACATGTACCATCGATATTAATCTTATACCTGCCTTGCTTAGGGTTCTTCCATTTCAGAAACAGAGGCTTAATCCCAGGATTAATATGATTTACACAACCCATACTTGAAGCTTCCGACCAAATCTTCCCCAATGTTTTCTGTTCAAAGTTTTGGCCTGATCTAGACCAGATAAGATAAGCAGAATGTGATTGATTTATAGTAATGGAGTTAGTATTTTCGCTATTGATTTTATTTTTATTTCGACCTGACCAAATCGACCATGTTATAATTGCAGACAAGATCGTGAAGATATCACAGTTCCTTTGAGCAGCCCAGTACCATTTCATTATAACATGAGGAACAGGCATGAAAGGCTGAATCTGAACCCCTGAAAATGTCACTGAAATGTTTCCAAACAGCCCAAGCTTGCTGATAGTGCACCAAAGCATGGTTAGTAGTTTCAATACTGTTACAATGAACACACTTAGAAGCAAGTTGAATATTTTTAGACTGCATAACTTCATCAGATGGTAACCAGTTGTGAAGCACTCTCCACAATAGAAATGGAGTTAGTATTTTTGCTATTGATTTTATTTTTATTTCGACCTGACCAAATCGACCATGTTATAATTGCAGACAAGATCGTGAAGATATCACAGTTCCTTTGAGCAGCCCAGTACCATTTCATTATAACATGAGGAACAAGCATGAAAGGCTGAATCTGAACCCTGAAAATGTCACTGAAATGTCTCCAAACAGCCCAAGCTTGCTGATAGTGCACCAAAGCATGGTTAGTAGTTTCAATACTGTTACAATGAACACACTTAGAAGCAAGTTGAATATTTTTAGACTGCATAACTTCATCAGATGGTAACCAGTTGTGAAGCACTCTCCACAATAGAAAAGAACACTTTTTAGGGGTTACCACATTCCATGTCTTAGCGTACAGTCTAGTCACATTACCTTTAGTTCTAATGTAATTCAATGTATCTTTAACATTAAAGCTTCCATCCTTTGATAAAGACCAGAAGCATAACATCCCTATTATCAGAGATAGTAACTTCCTTAATCTTGCAAATCTCCGTAGAAGTAACCTTTGTACTAAGCTTGTCCAAATCCCAAGAGCCATTCAGCCATAAGTCACTGAACAGATCATTAACACTGTCCACAGAGTTCTCCTGTCATTGTTATTTATAACTTTTATAAACGGACTTTCAGAACACCACCTATCATACCAAAAGCTCATGTTACCATGACCAGGCAACCAAAAAATGTAGTCTTCTGCCTTTTCTCTAGCATCAATAATGCGAATCCATGTTTTAGACCTCCTTTGAGAAGATATGGCTAGAGCAGGATGGACGTTATCTTTACAATAGATAGACAACATAAAACTAGCCCAAAGAGAGTGCTGCCTTCTAAAGTTAAACCAGATCTTCATAGAATAAACATACTGCACATCTTTTAGCTTTTTAAGGTTGAGGCCTCCTTCTTTAAAAGGCTTACAAAGTTTATCCCATCTAGCCCAACTAATAGCTCTCTTGTCATCTTTGCTTCCCCATAGGAATTTGTTGAAAATGATCTCCAGCCTGTTGATGATACCAGCCGGCAAAGATGTGTGCTGCAGATAGTAAGTGGGAAAAGCCATAAGAATAGACTGGATCAACAGCAAACGCCCAGCAAACGAAAGGTGCAGCTTGTCCCATTCCATAATCTTGCTCCTGACTTTGTAAATTAGAGGCTCAAAGTTAGTAATTCTAGTAATGTTAGCAATTGTAGTACCAAGATAGCTGAAAGGCAAATAAGAATGTTTAATCTTCCACATGTCTTCAATGAAAGTTATCTGTTGAGAACTCATCCTGCTTGAAACTATGAGCTTAGATTTAGCATTATTAATTTCTTGACCAGAAACACACTGATAATGATCCAAGACAGCTTTAATAGCACCCATTTACACTAGCTTCAGCATTTGTAAAAACCATGAAGTCATCAGCAAAGGCTAAACAAGCAATATTGGTATTGTTCACGTAGAGAAGTTGTCCAAATACTATTCAACAAAATGGTGTTATATAAAGAAAAAAACAACATATGTTGCACATTGCAAAATCCATAATGTTAGAGTTCAGTGTTCTTAAGTGTTTCGGGGGAGAATCTATTCTAACTGTCACACATCTTATAAATATAACTCTTTTTATAATTTTAAAATGAAAAACATCCTATGAGATTTTGATATGAATTCTCTATAATATGTCACAACTTAGAATATTTGGTTGTCTTTATTTTGCTACGATTTGTCATAAAATTAACGACAAAATCTCACATAAACCAATATAAATCTATCTTTCCAGGATATTCTTCTATACAAAAAAAGTTATAGGATATACAGTATTGATCAACACAAGATCACTATGTCTATGGATATTATAAAAAGAGGAAAAGAATATTAAATCATGCAACTTTTGATTGGTTTGAACAAAAAAAATAAAATGA